>JBBPBO010000003.1:10398805-10584649 GCA_037974295.1 Cicer cuneatum | reverse complement strand
ATATATATATATATATATATATATATATATATATATATATATATATATATATATACTTGTGAGAAAATGAAAAGGAAAAAAAAGAAAGAGAAAAGGGTATGTGGAAAGAGAGATAAAGAGAACAAGAAAGAAGAGAACTCAACTAACCATCACTATGGTTGCTTGCTTTTTCTTGTAGTGATGTATCGATAGTTAAGATGATATTGTGAGAGATTTAAAGAGGTGGAGCTAAGAAGGCTTCAAATTGGGCAAAATGGTCATCACACAAATTTACACCATTTAACAATTAAATTGACTTTCTAATCTATCTTTCTTATCACTCTTACTCCCTTCTTTTTTATTGGGTCTTGATTTCATTTTCGCCTAACACTATTGTTCAACTTAAAAATAATTATTATGTTGTTAAATTTTTATTATTGATAAAAGTATTTCATAAAATTCGACATAAAATAATTTAGTCCTAATTCTATTCATGTTGCAACATGAATTGTGAATATATAGAAAAAGAATCTCAAATAGTGAAAAGACATTCAATTTGAAGGAATTTTAATAGTATTTGTTAAGTTATTATGATAATAACAGAATCGTGATCCACCGTCTAGAATCAGGTTCTTAGAAGCTCCAATTTATAGAGTGCCTTAATGAATCCTAGAAATATATCTCATTTATTTATAATTATTTTATTGTTAATACTAAATAAAATACCCAATTCATTCAACCTGACATTTTAAAAAAACACTCGTTTTAAAATAAAATAAAAATAAAATTAGTCATATTTTTTAGGGTTAAAGTTTAAGAATTAACTATATCATTTTTGTTTTTCAACAATATTTGAAAAATGATGCTAAAACTGGAAAAATGATGTATAAGAGAATAAACAACATTTTTCACGTGTCTTACACGAGTGTTGCCTATTATGTTATGTAATATTTTTCTCTTACTTTTGGACACACTATTTAGGGCTAGTGATGGCTTTGTGCATCAAGTCTAACTGCACTGGGCCTTACCAGTGAAAGGGACTCCAATTTTTTTTTTTTATATATTTTTTTATAATATAATAAAATGAAAGTGAATTTTTTATGGGTTAAATATGTTTTAGTCCTACAAAATTACGAGTTTTCATGTTTAATCCCCTAAAAAAAATTTATTCACTTTTAATTCCTATTTTGATTTTATAGGGACTAAAAGTATCAATTTTTTACAACAAATTTTAAAATATGGACTTAAAGTAAATAAAAAAATTTTAGGGACTAAAAAGTTGAGAGTTTTTTTATAGGGACTAAAAACTTAATTTACCGTTTTTTAATTATTAAAATTGCACTTGTTTTTTTTATTAGGAGCTCAATTATTAATATCAGAACATGGTGTCCAAAATATTTAAAACGACCTTCAATGTCACATAAACTATGGGAATAGAGAACAGTTTTACAACACAATTAAGACAATATTTTTTAACTGTTGCCAAAGTTGTCAAAAATTGATAATTGCTACCTTAAACTGGTACAATGAGAACATTGATAAAATATTGCTATAGCTTATATTGTTAACTGTATTTATATAATGTTGAATAAAATTTTCATTTTTCTATTATTTCTAGACAAATCATAAACCAGACATTTTGCTATTGTTTAATAATAAATTATTTTGTAAATATAATCAATTAATTATATACACAACTCTTTCAATTTTAAATAATCTCTTTTATTTTACTTATAAGAACAATTATAATCCAAACAAGAATTGAACTAAGGAAAACACAATATAATTTTAACACAAAAAGTTGTTTACAAAATTGGTTTCAAATACATAGTAATAAACGCAGGTCATAATTTAATAAAGTTTATTATTTTAAAGTACGAGTCTAGCAAAATGACAATATATAGTTTGTTGAAGTTTTGATTCTTAAATTAAGTATATGTCTAACAAAAATCATCATCCAAATCTACATCATCCACTTGAAATTCATCATCTATGTCGTCCTCTTAAAATTTATCGTCTAAATCGTCATCTTAAAATTATTGATCATCTTCATCCTCATTTTTACCATATTCATTGATACTTGGCTGCATAAGAAAATAAAAAAATAGATGATAAAACAGAACTCGCAAGCAGAATCAGAAAAATGCATGCAAAATAGAATCACAAAAAAATGCAAACAAAAACATAACTCAATAGAAAACAAAACCACAAGCTGAAACACAAAATGCAAGCAACACATAACTCGACAAAAACAATAACATAGTAAACAAGTAAAATAGATCCGTACAAAAACAGGAGGCAAAACACAAACATAATCGCATATAGAAACACAAAACACACACAAAATAGAACTCGACAAAAACATATACATAACTGCAAACGACAAGTAAAATAAGTAAAATAGATCCGTATAATATAACAAACAAATACATAAACAAAATCGCACACATAACAAAACCTCAAATAAAAATTAGTTTCCCAAAAATGTTGCCAAAAATATTTTTAGAAAACATTTTTATGGTGTTGTAAAAATAATGTTGGTAAAACACATAAACTGTTGTCGTACCCTCTTTTAAACAACACTTTATTCATGTTATTTGAAAAAGTGTTGTTAGAGACAAAAATGTTGTAGTGCCTAACCAACATTGTCCCTATAAAATCTTAAGAAGACCCAAGTGTCAATGACAAAGAACAACAACAAAATCAAACCCGTTTATTGTCGATCAGCTAGACGTTGCGAAACTATATATAGGAGACCTCCTCCATGTGAAATTGGACACATTGTCAACTACTCCCTTATGTTCTAATTATGACAGAATTTTTAAATAAAATTTTGGTCTAATTTATAAGATTATAAAAGTTTTAATCTTTATTTATTATTTAAATTACTTTTTTTATCTTTATTAGTTTTGATATTTTTTTCTCATATAGTTGGGATAAAAAAATAATAATAATTTTTATTTATTTATGTATTTTGTTTACTAATTTTAAGATTAATAATACTTTTGTTTGATTGAAAAAAATGCTTGAGCCTAAGATATAGATAACTTTAGGACTAAATAAACATAATAATTTTCTTTTGCACTTTATAACGAACTCATTAACCAATGCACTTATACTTCAAATATAAATTTATTTATTAAAAGTAATAAATGTAACAACTAAAATAATCGGTGTGTAGTATAGGTGTAGTTAATCAATAAGTGAGTTTGTGTCATTGGTTTAATATTTAAGTCATTTTTTTAATCATCCCTCTGCTTATTCTAATCAATTTACATCATCACTTGACTTATTCTAATTCATTTTGGTTCTTAACCAATGTATCAAACGACATATCAACCACGAAGTCCTCAGGATAAAACAACCAAGACAAACTGTATCGGAGTTCTACTGCACCATAGAAAACCGTTCTAGAATTACACCCTCTATATGACGGTTAAAGCCACTCTTAATATGATAGTGACACAAAAAACCGCTAAAAGAAGGACTGGAAGAGACTACGATACAAAAACTGCTCTAAAAATCGAAGGGACTATAGTACAAAAACCACTCTAAAATGACAGTGGAATTAGAACCACTCAAAAATCGAAGTGACAGAAAGAAATGGGAGAAGTAGGTCGAAAATATATCGAGCAAAATAGAAAAGGCAAAAAAGAGAAAGTTGAGAAATGCATCCAACTTTGGCGTACTTTTCACAATAGTTTGAAACTTATTATATAGTGATGGAAACAAACTCACATATGTTTTCTATCCAATGTGAGACTTTAGTATTTATAAAGTTGAAAACTACTCAATATATGAGATTTTTTCAATGTGGGACTTCAACAATTTTTAAATTCACACACTAACATACTCTCTATGTTCCAACAATCCCCCACTTGAATTAAAAAAAATGATTCTGAAAAAGCGTCAAACGCTTCAATAAGATCGTGCATAAACACACGTGTCTCGTGACTTGAACATTTACATAGTAAGTAAGATTCAGATTCAACAAGAGTGACTCGTAGTCTTGAATTCTATCTCTGACATCAAACCCACACACAACCTTTTCATATGGTGTATTCTCAAAAGCATGTGCGTTAATGACCCTGCAAATTTATCCCAGTGAACGTTCTAGGAATTCTGCCTCAAAATTCCGTAGGAAGCGGCCACACTTCCACATTCACATAGGTGAGTCTATCAATAGTACTCATGTAGCTAGGTACTCTACTCCATATGGGGTATAATTCTCACTAAGAATTACTATTATCTCATCCTATCATCGCTTCAGGAATCATGCTTCTATGATATATAATAACATGTTTATCTCATATCACTTCACGACTTGTTATTATCCATTGAACCTAATTCTTGGGATCTCTAGTCTCTTTGGTCGGGTTACCATCATGAGTGACTCTATAGACATTAGTCCCATCCTTTTGGATGTATTTAGGATTTTCTCTCTAGCTAACCCTTTCGTCAAAGGATCTGCTAAATTCTCATCAGTGTGTACATGATCCACTATCACAACTCCTTTAGAAAGTAACTCTCTAACATCATTGTGCTTACGAAAAATTTGTCGTCTCCTACCGTTGTAATAACGATTCTCAATCTTCGCAATAGACGCAATACTTTCGCATTGGATTAACACAGCTAGCATAGGTTTTTCCCATAAAGGGATATTAGTTAGCAAACATCTTAACCAACTCGTTTCTTCACTAACATAGTGGACTGAACCAATATCGTATGTTCTTCGATTTCCAAGATACATCACCACCGGCTATACTAAAAATATTGCCACTGGTTGCTTTGGAGTCATCTGATAAAATGTTTCAATAAGCATCAATGTAACCTTCAAGAATGGTAGGAAATCTTTGATAATGTAATCCGAGACTCATGATCCTTTTCAGGCATCTCATGACTCTTTTGATAGCATGCCAATGCTCCATATTCTAGGTCTACTGGTAAACCTTCACAACAATCCCATGATGTAGGCAATGTTGGGTATAATACAATCAGTGGCATACGTGAGGCTGCCAATGATGCTCGCATGTTCAGTTTGTCTAACACCTTCACCAGTGTTCTTGAAAAGTTTCACACTTAGATCATATAGTGTGCAAGCAAGTTTACAGTCAAAGTATTTGTATTTCTTTAGGATCTTTTCAACATAGTGAGACTAATCCAAATAAATTCCCTTTTATGACCTAGTAATTTTGATTCCAAGGATTATACTCGCTTCTCCGAGGTCATTCATTTCTAAGTTGTTACACAACAATGATTTCACCATATATACAACATGAATGTTTGAACCAAATATGAGTAAGTCGTCTACATAGACATTTAATAGTGCAAATTCCATTTTAAAATTTATAATAAATACATGTGTCACTTTCATTCACTTTAAACTCATCCGATATAATTAAGTTATCAAACTTTTCATGACATTGCTTAGGAGCTTGTTTAAGACCATACATAGATTTATCTAATTTACAGATCTTGTCTTTTTGTCCATGAATTACAAAATCTTCAGGTTGTTCCATATAGATTTCTTCTTCTAGGTCACCATTTAAAAAAAACTGTTTTGACATCCATTTGGTGTATCACCAAATTATGAATAGCAGCTAGTGAAATGAGTACCCTAATGGATGTTATTCTAGTGACCGGTGAAAGAGTGTCGAAGAAATCTATATTTTCTCTTTGTCTAAAACTTTTGGCTACAAGGTGAGCCTTGTATTTATTAACAGTTCCATTGGGTTTTAGTTTATTTTTCAAAATACATTTACAACCTATCGGTGTGCAATCATGATGCAAGTCTACTAGATTCAAGGTACTGTTAGACTCTAGAGAATCCATCTCATCGTTTACAATTTCTTGCTATAAATCTGTATCAGAGGTCTACTGCACCGTAGAAAACCGTTCTAGAATTACACTCTCAATATGACGGTTAAAGTCATTCTAAATATGAAGGTGGCACAAAAAACCGCTATAAAAAGGACTCGAAGGGACTAGTACAAAAACTGCTTTAAAAATCGAAAGGACTACGGTATAAAAATCGTTCTAAAACGATAGTGGCATTAAAACCACTAAAAAATCGAAGGGACGGAAAGAAATGAGAGAAGTGACTCGAAAATATATCGAGTAAAATATAAAAGAGAGAAAAGAGAAAGTTGGAAAATGCATCAAAATTGATGTACGTTTCACAAGAGTTTGAAACTCACATATCTTTTCTATCCAATGTGAGACTTTAGTATTTATAAAGTTGAAAACTACTCAATATATGAGATTTAAATTCACACAGTAACATACTCTATATGTTCCAACAATTTAACATTTAAATCATTTTTGTCACCTCTCTACTTATTCTAATTAATTTTCATCATCATTTGACTTATTCTAATTCATTTATATTCTTAACCAATGTATAAAGCGACGTATCATATGTATCACCACAAAAAACAGTCAAAATTTCATCTTTTTAGAACATACCTAACAGACACCTAGACCTACACGCATTACCACTAACGCCAACGGTACATGATGCCACAAAGTCCATATCCAATCTATGTAAGAATGATTTTCCTTAGCCAAAAGATCACTAAACTGCATTTAGCCTTATCGCTAAAAGTTTGGTTTAGAATTTTAATTCATTAATTAATTAGACTAATTAAAGTGTACAATCGATCAACTTTGTGACCCCTAAAAATCCAACCACACTCTTAAATTATATTTAAATTTTTTGTAGGATTTCTACTTCTGCCTCTCTTTTTGGCATTCTTTATCTTTGAAAAGTGGATAACAACTAAGGCAAAAACTTAACATCTTTTCTCATCTCTTAAACTTGAATTTAAATTGCATATATACACTTTTTGCAATACTTTACTAACGTTAATTGTGTCAATAGTTTAATATTTTTCATTATATATTAAAAATTTCAATGTTTTCTCAAATGAAAAAAATACAATACAAATAAAAAATTAATGTTATGTAATGTTAATTAATTTAGATATTTGTAGTAAACACTACACCAAACAAATAAAAGCATATTTAGTTTTTTATTTTCGAGTCAAAACGTAATTTTTAAACGACAATATCTTCTTTCATCAAGAGATACATATGTTTTTTCATATAACAAAATAGAAATTGAATATATATGCTTTTGTAATTTTCACTTAGGGATATCTAGCACAGCTGAAAAGACAAATAATTACCTCCTTAAGGCTGTTTTTAACAGTTTTTTCGTAAAAAAAATTAATAATTTTTAAAATTTTTATTTGTGTTATAATTTAAAAAAAGCTAGAATTAGAAAATAATTTAAAAATTAGTTGAAACGAGAAGCCGTTTAAGTAATTTCTAAGAATTTTCTTTTTTATAATTTTTGTTTTAAGAAAAGTAATTTTTACTATGATTGATAAATACAACAACTTATGATTTTATTTAAAATCTCTAAAATAATTTTTAAATTATGGAATATTAAAATTAATTTTTAAAATCTATAACAAATGTACTCTAAGTTATTTTTTTTACTCAACTCCTAAGTGTACATAGGTTGGGTTAGGTCGTTTTTTTTTTTTTTTACCAATTCCAATATTCGAACCCATCAATTTTATTTGAGTTGGATTGACATCTCAACCCATGATTTTTCCATCAAACTCGAACTAAACCAACCCAATTATGAGCGAGTTGGGTTAACAGGCAATAAAAAAAAAATCATTTTAAAAAATGTAATCAAATTTAAATACTTGAAAATCTAAAAAATAATAAAATTGTATCACAACATATCATTTAACACTTAAAATACTTCAACAAACACAACAAAACACTTACATTAATTAAATTAGTTACAAATTCTCAATCATAGTTCAACAATTAAATTTTAACAATACATCAATAGTAAAAAAAAAATACATATGTCACGTCAATAGATTGAATTCGCAGGTTCATGAGTTTAAAAAGTTAAATCTGATACCTGAACCGAACTTGAATGAGTTGAGTCAAAACGCAAATTGAATTAAATTGTGTGACCGAGTTCGCGAGTTTATCTGTACCCATGTAGACCTCTAGCCCTAAGTCATTGCACCAAAAAAAGTTGTCTTATTTTATGTCATTTTGAATCAATTAATTAATGAAGTATTAATATAACGTTGTGTTTTCTATTAAACCCCTTACTACTTATTGCTTTCTTTTTTTAATTCTTTTAATTTTTTTTTCTCATTATATCAATGAAGGGTAATTTTGTAAAGTATTTTATAAAATAAAAATTAAAAAAATTAATATATTTAACTCAAATTTTAAAATAAATATATTAATTTTCTTTAACTTGTTTTTATTTTATATTGAAACAAAGTAAGTCATGATCTTTTTTCTCATATAAAATTACCTACATTCTTTATTAGTGTCGAAGAGTTCAATGAACTTCGACCACTCTATCTTTTTTACGATGAGATGATAGGTATACACATGGTCAAGTGTGTGGTCCAATTCTATTATTAATTAACCCATTGTTTTAATTTATTATTTGAGTGCTTTGGTCAACCAATCTAGGTATGAGAAATTATGTGTAATTTACATTGACCAGAATTTCACACGATGAAATGAATCACGCATTTTTAAAATATTATACATATGTTTAATGGAGAATAAAATCCTTCATATCCGAATGTCTGATTAATAAATTGAAGTGTTTTGAAACCAGAAATATGATATTATCTTATCTCTTTTGACAAAGCAAACTAGCCACCACATTGTAAACAGATTGAAAGAACATGGGATTTTCTAACTCTAACAGAAAAGACAGCTATAATTAATACATGTTTGTGTTATGACTTATGACTCATGTATCTATCACATCATGCGACGAATGGAAGGTATATAACCCTTCTAAAAGGATAAAATAAAATGAAGAACTAATTCGAAAGTATTGACTTGACCATATTTTTCATTTTTCATATTACTCTCCAAGTTCATTTTTAGGTGTGCGGTTTTAAGTATATTAATGTATATAAAAAAAACTAATAAATTTGTTTATTTTTAGTGAAAGTAGTTATCTCTTTTTATATTGTCATTAATTATTTATTAACTCATTTCACTTTTTTTATAAATAGTTAAGACATAAAATAGTAAAATAATTTAGTATTAATTTGAGATGGAAGAATCTATAGAAGTATATAATATGAATAGAAAATTAATGGTCACAACGTTTGCCTTAAGATTTACGGAATTTTTTTTATTTATTTCAATTTTTTATAATAGTTAAAAAATGTCGAGCAATTACAAATACTTAGAGGATTTTTAATGATCGTCTTGCCCCTCTAATTTTTGAAAAAATAAAAGAACTCTAGTATTAATTTAGAATTCAATTGAGATAAATTGAATCTAATAAAATAATTATCACTAATCAAATATGGAACCTAGATATATCTAATTAATTTAAATTTTAACCGAAGTGAATTGATCACTTAATTAGCTGCTTGGTTCAATACTTGGAAGAATTGTTATCATATTTTTTGCAACGGTTGAGGGAGTTATTATCATTAAGAAACAAATTTCACAAAATTATGAATTCAACATATTTAATAAGCTGTATAGTAAAAGACAGAATTGGTGTCCCACAATGGTTGTTGTAATTGTGAATCGCGACACACTTTTTCAATGAATTTTAGAGCGTTTCTATAGCCTCTATCCAACTTAAGCGTCGACATTTTTTTTCCATTTTCCAACGTATCCTTTCTCATTTGTCATTTGTGTGCGTGTGGCTTCCTTAGCCTTGACTAAAAAAGATAAGGATATAAACAAAACTACATTAATTGTCTTATCATAATTAATGCTATCTTTGACATTATGGCCTGGATAAATGAATATGTTCTTCTATCTTAAATTCAATATAAGAACCAATTACTCATTAGTGATCACAAAAGCTTCTTATATCATTAAATTTAACAAATGAACCAAATGTGTTTTTTTAATTTTTTTCTTCTGATTCTTCTTATTATAATTTTTTTTTAATTTTTTATGGAGAAGCCATTCAAGAGACACACAACTTAATAAAGTATAAATTTTTCTTTTAATTAATTGATTAATTCGTTAAAGATATTTTCTTAATGAATTGACTAATGACAAATATTTATTCCGTGTACGATTTATATAAAAAATTATAATTAATATATTATAATTTCCTTCAAATTTTATCTTGATTGCATCTAAGAAATACACTACTAATAAAATACATATTTTTATTTTAATTAACTGGTTAGTTGAATACATTTTTTTAACTAAAAGACCAATGACAAACATTTGTCACGTGCAAGATTAATACAAAAATTAATAATTAGTGTATTATTATGTTTTTCAAATTTTATCTTCAAGATATTCAAGAGACACATTAATAATAAAATACATATTTCTCTTTTAATTGATTTGTGAAAGACATTTTTTTAACTAATTGACTAATGACAAATATTTGTTGCGTATAAAATTTATAGGGGAAAATTATATATAGGTTGTTATTATTTTACTCAAATTTCATCTTAAAAATATTCAAGCGACACACTATTAATGAAACACATTTATTTTTTTTTCATAAAAGAAGGTGCCAAGCCTCAAATATTTTTATTTTAACTAATTGATTCATGAAAGTTTTTTATTTTTAACAAATGAACCAAATGACAAACATTTTCTCATATACGATTTACGGTAGAAGATTATAATTAGTGTCCCCCACCACCATTTCTCTAATTTTCTTCCTTAATCTTTGCTCTCATTATATTTCTGTCTTTTACACACACACTTCACATTTCTTCTTTTTACCTTAGAGGATCAAATGTTTTTTATATGAAAATTATAGATTATTTTCACTCACTTCACGATAAAATTTATAATAGTATAGATTATTACTTTTATAATTTTCAATACCAATTAAATCTTCACGTTATTTTTAATTAAAAATGATTTGGGGCTTTATTCTATACTGTTATAAAAAATATTATACTTATTTTTTTACCTCCAATAGACAATATTTTTAGATCTGCCACTGATTAATGTATTATAATTTCTTTCAAATTTTTTCTTGAAGATATTTAAGAGATACGCTACTAATGAAATACATATTTAATCTTTTAATGAACTGATTTTCGAAAGACTTTTTTTAACTAATATAGCAATGAAAAACATTTGTCTCATATATGATTTTTTTTAGTTAATTCTGATTAGTCATATATTATAATTTCTTTCAATAAAATTTATGGAGACATTCAAAAGACACCCTACTAATAGAGTACATATTTCAGTTTTAATTAATTGAGAGTGATAATTGTTGGGTTCATGTTAGAACAATAACACCATCTTAAAACAATAGAGATAAAGAAATCGCAAATAAGAATACAAGATATTTGATAACGAAGTTCGACTAATGATGTCTACGTCTTTGACTACAAATCAATTGTAGTTCCTATTTATTAGATGAATGAATAGTGTTTACATAGTATAAGTTGTGCTTACATATTAATAATAAGGTTCAAATTACAACAATACCCTTGAATCATACTGCAGAGAGCTATCGCCGCCGCACCTTACAACAAATAGTTGGGCAAAACCGTCCATTTAATACTACTTATGAGTCAAACTCAACAATCTCCACCTTGGCGAATATCAAACCCATATGAAGATTTACTATTCACATCCTAACAAATGAGGGATACAACTTCTGCTTAACAGTGAGAAACATGTAACAAGTCTAAGTAGTACTTAAACTTGTCACTGGTGACTGACTTGGTCAACATGCCAGTTGCATTCTATGAAGTATGAAGCTTTTCAAGTAATATTTGTCTAGATGCAAGTAACTCTCTGATCTTGTGAAACTTCACATCAATATGCTTGGTCTTGGCGTGATACACCTGCTTATTTGCCAAATAAATGATACTTTGACTATCACAATATAACTGAACTCCACGTTGCTCAACATCCAATTCCTTCACTAATCACGTAAGCCATAAAGCCTCTTTGTTAGCCTCAGCTACTGCAATGTCCTCTACTTCAGTTGTAGACCAAGCCACTATTGATTGAATTGATTACTTCCAACAAATAGGTCATCCTCCAACATTAAAGACATATTATGTTGTAGACCTTCTATTATCCATATCCTCTGCATAATCAGAATCAACAAATCCTACCACTGAAGGATCACCCTGTCTGCTTAGTTGATTTTGACATAAGCTTGCAAACTTGTAAACCATAACATACATTAAACAACCAACAACTATGACATACAGAACCTTTGACATGTACTCAACTTTGGCATTTTTCTTTGGACATACAAAACCTTTGAGAGTTTAAAATGATTCGCCAATAGAGTACTTATGGCCTTCGAATTGCTTATATTAAATATGTTTAACACTTTTTCATCATAACTTTCCTAAGAGAGCCATAAGTTTCTAGCACTTATATTCTTGTGAAATTACATACCAAGAATCTTCTTAGCAACACCCAAGTCTTTCATGTCAAACTATTTTCCCAAAACAATTTTCAATTCATTTAAATGATTAGTATCAATCAGCACAACATCAAAATATAGTAATAGGAAAATAAAATAGCCATCATCAAGGCTCCTAACATAAACATAACAATCATACCCAAACCTTCTGTAGCCAATCTAAAGCATGTAAGAATCAAAGCGTCTGTTCCACTGCCATGGATAATTTTTTAGACTATACAATGACCTCTTCAATTTACAAAGTAGTCTGCCATATCCCAGTATCACTGAAACCCTTTGGTTGTTCCATGTAAATTTGCTCATCTAGATTACCATGAAGGAACGATGCCATCAAATCCATTAGGAAGCTGAACAAGCACTTATGTTTATTTTACTTTAAGGACACCATCTCTTCAACCATAGCATGCATCCACTTATCTTTCTCTTGGCTGGTTATAGCATCTCGAAAAGTGGACGAATCTCCAAAACTAGTAAGAAGTGTATATGCTGGAAAGTCTTCATACCTATATCTTTCTGGTGGCTTGATCTAACGACACTCTCGGTCACATATAAGAGAGTAATCTTGTACTCCACTTGTATATTCAATTTCAAAGTCCAATTCAACTTGTGATTCAGTTACTACCCATGTATTGCTTACTAAGAGTGGCTCAACATTGGACTGAATCATCTTAATGCTGGACTTTATCTAATGTGGACACATTAGTTTCAACTGAATGTTTCAACATGAAATGGTGATCAAACACAACATCTCTATTGATCACCATATCCTTCGAACCTAGATCCCATAACTTAAACCCCTTCACACTTTTTGCGTAACCGATGAAAACATACTTATTCAACTTTGGATCAAGATTAGACATATCTTCAATAGGTATATACACATAAGTAGGACACCCAAATATTCTTAATTTGATAAGATTAATTAGGTCAGTTGTCCAAACCTGCTCTATATTTTTCCCTTCTCATGAAGCTTGTGATGACCTGTTGATAAGATAACATGTCATGCTGCTATAGTGTCTTTCGAATTGAAAATGCCTCTGATTACTGTTTTCCGCATAAAATTTCTGAAAATTTGAATTTGTGTACTTTGTCCCATTATCTGCCCGTAAATGCTTGATTTTTCTGCCCATTTACTTTTGGACCTCTGCTTTATACACCTTGAACTTGACAAACACTTCATATTTATGTTTGAGGAAATATAACAAAATCTTGTGTGAAAAATCATTTGTAAAAATCAAAAATTACTTATAACCCTCCATAAAGGGATCTTTGTTTGGCCCCCATGCATCCAAATGCACATAGTCTATAGTTTCCTTTGTTGTGTTTCCTAGATATAAATTGAACACGACATTTTTTTCCAAGTTTACAATATTTCACAAATCTAGCTTACAGCTGCGAACATCCTTCAACAAATGTCTCTTACGAAGTTATGTTATCCCACGCTCACTAAGATGACCTAAACACATGTGCTATAATTTCGTTGCATCATCATCATACTCAATTGATGCAATATCACCTACAACAATACAACCCAATAATTTATAGATGTTACCTGCAATCCTTTTTGCTCTTATCATGGTCAATGCACCTTAACTGACTTTTATAATGTCTCTATCTCCATCAGACCTATATAAGAAATCATTTGCTTGTAGAGTATCTAGGCAGGTTAACTTCCTTCTCGATTCTAGAATATATCTAATACTCTTCAACGTTCGCTTGCCACCACTATTTATAGCAATTTTAATTTGTATCATTCAATTGATAGCACATGCTTTATCATCACCCAAATAAAAAATAAAAATAAAAACCAAAACTAGCATACCTAAATGTGGTAAACCACTCCCTGTGCGACGTTATGTAGTGAGAACAACTAGAGTAAAAAATCAACGCTTCTGTGCACTTAATAGATGGAACACAAAGAATATATCCTTCATAGTTAGAGTCACTAGTTTGAACTTGTAACACCCCGAGTTTAAAACATAGCGCGAATGTATTTTTTTTTTAAATAATAAGTAAATAAAAATTCCAGAATTAATTTCAAAGAAATTAAAATAAGTTAATTCACTTCATCGTAATATCACTAAGTATTTAATTATGAAAATTAATAATAAACATTAATATATTTCAAAAGATAATGTGTCATAATCTTAATAGGAAATATCAGAGTGCGGAAAAATATTAGCGGAAAAGCTATACAATAATTCCCAAAATAACCAATTACATTTTCCAGTTCAAAATCCTATACATCAACTCTAACTGATCATGCACTAAGCTACAGTAGCACGGTCTCCGCTGCATCCTCTACAAGTCTCGTCTCCAGTCAGTTGTCCGTCCCTCTGCGTTGTCCATAAAGACTCCGTATACGAATATCAAGGAAAACTAACGACGTCTCCGTCGTTAGTGTAACCGTCGGTGGGACGGGTTTGGGGTTCATCTAAGGGCAAAGCCCAATTTCCACAATAATAGTAAAGGGTCACCGACCGAAATTAACAATTAACACATAGCATATATCTCACAATAACAAATATATCCATGACATATCATATAACAATGATGAAAAATAAAGATGCTCATTTTGAAATTTCATGACATGTATGCCTTTTCAAAACAGCAACCAATTAATATGAGAAATATGTTGTAAGTACAACCAACACTTCAACAATCACAATCATTTATCAGGAATTCAGATTTTATAAAATACTTACACACAACAATTTCCAATCATCATCATATAACCAAATCGTGACCCACCGGTCAACCACCCCGATGTAATATGTATATGCTCATGTATTCAACTTCTTGGAATTACCAAGGTGCAGTCGCTCAACAGACCAGCACTCGTACAGTCGCTCAACAGACCAGCACGTTATACATATACTAAGGTACAATCGCTCAACAGACCAGTACCAGTGCAGTCGCTCAATAGACCAGCACTCGTGCAATCGCTCAACAGATCAACACGTTTCACGTATGTTAGCCTCTCACAGACCAGAACATACAGAAGTTAAATCCTCGCATGGATAGAATGGATCATCTAATACACGCGAAACCACTCTGTAGCCCGAGTAGAATAGACCGTCTAATACACGTGGAACTACTCTGACCCCGGATAGAATAGACCGTCTAATACACGTGGAACTATTCTATAACAAATGGTTACTACTTAACTTCGCGGCCCATTACGGTCACCGCATCAACTCTGTGGCCCATCGCGGTCACCACCTGACTATGCAATGTATGAATATGCAGAGTTTTCTCTCCACTGAAAACAGTATGCAACATCAATAAAATTCATCAATCTGTATTCGAATACAGCCTCTCTGTATTCGAATACAACTCCCTTGTATCCGAATACAGAGGCTGTCACAGTACAAAACCAGTGTTTTTCACTACATCAGTAAAGTCTCAAAAACTTCATCACCACCACTTCAAACTATCACAAAAATTCCATTTTAATTCATCACAAACCTTCCCAATATTCCCCAACACTTAGGGTTTATAAAACAATGTTGAAAACTTGGAATTTCTGAAAACCCGAATCTGTATTCGAATACAACCCCCTTGTATTCGAATACAGAAGCATGAAACTACAAATTCAACATTATGTATTCGAATACAGCATGCCTATAGTCGAATACAGAAGACAAAACATTGTAAATTCTTTATTTTCTCCCAGGTCATTAAAGGTTTCCAGAACATCATCATCTCCTATTCAAAACTATTTTCAAAAATTCCATTTTAAATCATTTTAACCCTTCTCAATGTTTTCCAACACTTTAAGATTCACATGATAGTGTTTAAAACTTGATTTTCTGGAAAACACGAATCTGTATTTGAATACAGCTTCCTTGTATTCGAATACAGAAGCTAAAAACTGAGTTTATGGAAAAACCCGAATTTGTATTCGAATACAGCTCCCTTGTATTCTAATACAGAAGCAAAAATTGTGAAAATCAGCATTCTGTATTCGAATACGAGACTGTCGTAGTCGAATACAGATGCGAATACAGTGTTAAAATTTCACTTCTGTATTCGAATACGACAGAGTTGTAGTCGAATACAGATGCTAAGTCAGAAGCAAAATTCCTTCCTCTGTATTCGAATACAGGGGTCCGTATTCGAATACAAGTTTGAAAAACTTGAGTAAAAAAGAAGCTTGGCAGGTTGTATTCGAATACACTCATGTTGTATTCGAATACACCTTCGAATTCAGTGAACTTTTCCTGAAAACTACAACATATTTTCAATCTTTTTCCTTTGAAAAAACAACACAACCCCAAAACAGATTCTGCACTCTTTTGAACCATAAGACTCAGACATTTTCATCAATAACAATTTTTCCAGAGAAAACACTTTCATCATTTAAAATCCCTTTTCTTTTGAAAACATCAACAACACCAAAATCACTCAAAAACAGAATGTTAACCGCACAGAACAGACATTTTTCAACATTAAATTGTTGATCATTTCTCAAAACAACATGCAAGGTATTTCCAGCATTCTTACACAACAAATCACAACATGCAAAGCATTTTCAGCTTTCTCACACAAGCAGTACAATAGTAATACATTTAGCCAAACAGCAACCATCACATAGCAGCAAAACACCAACATAATGTATTTTTTTTTACATTTTATACAACTAGCACAACAGTTTTGAAAATATGCATTTTAATCATCTTCCAAAATAACATGCAAGACATTTTTCAACTTTCCCACATAACAAAACAACACTGAGATAACCACCCAAAACAGCACATCACAGATTTTTAAAATATCAACAGAATGCATTTTCTTTCCATTTTTCAAAATGTCATTGCAAAAACAGTTTGTTTTTCAAAACAGAAACTCAAATATGATCATACCTCCAACATACATTTACAGTCCTAAATGCAACTAGAAAGTGGAAGGTGCCCTTACCCTTGTTGTGTTTCTGCTTCTTTCGGTGAAACTGCCGCCTGCGTTTGCTGCTATGAAACTGGGTTCTCTAGCTCTGGAATGATGAGGAGAACAACTTTTGTACTGGGGGTTTTTTGGTTCTCCCTCTTTTTTTTCTTTTGAACGGACTGGAACAGAAACCTTGGTTGATCTCAGTGTGCCACCTCACCCGACACTTGTCTGATCCTCAGCACTTAACCAGTCTCGTCGCAATTAGCCGATAATCCCTTAATTAACTGTCCGTTAATTTAATTACTCGTAATTAAATTAAATTATTCTTCATCCAATAATCTTAATTCATCTTCCAAAATAAATCTTTATATATAATTTTACAAATATCCCCAAAATACACTTAATATTAATTCCATAATTTTAATTTAAAAATTAAGGGTCTTACAGAACCACATTCGCAGTATTGGATGAACCATTGCTTCAAGATAATTCTTCTGCATTATGTCTCATTTTAGAATGAGATTGAAGTACAATAGTAATAACCTCCATGTTTGTAGTATCTTTCCTGTATGTAAGAGTTGTCACAATGTGATCGAACAAACATGGTAATGAGTACTAACATAATAATAGCATTGTTTTTGTTATTGACCTTTACCCCAATCCTCACCAAATCTATGTTTATTCCATTGAAGGTATTGACATGTTGCATATTAGATCCTTCTTGCATCTTCAATCTGTACAACCATTGTTTCGCGAACAATTTGTTCGTGAGCATTTTGCACTTATACTAACTTCCAATTTCTCCTAAACCTCTATTTGGAGATGTTAGGTCTAGGATATGATACATCATTTCATTTGATACACACAAATGAATTATGCTTGTAGCCTTATCCTCCATCTTCGTGCAATCGACTTCTGCCATGTCTACCAATTTCTCCTCACACAACACCTTTTAACACCTTGTTGTGCCAATAAATCCTTAACTCTTTTTTGCCATAATGTGTAGTTGTTTGTTCCTTTGAACCTTGCCACTTTGAATTTCACATAGGAGTTACTTGTCATATGATACCAATTATTAAAACAACAACACAATCTTAAAATAATAAAGAGAATGAAATCGCAAACTAGAAAGCAAGACGTTTGATAACGAAGTTTGGCCAATGTTCGCGAACAGTTGTACTTCCTTTTTATTAGATGAATAAATTAGGGTTTGTAGAGTAAAAGTTGTGCTTAAATAGTAATAATTAGATTTAGATTACAACACACCTGGACCATAACGTAGGGAACTATTGCCCCTAAACCCTAGTTGCCCCAAAAAACAAACAGTTGAACCAAACCACCCACTTGATACTACCTTTGAGCCATGCTCATCAATTCAAGTGTGAACGGTTAAGTCACACATTGACTATGGGGGTGAGGGGGTGAGAGTGGGATCTTTTCGTGTAGATGCGGTATCAAATTCTCTTGCTGCTTCTGTATCCCCATACTCCTAAACAAGTGATATCAAAGCCTTGGTTCATCTTGGTGTGGGGGGCAAAAATGGGATCTTGGTGTTGGATCCTTATTTTGAAAGTATACCTAATAGTGTAGTCAAAAGTATGTCCTGTTGGTTATAACGACCATATAAATATTAGATGTGGGAGACCCACACTTAAGGGGGAAATTGTTGGGGTTTAAGTGTGAGTAGTTAAGTCTAACATCAACTATAGATATATAAGGCACTTAATTTTTTATTCCCGTACCCCAAGACTTCCCAACAATAACAGGGAATATAAGGTGAGTTTGATGGTTGCATTGAGGGGGTTAGGGAGTGGAGGGAAAAGGATTTCCCAAATTCAATCATCATCTTCAACAAAATACTATCATTACATTAATATCTACTAATGTTGACCGTTGAAAATAAAAAACATGAGTGAGATAACAAGTAGATATAATAATAATAATAATAATAATAATAATAATAATAATATTATTATTATTATTATGATGTATAGTAGAAGAGAGAGTAATTATATTTAAATAATATAGTGGGGAGGAAATTAAAATAAGTAGATTTAATAATATACTAATGCATAGTGGGACGGATTGAAGAGTATAATGTTGTTTTTACTCGAAAAAATTAAAATAACAAAAAAATAAAATTGGTCACTAATTTTTGTTTTTGTTTTTAATATTTAGTGACAAAATTAGAGATGAATTTTTTTTTCTCTAAATTTTTGTTGGCATTTTAAATTTTTATAGTAAATAAATTACCATTAATCTCAACTCTTAAACAATGGGATACTTTTTTTTTATGTACCACAATAATGCACACGAATTCAAATTTTTCTTCTTCATAAATGGGTATATAACAAAATTAAGGAACACAATTTACAAGAAAATTATAACGCGAAAACTTTAAAATCATAATAAATTAATTATTATTGTTTTCAAAAAACACTTAAGTTGCTCTCAAATACTCTACAATCCTCAATACACTCGTATTATACAAAACAAATATTTAAATTATATCTTGCAACAAAAATCAAAAAATATATATCAAAATCATTAAATATTTTATCATATCATTATTTGAGTAAATTATTATAAACCTTTGGATTAAATAAAATGAGATTTGGTGTCAAACTAATATATATTATATCATTGACATCCTCTTCTTGTATCGTTTCAACATGCTCTTTTTTTTTATAATAATTTTTAGCTTATATAAAACAAAAACAAAACCTCTTAATTTAACATACCGGGCAACGTGACATGTATTTTAACATGTACAATTTTAAGGAATCCCACTATTTTTATCAAAATAATAATTAGGTTTAATTGTATTTTTAGTTTTCTTATTTTTACAAATTCACATAATTGATCCTTTATTTTAAAATTTGACAGTTTTGGTCCCGTATTTTATTTTTTAACTTAAAATAACGATGTAATGTGTTTTAAATAACGTAACATATGATAGGATAATGTGGAACGATTAACACTCATGAAATCGCAATAAAACCTTAAAATCTTAATTTTTATTTTAATAATTTATTTTATTAATTTAATTAATGACATATGAATAATTCATGCCTCTAGATAATTTTATACTCATAAATTGTACATTACATCATTTAAAATTTGTCAAATAGTCATATTTTAGTTCAAAAATCTAAAAGAAAATCTAAAACTGTCGAATTTTAAAATAGAAGAACCAATTTTGTAAAAGTGTGAAAATAGAAGAAACAATACCGTAATTAAGCCTAATTGCTAACTAACATATGTGATTAAAATATATATGATAAAAATTTCTCAAAAATAATAACAATCCATATCCATGTAAGGAAAAACGTAGAGATGACACTCCAACACATAGGACAAGATGTCAAGAGCTAGGAAGTTGAGATAACATTATTTCTTGTACATGTAAACTGAATATATATGGATAAACATATGCTATGTTGTAAAAGATGGGAATCAAGATTATAAATCCAATTTAGAACATATCACATATTCTCCTCATATGGTCCTAGATGTTTAATCAATTTAAAAGCGACCAAATCTGTGAGTGAAAACACACATACGTAAAGTGTTCACAACCAATTATTACAACTACCAACATAAATTCTTATTCTATGGTATACAAATAATATGGCACATAAAAGCACCCAAAAAATTAACAATATATCATTAATCTTTTAAAATACACTATGAAGAGAGGTGTTGTTTGAATCTATCACCTGATCGAATTAATGATTCTATCACCTACATAGAATTGAGTATAATATTGTTGAAAAGTTCGAGGAGCAATTTTAAGATATTGGGTTTATGGATCACCTCTCTTATATATATAACATTTCCTTTATTTCTAGTCATTATAGGACTATAACCACTCGCACTTAAATTCTAACAAATATAAAAATATAAAAACTGTGGCCTAAACATATAATAGACCACAATTTTGCAATTGTTGACAATAATAAATAGGTTATTTTGGTATTTTCATCGAAAAAAAAAAGATATGTCCTATGAGTGTAAAGTAATCTCACATAAACATTAAGTAAAACATAGTGTGTAAATTAAAAAAAAACGGTTATAATACTATACCTACGTGAGAAGATGATTAGTTTGTATTAAACTTTATAATCATGTTGTTGCCTATTCAGTGTATATAGAGTACAGTTCGGTAGCCGTAGCGTTGTAGGCTAACATTTCAATAAATTTCACTTGCAACGACCAAAAATTGTAGGCTAAACAAACAGAAGCATTGCCTTTGTGCTTCAATATAGACAACCCTTAAAATTTAAATAAAATACATCAATTTTTTAATTTATTTTTGTTTATATTTAAAAATAAAGGGAGCATACATTAAATCATTTTTGTGGTATCAAAACACCATTTACATTCACTTTAATTTTTCTAGAAGAATTTATTATCTTTATTTTCATGGAACTACCAAGTAGAATATCTAAAGTACATTGAATTAGAGAATATTTATATCTCCTTTCGGCGGTTCTATATTCTTAATCCCCTTTAGAGATTTTTTAAAAAAGGTTTCAAAAAAAACGAAAGATGATGTTTGACTAGCTAGGATTCACTAATTAATGAAATGAAAACAACCCAGGCTTCAATTTGAGTTTCAAATAAATTGTATAAAAAGTGTCATATTTTAAATTAAATATCACAGTGCAAAGTGATTCTATCTCTATTAAAGAAGCTTCCCTTTAGTCAGAGATGAGAATATTCGATTTGATGATAATATTCAATTTAAATTATAAATCATAACTTTTTAAACATAATTATTTTTCTAAAATTAGGTCATTGTGTTGAACCAAAACACTTCTTTCACTAAATAGAAGGCAGTATATTTTCTCACAACATAAATATGGGAATAATTTATTTAAGTTCCAGCTTTTTAATAATGTGAAAATTTTGGAATTTCAGATCACCAAAAATATTAGGATTTATGGAAATTATTGGGGGTGTGGAGAGTAAGGGTTAGAATGTTTAGTTAATATTTCATTCATTCAAGCTTGATGTCCAAGAGTAAGGCCCATAATTCAGCCCATTCCAAGGATTGCATTAATAGTCACCCTAGATGAACGAACCCAAATAGTCCATATATAACCAAATGAGGAGGGTTCAAGGCAACATGAATTTCCCTAACACTTCTATACAAAAATGGGTACAATTTGATACTCACAATTACTCCCTGCATCCAATAATGAATATCACATTTGTAAAAATAATTGTGTCCGTCATTTTTAATTTTGAATGTAATATTAATTACTTTTTTCATTATACTCTTTAATCTATAATATACCTCACATCAAAATCCTTATATTTCACTTTACATAGTCATATCAGCTTTGCTAACAACATGGGGACTTGGCTAAGTAATATATAAGGACTAACTATTGATACTACATCACCTGTTGCACTTTCTCAAGAGTTAAGAAAAGCCACCAATTAACACTCAATTTGTCTCCCTTAGAGCAACTCTTACAGTTGCTGAATCTCTTCGTCCGTTAGTGTAGAACAACTTAAAATTCAGCAGTTTTTGACGGGTACGTCAGAAAGAACGGTACTTTCATAATTTAATAATAATAAATTTATAACTGTAATTTTTTTTATTAATTTATAATCGTTAATTTTTTTTAATTTATGATCGTTAGCTTTTTTTTTTTACCGTTAATTTGTGGTTTATTTATGTAAATATCCTCTTTTTTTAATAAAGTAACCAAATTGCCCTAGTTTGAAAAAGAAAAAAAAAACCAAAAATATTCTACTTTTTAACTTGTTCAGGAAATCGCATCTTAGGCATGCGACCGACTATACGTATTATTATTATTTTTCATTCTTAAAATTGGATTATTTATTATTTAATAAATTAAAAATAATTAAAAAATTTAAATAAACAAAATACTATTGATAAAATAAAATACATTAAATTGAAGAAAAAATTGCGGTTGAATAAACGTGTCAAAACAAATAACGTGTCATATTATTTTAACAACTTTCTCCTATTTTGTAGATAAATTTGTATTATTATAACTACTCTATCCTATTTTGCAGATAAATTAGTCACTTAATTCTATTATGTTAACAATTATCTCCTTTTTTTCTTCTAGATATAATAAATAAAATAATTATAATTAAAAAAGTAAATTATATTAATAACATAAAACAAAATACATTAAATAGAAGAAAAAATACATCAAATAGAAGAAAAAAATACATCAAATTTAAATTAATGATATTCACCTAAATGACCTTCAGTTCCAGATCTAGGATGTCGTCGAATTCGTCTAGCTCTTTGAACTCGTCATTTAGAAAACGTGTCCAACAATTGTTTTTCTCACACTAGCAAAATTGAAGCTTTCCTACTCCTATATATAGAAAAGACATTAGAATATTGAAATCAAGAGTTTTGTATTGAATCATATCATACCTATCTAAGTGTTCATCAATCAAAGAACTCTAATAATCATATTTGTGGATCAACCTTTCCAAGTGTGTTTTTATTCAAATTAATCTGAAATATTAGTTGGTTTTAAATCATATTCCAACTTGATATAGATTATATATATTCCCAATTTATTTTTGTAATATAGAAAATAGTGGAAAAGAATAACAATTTTTTTATACATACATCAACAATCGTTTATTTATAAATATTTTCATCTCTCTTTGAAGTGCAAAGAATGATGGAGTGAATATAATTTTCTAAAGATAAAGATATCACACTAAAGAACAATTTCGACATTACACCCTAAATCCAACACCCCAAACCCTAAAACTTACACCCTAATTCAAAAAACCTACACCCTAAATCGTAAAACCTAAACCTTAATCCCTACACCCTAAACCCTACCACTAAACCCTAACCTAACCCCTATCCTACACCCAAAACACAAACCCATATTTCCTACACCATCACCCTAAACCCTAACACCATTAACCCTAAAATCCTAAATCCGAATGCCCTAAACCCTAAATTCTATACCCTTAATCCTAAACCCGAAACACTAACATCACACATCCTAAACCCTTAACTCTAAAGCTAAACCCTTAACCCTAAACCATTAATCGTAAATCTAAACACTACACCATAAATGGTACACCCTAAATCATACACCCTTAATATTATACCCTAAACCCTACACCATAAACCATAACCCTATAACCTAAATCGTATACCATATTGAAGTAGCTAGAATATCACTAGAAGGGGGGTTGAATAGAGATATTTGAGGTTTTTAAAAATTCTTTTTAGTTTTAAAGCTCTATCCTCTTCGAGAGGATGAATATCAGAAGCTGAAAGCTTAAATGTTTAGTTGATTACCAAAAGATAAATAGATAGAGAGAGGATAATGACACACACAATTTTATACTAGTTCACACAATGAAGGCTACGTCCATACCTCACACACTTGTTGTTGGAACCAAGTTGGTTCTAAGTACTTAGGATTTTGATGTTTACAAAAGCACTCCATGTAATCTTATTTTGTACTTAGAATTATTATATTAAATGCCACCAAAAGATGAAGTCACCAGAGGCAGAAGATGAATTACCAGAGGATAAAATCAGACCAGAGGATACACCTCTAGAAGATACCAGATAATGCATCCAGAAGGTACCAAAGGATGCATCCTGAAGGCACCAGAGGATACACCAGGATGTCAAAACACCAACAGAGGATATCTTTCCTGGCCCAGATCAGAAGGAAGCAGAGTCCAAAAGGAGACCTGGACCAGACCAGACCAGAAGGAAGCCTGCCAGAGGGAGACTTGTTCCAGACCAGAAGGTATCATAAGTCAGAATTGGTCCAAAATTAATTCTGACCAGAAGATAGCCTGGTCGTGAAAAGATAATTAGTCAAGACATGATCCAGACTTAATCAGAGCATAAAAGAATTGGTCCAGAACAAGAGATTTAATCTAGATTTGGCACATACCAGAAGATAGCATGGTTCAGAGTATGAAACTAAGTCTAGACCAGAAGAAATGATTGTCCAAATTTAATCCAGACCTGATCTAGATCAGAAGGTAGTTGTCCAGACTAAAATATCATAAGTCCAGATTTAATTTCAGATCAATCCAGACCCAGTCCAGAATTGGTCCAGATCAGAGGGAAGATATTCAGATCAATGGTCCAGATTTAAGCATCATGGCCCAGTGTTGGCCGAGATCAGAAGATCAGAACATGTGGTCCAGTGTTGGCCGAAATTAGAGGATCACAGCAGATCAGATTATATGTTCCAGTGATTGACCAAGATCAGAAGATTAGAACGTGTGGTCCAGTGTTGGCCGAGATTAGAGGATCAGATCAAATCAGTTTGTATGGTCCAGATATGGATGAGAGCAGAAGATCAAACAGTCCAGATTTAATCATGATGATTATCAGTGGAGACTTGGTTAAATTTGATCAAAGTATTAAAAGGGATTGATACAAAAATAGATTGAAGTCTTGTGGGAATTCAGAAGCTATTGGTGGGAAGAAGGATTTGGCCTAGAATTTACTAAGAACAGGATTGGCCAAAGTTATTTTTAAAAGCAAATTTGGAGCTAAAAAGATATGTTTTTTATTTAAGTGAAACCCGATTGGCCAAGTTATTTTTGCAAGAGTATCTGGCAAGATACAACTCGAATTTAAGCATGGAAGAGACCCTAATCTTCATCTATAAAAGGAGGCTCAAGGCAGAATACTCAGCATCGAAAATACTTGAGAGTCATACACTTCCAAAAGTAAAATACTTGAGTTTTCAGTGAGGTCAATTGTGAGTATCCGCTTTCCAGAAGCAAGTACTCTAAGTTTTTGTTCCCTTGTGTTAGATCTAAGTTGTTGAAGTAGAGTCTACAATCTAAAGGAGTCAGAAGGAGTAGCAGATTACTTAGTAGTTAGATTCAAGGTTCTTTTCCTCAAAAGTCTAGGATTGTGAAACTGTTTGAGAAGACTGACTTTGAGGGTTAGTGGTATTGTTGTAATTCAAGGTTTTTGAATTAGTGAAATCCTTCAAAGTGAAGGGACTGGACGTAGCCTAGTTAGCGGTGAACCAGTATAAAATTCAGTGTTTTATATTTACTTTACATCCACTGCTAACTCTGTTTTATTCATACATCAAGTTTTGTTATAAAACTGCAAAAACAGATAAAGTAATCAAGTTAGTCAAACACAACTCAACCCCCCTTTTTGTGTTTACACCTTCAATTAGCATCAGAGCTTGGTCTCAAGGCTGAGCACTTAACTAGTGTTTGAGGAAATGTCCAAGGGGTCAACAACATGGCAGAATCCAAAGATGATTTTGGAGGCAACATCAACAGACCACCACTGTTTGATGGAGACAGGTTTGAGTATTGGAAGGACATAATGACAAGTTTCTTCATATCTCAAGATCCTGAATTATGGAAGCTGGTAGTCAAAGGATACACTGCACCTACTGTTCCAGGAGATCCAACTAAAGAACTGGACATGGAAGATATGAAACCAGACCAGAGCAAATTATACAAACTGCATCACAAGTCCAGAACCATCATGATCAGTGCCATCACATTCAAGGAATTTGACAGATGCACATATAAAGAAACAGCAAAGAGCATATTCGATAGTCTGGTTCTGACCTGTGAAGGAAGCTAGCAGGTTCAAGAAGCAAGGGCTAACATACTGGTAAAACAGTATAAGATGTTCAAGATGGAAGATGATGAAGACATTGATGGAATGTTCTGTAGATTCCAGACTCTGATATCAGGACTGGAGGTCTTGAAGAAAAGCTACACAACAGAAGATCGTGTGAAGAAGATTCTAAGAAGCTTACCAACCAAGTGGAGAGCAATGGTTACTGCAGTTCTGCAAGCCAAAGATCTGAATAACTTAAAACTTGAAGATCTGATCAGCTCACTCAAGTCTCATGAAATAGAACTGGAAGCAGATGAACCAAAGAAGAAGAAGAATCTGGCCCTGAAGAGCATCATCAAAGGAGAAACATAACAGCAAAGGAAAGGAAGAATCTAACAAGAAGAGCATCATCTGTTATGGATGCAATGAACCTGGACATATCAAGTCAGAATGTCCAAATCTAGAAAAAGGCAAACAGCACAAGAAGAGTTCCAGATTCAAAAAGAAAGGTCTGATGGCAGCCTGGGATTCATAAGAATCAGAAGAAGAATCTTTTGATGAAGAAGAGGCAAAAACAGCAATGATGGCACACATCAGGTCTGCCTCTGGACTTCATAAAGGCACGATTTCAGGAAGGAAAGCAGGCAGAAGGAAGAATGATCAAAGCAGTCATTCAGGCAAGTCTGGAAGCACATTAGAGGAAGCAATTCTAGCTCTGATGGCTCATACCAACTCAAGTTTGGGATACAGCTCAGGCTCTGGAACAGATTCAGAAGCTGAAGACAATGAGGTATTTTCTGATCTCACTAAATATGAATTAATTGATGCTTTAAAAGATTTTTTAAATGCAAACAATAAGATGTCTTTAAAACTGAAAACTCTTAGGGAAGATAAGAAAAATATGACCAAAGAAGTCCAAGTTTTAAAGAATCAAAATTTTGAGTATGCAAATGAAAACAAGGATTTTAAAATTGAAGTTGCAAGACTCAAATCTGAAAACCAAACTCTCAAAAGCAATATTTGTTCCACTTCCAAAACTGTTTGTGAATCTGATATGCATGAACAATTTTTTCAAAACTTTATCTCTAATGGAATGGAAAGAAGTAAATATGCATATATGATTTATGGAAACAGTAACATTGGAAAGAGATGTCTTGGTTTTATAGAAACTATTACTGAATCTAAAAATGTTTATTATGATGTTTTATGCATTGTTTGTGCTAAGAAAGGTCACTCTGAATTGTCTTGTCCAATGGTAAAATCTGAAGAAGATCATAGAGCTATTAAAACTAACAAACTTGGACCCAATAAGTTCTGGGTACCAAAAGATCAAATTATCTATGTTGCAGATATTTTGAGCAACCAGAAGGAGACACCAACAATGGTGCCTGGACAATGGATGTTGGCAATGCACAAGCAGAATTAGGTTTATGTTCCTGCTACAACCAGACAGAGGCAATCTGAGTCTGATGGAAGAAGGTCTGGTCAACTCAACCAGAATCAGAACCAGAACCAGAACCAGAACCAGAATCAAAACTGGAACCAGAATCAGAACAGGAACTGGAACCAGAATCAAATCTGGAACCAGAATCAGAATAGGAACTTGAACCAGAACTGGAAGCAGTATCAGAAGCACAGGAACTGGAACCAGAACCAACACTGGAACCAGAATCAGAATTAGTACCAGAACCAGACCAGGGATCAGTATCAAAGGTTCAGGTATGATCATCAGAATTACTCTAATTATCAGAATTAGTATAACTACATGAATTATCAGAATCATCAGAACCACCAAAATCACCAGATTCATTCAAACCACCAGAATTATCATAATCATCCAACTCATCCAAATCACCAGAATCATCAAGGTTATCATAAGAGGAACATGATCTATCAACCAAAGCAGAATCAAGGAAACTTCTCAAACTGGCCAGAAGCTGAACTGGCTCTGATGGCTCGAACTGAGTCTGACTCTAATTCTGAAGCAAGGTCTGATCAGCAACACAAAGCTTGGTATCTTGATAGTGGATGCTCCAAACACATGACAAGAGACAAATCCATGTTTCTGAATCTGACTATGAAAAATGGAGGCAAAGTTTCCTTTGGAGGAAACCAGAAAGGTCAGATTATTGGTACAGGAACAGTTGGTAACACTTCTTCTTCCCTTTCTATTAAAAATGTTATGTTAGTTAAAGGGCTGAAACATAATCTTTTGAGCATAAGTCAACTAAGTGATTGCAAATATGATGTTATCCTTAATCAGAAAATTTACAAAGCTGTTAGTCAACTTGATAAATCTGTTATGTTTACTGGCATTAGGAAATATAACTTTTATAAGATTGATTTGTTTAGTCTTGCTAAGTTTGATGATAAACCACTTGACTCTTAAAAGTCAAAGCAAGATGAGGAAATTGCAGGTGAACCAGAGACAAAGGAACCAGAAGCTGGACCAGCAGCAGATCCTAAGAAAGATAAAGATGAAAGCAAGGAAAAAGAACATGCTGAATCTAAAGACAAGTCAACGGGAAAGAATGGATGGAAGTACAAGTCTTCACATCCAGAAACTCTCATTATTGGCAGTGCAGCAAAACCATTGAAGACCAGATCATCAAGTAGAGAAACCAGTTTGTTTGGTTTACTCTCAACAATTGAACCAAGCAATGTTGATAAAGCTGTGGCAGAGGAAGGTTGGATACTTGCAATGCAAGAAGAGCTGAATGAATTTCAAAGGAATAATGTTTAGGATCTGGTATCCAGACCAAACAAAAACATTATTGGAACCAATTGGGTGTTCAGAAATAAACTCAATGAAAAAGGTGAAGTGGTAAGGAACAAAGCCAGACTTGTAGCTTAAGGATACAGTCACTAAGAAGGTATTAATTACACTAAGACTTTTGCTCCAGTGGCCAGGTTAGAAGCAATTAGAATTCTTTTATCATTTGCTTCTAATCATGATATAACTCTGTATCAAATGGATGTTAAAAGTGCATTCTTAAATGGCTATATAAGTGAGGAAGTCTATGTCAAACAGCCCCCTGGATTTGAAGATTTTGATTTTCCAAACCATGTTCTTAAACTTAAAAAATCTTTATATGGTTTAAAACAAGCACCAAGGGCATGGTATGACAGACTTAGTAACTTTCTGCTTAAGAATGAATTTGACAGAGGCCAGATTGATAATACTCTATTTAGGAAATCCATTAAAAATGATTTTTTGATTATTTAAGTTTATGTTGATGATATCATCTTTGGGTCCACTAATGGCACTTTGTGCAAGGAGTTTTCTGACCTAATGCAGAAAGAGTTCCAAATGAGTATGATGGGAGAACTTAAGTTCTTCCTGGGAATTCAAAATCACCAACGTAAATCAGGTATACTCATTCACCAATCTAAATACACTAAAGAACTTCTCAAAAAGTTCAAGATGAGTGACTGTAAGCCTATGGCCACCCCCATGCACCCAACCTGCTCACTTGAGAAAAATGAAACACCCCAAAAGGTAGACCAGAAAACATATAGAGGTATGATTGGATCCCTTCTTTACCTAACTGCTTCTAGACCTGACATTTTGTTTAATGTTTGTGCCCATTTTCAAGATGACCCTAGGGAATCCCATTTAACTGCTGTCAAAAGAATCTTGAGATACCTTAAAGGAACCACCAACCTTACCTTGTTATACAAGAAAACCATCACCTACAAACTAAGAGGTTTTTGTGATTTTGACTATGCTGGAGACAAGTTGGAAAGGAAAAGTACAAGTGGCAACTGCACATTCTTAGGTGATAATTTGATCTCTTGGTCAAGCAAAAGACAAAGCACCATTTCCATGTCAACAGCTGAAGCTGAGTATATATCAGTAGCAGGATGCAGCTCACAGTTAATCTGGATGAAACATCGACTTGAAGATTACAACATCTTCAAATCCAATATACCTTTGTTCTGTGATAACACTTCAGCCATAAACCTAACCAAGAACCCTATCTTACACTCTAGAGCCAAACACATTGAAATAAAACACCATTTCATTAGGGACCATGTTCAAAAAGGAACTTTAAGCATCCTATTTGTGGACACTAATCATCAATGGGCTGATATCTTCACCAAAGCATTACCTAAAGATAGGTTCGAGTTCATCAAGAAGCATCTCAACATTATCTCCATATCTGACTAGCTCAAGTAGTCATCTTAGGAGTTTTTAATTTTCTAGTAATTTTACTTTATGTTTTTTATTTTTCTGTTTTTACTTTTTGTAATTTGAAAAGAGAAAAACAAAAATACAAAAATAGTAGGACATTTTTTTGGCTAATGACAAAAAGGGGGAAAGAGAGAAAAAGGATAAATAAGTAGAAAATGAGAGATAAAAAGAAAGGAGGAGCGAAAAAGAAAGAGATGAAAAGAGAAGGAGTTGAAAATGAGAAGAAATAGGGAGAGAGAAAAAAAGAAAAAGTGAAAAGAAAAGGAGTTGAAAAGGAGAAGAAACAGAGAGAGAGAAAAATAAAGAGAACAGAAAGAGATGAAAAGAGAAGGAGTTGAAAAGGAGAGGAGAAGAGAAGAAAAAAAAAGAGTGATTTAAGAAGGAGTTGAAAAGGAGAAGAAAACGTCATTATTAGACTTAGGGGGAGATATTGGTCTGAGGGGAAGTATTTCAAGTACTTCGAGTTATATGCTAGCAAAATAAGTTAAGGTTTTGTCATCATCAAAAAGGGGGAGATTGTTGGAACCAAGTTGGTTCTAAGTACTTAGGATTTTGATGTTTACAAAAGCACTCCATGTAATCTTATTTTGTAATTAGAATTATTATATTAAATGCCACTAGAAGATGAAGTCACAAGAGGCAGAAGATGAATTACCATAGGATAAAATCAGACCAAAGGATACACCTCTAGAAGATACCAGATAATGCATCCAGAAGGTACCAAAGGATGCATCCTGAAGGCACCAGAGGATACACCAGGATGTCCAAACACCATCAGAGGATATCTTTCCTGGCCTAGATCAGAAGGAAGCAGAGTCCAGAAGGAGACCTGGACCAGACTAGAAGGAAGCCTGCCAAAGGGAGACTTGTTCCAGATCAGAAGGTATCATAAGTCAGAATTGGTCCAGAATTAATTCTGACCAGAAGATAGCCAGGTCGTGAAATGATAATCAGTCCAGACATGATCCAGACTTAATCAGAGCATAAAAGAATTGGTCCAGAACAAGAGATTTAATCCAGATTTGGCACAGACCAGAAGATAGCATGGTTTAGAGTATGAAACTAAGTCTAGACCAGAAGAAATGATTGTCCAAATTTATTCCAGACCTGATCTAGATCAGAAGGTAGTTGTCCAGACTAAAATATCATAAGTCCAGATTTAATTTCAGTTCAATCCAGACCCAGTCCAGAATTGGTCCAGATCAGAGGGAAGATATTCAGATCAATGGTCCAGATTTAAGAATCATGGCCCAATGTTGGTCGAGATCAGAAGATCAGAACATGTGGTCCAGTGTTGGCCGAAATCAGAGGATCACAGCAGATCAGATTATATGTTCCAGTGATTGGCCAAGATTAGAAGATCAGAATGTGTGGTCCAGTGTTGGCCGAGATCAGAGGATCACGGTAGATCAGTTTGTATGGTCCAGATGTGGATGAGAGCAGAAGATCAAATGGTCCAAATTTAATCATGATGATAATCAGTGGAGACTTGGTTAAATTTGATCTATTGAAGTCTTGTGGGAATTCAGAAGCTATTGGCGGGAATAAAGATTTGGTCTAGAATTAACTAACAATATGATTGGCCAAAGTTATTTTTGAAAGCAAATCTGGAGCTAAAAAGATATGTTTTTTATTTAAGTGAAACCCAATTGGCCAAGTTATTTTTGCAAAAGTATCTCGCAAGATACAGCTTGAATTTAAGCATGGAAGAGACCCTAATCTTCATCTATAAAAGGAGGCTCAAGGCAGAATACTCAGCATCGATAATACTTGAGAGTCATACACTTCCAAAAGCAAAATACTTGAGTTTTCAGTGAGGTCAATTGTGAGTATCCGCTTTCCAGAAGCAAGTACTCTAAGTTTTCGTTCCCTTGTGTTAGATCTGAGTTGTTGAAGTAGAGTCTACAATCTGAAGGAGTCAGAAGGAGTAGCAGATTACTTAGCAGTTAGATTCAAGGTTCTTTTCCTCAAAAGTCTAGGATTGTTAAACTGTTTGAGAAGACTAACATGGAGGGTCAGTGGTATTGTTGTAATTCAAGGTTTTTGAATTAGTGAAATCCTTTAAAGTGAAGGGACTGGACGTAGCCTAGTTAACGGTGAACCAGTATAAAATTCTATGTTTTATATTTACTTTACATCCGCTGCTAACTCTGTTTTATTCATACATCTAGTTTTGTTATAAAACTGCAAAAACACATAAAGTAATCAAGTTAGTCAAACACAATTCAACCCCCCTTCTCGTGTTTGCACCTTCACTTGTGAGATTTCACTATGTATCAAAAGCTATCAGCCTCTCATTGAGGTTAATTAAAAATTGTGTATTCTAGAGCTTCACCAAGCTTACAATTCTTTCTCTTTGATTTCAACTTCTCTCAAGTGTTACTCACTTGAAATTTACAAGATGATATGAAGTAGTTTGGATTGTATCACTTTCTACAAAGATATTTCAAAGATCTAGTTTAAGATTATAGAAAGTATGAAGAGAGGATGGAATGCTCTTGATAGCCTTTTGATTTTTCTTTTTGTGCTTGTTGTTATTTTTTGAATGAAGGATAGCAGCCTTCATTTTATAGAGAAAAGGAAACTTTTTCTTCAAGAAAGTTGTCATTTATGACCGTTTTCTCAAGTTATAATGATCCTTGAGTTTTGTCTTGAATTGCAAAATTGCCATTGAATCTGTCATTATTCAGCCTTGTACTTAGGAGGTTGATCTTCACAAAGCTATATTGGAGGTTAGATCTTTCTATACGCTTTAACAACTGGAAAGTGCTTTTTCGTTTTCCAAGATATGTACTCTCTCTTTTCGTGACTAGTGCAGCCTTTTGTACTTTGGTACTTTTAGTTATTTCCAATGCAAGAGGACGAAGAGGCAGCTAGTGTTCATCCTCTAGAGCTGATGACTTTGTTTCTTTGTGCTATTTGTCTAGCAATTTGTTTTCACTTAATTTTGACTTGGATCTGTGAAAATTATTGTCTATTATAAATGTTCATCCTCTGGTCAGGAGGTTGATATGGTATACTCAATAGTATGTCCTCTTGCTGGGAGGTTGAGATATTTGTTCTTGAATCTTTGGATTTAAATCCTGTTCCTTTCTTAGTAAAATACTTAAATGCACACATTAGTATAATCATAATCTTTTGAGATAATTTTGTTATCCTTAAAATAATTGAAAGAGATTTTTTCTCAACACATATACCTTAAACCGTTAACCCTAAATCCTAAACCCTAATCCACAAACCCTATACCCTAAACCCTTAACTCTAAATCTTAAAACCGTAACCCTACACCCTAAACTTTAGCATCCTTACTCTACACCCTAACATTTTAAACCATTAACCCTACACACTAGCATCCTAAACATTAAACTGTAAATGGTAAACCATAAAATCATAAACCCTAAATTCTACACCCTAACACCGTAAACCCTATATCCTAAATCCAAACCTTATACCTTAAACCCTAAACCACATATTCTAACCCTATACCTCAAAAATTAAACCTTATACCCTAAACCCTAAACATCAAACCAAAGGCCCTAATCCCTAAACCATGCACCTTAGGATCCTAAACCCTACAAACTAAAAGTTAAACCCTAAGTCGTAAATCCTAACACCATAAACCCTAAAACATACCCACTAAATCCATAAACCCTTTATCCTAAATCATAAACCTTAAACCCTTAACCCTAAACCACAAACCCTAACCCTAAATCTTAAACCCTATACACTAAACACTAAACAATAAACCCTACTAACCTTCACCCAAAAACCTTAACCCTAAATCCTAAACCCTAACCCCTACACCTGAAACCCTAAACCCTATAACCTAAATCATATACCCTATATCTTAAACCCTAAATCCTAAACCCTAAACCGTAATACATAAATCTGAAGCCTATACCATAAACCCTTAACCCTAAAACTTAAAACCTTAACCCTATAAACTAAACCCTAACACCATAAACCCTAAAACATACACCCTAAATCCGTAAACCCTATATCCTAAATCCTAAACCTTATAACTTAAACCATTAACCCTATACCCTAAATCTTAAACCCTATACCCTAAACACTAAACAATAAGCCCTAAACCCTAACCCCTACACACTAGAATCCTAAACACTAAATCCTAAACACGAGTTGAGGTTGTTTAGACGAGTTCGACGATATCCTACATGTGGAACTGGAGGTCATTTAGGTGGACATCATTAATTTAAATTTGATGTATTTTTTTTCTTCAATTTGATGTATTTTTTTCTTCTATTTAATGTATTTTGTTTCATATTATTAATATAATTTACTTTCTTTAGTTATAATTATTTTTATTAATTTTTATTTATTATATCCGGAGAAATCAACCAATCAAATTATTTTATTAAAAAATCAATCTTGTTCGTTGATTTTAATTAATCAACAGCTATAGATGGTGCAGTACGGATCCTTGAACTGATGAAGGTTTGCGATGACGAAGATGTTCAACTGATGTTTGATATTTATACACAATGGTCACAACTCGACACCATCGAGTTATATGTTACATTCTAGGATGGTCCTACATCAACAAACATTGATCAACCATCGACCTCAAACATGTCTCGCCTCGACTACACCCAATCTTTTGATCAAAATACCCTTTATCAACCCGACTTATATTCTCCTTCGCAAAACTATGAACCATACTCTAACCAAATTGAACAAACTCATTCGGATAGTTTTCAACTCCATCATGAATCTGTTGAGGAAAAAACCTTTTTTGATATATGTTTTAATGACGACAAACCTTTTAAATTAAATGATTAAGTTTTATGAATGGTGGTCTACTAATGATTTCACTTAAGTTTTGTTTAAGGAACATGAATGCATAAGTGAACAAAGCAAGAATCCATTCACTTCATCAAAATGCACAAATGTGATCAATTACAATATAAAGAAGCCATTCGAATCACAAAGAAAAAAGGCCATGAATCAAGCTGCCAAAACAAGACTGAACAGTCTCCAGAATGTCCAGAATTAACAGCATGTTAATGATTCAAGGAAAGCCAAGAAATCAGCATAAAGAACACTCTTGACACAATCTGGAAAAACAGAAGATGTTACCCGATGACATCACCAGAAGATACCTCCAGAGGATACCAGAAGATGCCTCCAGAGGATACCAGAAGCTGTCACCAGAGGATGAAGTCATTACCAGAGGATGATGATGTCACCAGAAGATAACATCATCAGATGATGATGTCACCAGAGGATACCTCAAGAAGAGGATACCAGAGGATACCTCCATAAGACGTCACCAGAGGATACCTCAGGAAGACGTCACCAGAGGATAACTCCAGAAGATGATATAAGAGGATACCTCCAAAAGACGATATCAGAGGATACCTCCAGAATACTATCAGAGGATACCTCCAGAATACTATCAGAAGATACCTCCAGAAAACGATATCAGAGGATATCTCCAGAAAATACATTAAGAGGATACCTCCAGAATACTATCAGAGGATACCTCCAGAATACTATCAGAAGATACCTCCAGAAAACGATATTAGAGGATATCTCCAGAGGAATACATTCAGAGGAAGAACCAAGTCTGTTCTTGAGCATCAGAATGTCCAGAATAATCAGAACAATCTCCATAATGATCTTCTATCAAGAATGATCATCAGTCTCTAGGAATGATCATTAGTCTCCAGAAATGATCATCAATCTCCAGAATGATTATCATTCTCCAGCATGATTAACAACTATCTTCAGAATGATCAAACATCAATCTCCAGCATGTTAACAATCAAATCTCCAGCATGTTTAACATCATTCTCCAACAGTGTATCATCAGTCCAGAATGATACAATCATTCTCCAGTATACTAAACATCATTCTCCAGCTTGACTGCCAAGAACGTTGAACGATCTTGAAGTACGTTTACATCAAAGTAGATCCAAGAAAAGATCAAGAAGACATCCAAAATGATCAAAGCTGAACCTCTCTATTGATTATCAATCTCTAGAAAGTTCAAATACTAGGACTCCAGATTGATTATCAATCTCCAGAATTTCATTAACATTCTGCAGAAGTTCATCATCATTATTCAAGCTGTTTTGACATAATCAAAACTCCAGATCAAATCAAAGATATTAACAAATATATTTGAAGTACAAAGGATCATTAAACAAAAGAAATCTGATCAAGAATCAAAGGTTTCAGCCCAGTCAAAACAGAAATTAAAAATAGTCAAAAGTTGGATTATTTTTAATCAGAAATATTGCCTTTGGTCAAACCTGACAAGAGCACTACCAACGGCTCTATTTTGACCATCATTAAATGCTCTCACGCCTATAAAAGGAAGGCCAAAGATCAGGAAGAAAACACAGTTTCAAGTACAGAGAAAAACACCACTCACATAAATCTACACACTTGAAAGCTTCTCAAGAAATCAGTAACCTTCTATATCAGATCCTCTATCTTTAGTTTACTGAAACCATTTGTAAAGAATCTAAACTCAAACAAGAGTTGAGTCAAAACAGATTCTGTTTTAAATCCTATCATTGTCATTCAACACTCAAGATTATAAGGCTTGTTTATAGCTTGAGTGAGTCATTTTTAGAAAAATCCTTTTAAGGTTAAAAGGTGAAGTTGTAAATCCTATCAAGGGTTGATAGGTGATCCGATTGTAATTCTTTCTGGGTGGAAAGGATTGACAAACTATAATAGATCAAGGCTGATCTGAACTAGGTGCTATAAAACCAAGAAGGTTCTTGTTTTAAACACTTAGTGGAAAATCTCACCGTTGTGACGACTGGACGTAGCCCGGGTTAGGTGAACCAGGATATATCTGTGTGTGATATCTCTTCCCTTATATCTATTTACTTTCAGTCTGTTAATTATCAAGTTAAATAGATAAACTGAACTGTTGATTTTAACTAACCAAGAACGTTCTCTGTTTTCTGGTGAAAACCAAGAAACGTTCTCTTTTTTCTGTTTTCACAACCAAGATCAATCTTGAGTTATTTTCTTAAGTTTTTAACAGGAATTTTAAAAGGGCAGATTTACAATTCAAACCCCCCTTTCTTGTAAATCGATATTGCTACTTCAGAATCGCCAAATCCTTAATGCGATCTTTTGTTGAGTTTCTTATATAATATCAACGAGGAAGAATTAAGCGATTACAGTGAAGAGGATGAAACATAGTTCGATGAATCATCTGGTGATTCTGACGACAACATTGATGTTGACGAAGATATAGAATTAGAAGACCAACCTATCCTACCTGTATTTGATCCACCAATTCACATGAAGAACATAAAATTAGAGAATGTAGAGCAATCAACTGAATTTGATCACACGTTCTTTAACGAAGTCCCAACAATAGATGGAACTTTTGCAATTGGAATGAAGTTTGCAAACAAGGATGAATGCATACATGCAATCAAACATTACCATTTAAAACAATCATTGAATTTTGCAGTACAAAAATCTTATTCGGAAAGATATGTTATTAAATGTTTAAGTCCAAAGTGTTCGTTTAGATGCAGAGCTTCAAAACGCAAAAAGAGTGAATTGTGGGTGATTGGTAAATTGAATCTGCCTCATACATGCACAAATTCTATATTGTCACAAGATCATTAGAAACTAGATTCTGACATGATATGTACAAACATAATGCAAGTTTTGAAAGTGGACCCTTCAATCAAAGTGAAAGTCATTATTTCTTAGATTTAGGCTTTGCACAACTACACCATAAGTTATAGAAAGGCTTGGATAGCAAAAAATAAATTGATCGAACAAATTTATGGCATTTGAAAAGAGTCTTACAATCAACTCCCATAATGATTATTGTTTATGCGAACGTTTACTCCAGAAACCAAAATAGAAATGGAAACCGTTTGAACTTATCATAAGAATAATTTGATAAGTGGGATAAGGATATTTCATCGACTGTTTTGGGCTTTTGATCCATGCATTTCTACGTTTAAATTATGCAAACCAGTTGTACAAGTGGATGGGACTTGGTTGTACGGCAAGTACAATGGAACACTGTTGATAGCAGTAACACATGATGGAAATGACAATGTGCCAAGATCCTCCGTCAAAGCATGCGTTCTGCATCCGACATATTTCACAAAATTTTGCAAGGGAATTTAAGGATAATGTACTGAAGAAAAAAGGTATTTCTATGGGTAATAATTTAATTCTTTTTTTAATTAGTGTCATTTTTAATAATTTTTTAACAGATTGCTTATTGTGTCAATATAGGTTACTCAATTAATGAGCCTACATATAGATATTACTGATATGAAATCGGTATAGTAAATCGGGAGGCTATAAAATGGTTAGACAACATACTGCGAGAAAGTTGGATTAAAGCATTCGATGGAGGTAGCCGTTGGGGTCACATGACAACTAACCTTGTGGAGTCGATAAACGGAGTATTAAAAGCCATGTGTAACCTTCCCATCACTGATTTGATTCAATCAACGTATTATAAGACATGGACATTATTTCCAACAAAAGGAAAACTACACGCAAAATTCTAGCTTCTGGTCAGGTATACACGGAAAAATGCATAAATTTTATGAAATTTGAAATACACAAATCCAATAGTCATAAAGTTGATAGTTTTGATCGGAGAAATCATACTTTCATGGTCCACGAGACAGTAAATCCAACAGAAGAGCGACCAATTGGTCATTTCATTGTCAACCTTCCCTAAAAAGTGGTGCGATTGTGGAAAATATCAAGCTTTACATATACCTTGTTCACATGTTATAGCAGCATGTTCTAACATAAACTATGATTATTGGAGTCTTATACCTGATGTGTACAAGGTGGAAACGGTGTTAAAAGTCTACAAAGAATCGTTCCAACCTATACCAAACAAATGATATTGGCCAGAATACGAGGGTGTTAGTGTTAGAGTGTGTCACAATCCTCAAATGCGGAGAGTTAAGAAATGTCGCCCAACGACTAAACGCATTAAAACACACTACAGAAAAAGTACCAAGAAAATGCGGATTATGTCGAGTATCTGGTCATACTAGGAAACATTGTCCAAATGGTGTTGGCACATCTACTCAAATTTGATGTATTTTTTTCTTCTATTTAATGTATTTTGTTTCATGTTATTAATATAATTTACTTTTTTTAATTATAATTAATTTTATTAATTTTATTTTTATTAATTTTTATTTATTATATCCTGAGAAAAAAATATGATGTAGTTGTTAACAAAATAGAATTAATTTATCTGCAAAATAGTAGAGAATAGTTATAATAATACAAATTTCTCTACAAAATAGGATAGAGTTGTTAAAATAATACAACACGTGATTTGTTTTGACACATCTACTCAACATTTTTTTCCTTCAATTTAATGTATTTTATTTTATTAATAGTATTTTTTTAGAAATATTTTAATTATTTTTAATTTATTAAATAATAAATAATTCAATTTTAAAAATTTTAAAAATAATAATAATACAGGTAGATGGTCGCATCCCCAAGATGCACCTCCTCTGACGCAAAAAAAAAAATTCCCTTGGTCGCATGCCCGGGGGATACGATATCCTTAAACGGTTAAAAAATAGGGTATTTTATTTTATTTTTTTTCAAAATAGGGCAATTTGGTTAGTTTTAAAAAAAAAATGGAGATATTTAGATAAATGAATCTTAATTTGTATATGAAATACATTTTCTTATTAATTGAAACAAGTTTTTTTCTTACTCTTAATTTTTCTTTCACAATTTTTATCATACAAATTTTTTTCTTTAAGCTTCTATTAACAATTAACAGTACTTTTTTCTTATTTTTTCATCTTGTTGTTTTAAAAAAATTGTTTGTGGCAAAAGGATCCAAATCAATATAATCTTCAACAATTTTGGTTGCATTTTATGCAAAATTATCACCATCCTAATATGCAAATTTCTCAATTATCATCGCCACCAACCAATTTCAATATTATTTACTTTTATCATTTTTAATTATTTATGTCATGTATTTATCATTTAATTTTTGTTATTGTTATAAAAATTTAAATTCAAATTTATTTTAAATTAAAATAATGTATAATAATATTAATTAAAATATTTAAATTAATATTTTAAGTTATAATAAAATTAAATATAAATAAAATATTAATGGATGAATTAAAGTTGTGAAATCTACTATGGTTCTTAAAAGTTAAACAATTGAAGTAAAAAATCAATAAATTGCTTCAAAATGATGTGAATGCACCCTATTTATTTAATGAACTCATGTTGAGTTCACCCTTAGATATGCTCTTATGAGACCACCACAACATGCACTCTCAAGGACGGAGTCTCGAAGGCGGATGTATATACACTTTTATAGGGGCTCCAACCCCTTCCGGCTTTTTAATAAAAAATTTATGCTTAATAATATATGTAATTACATAAAATAATATTAAATTAAAATGTCTTATTTCAACTATATTTGTTTGCATAACAAGATTTTACATAAATTCTTCAAGTGCACATACAGTGGAAGTGACACATATAGTGGGAAGATAGGCACTATATAATTGCAAAGTTAATTAAATAAGTGTCCTAGTCAGAAACTATAGATTTTGGATATATTTTTCGTTGTAATTTTTTTAAACATTGGATAAAGAACATTTCAAATTTTGATTTCATTCTCCATCATCTACAGAAAAAAGTATCACTATATCAAAATTTCATGCTAATTTTATTTATTGACTTCTAAATTTTATAAACTAAAAAATTTATAACCTTTTTTTTTCGAGTCAACATTTTGTCTTGTATCTTATTTATATATTTAAATAAAATAAAAAATATATAATGAGCCCCCAACCTTCCATTCTTGGATCCTTGCCTGCACATCTCTCTATATAGAATGTATTGCCATCACTACTGAACGGTTGTTTAAATAAAATAATTTAAAAGAAATGTACCATTAAATAGTATAGATAATTAACACGATTAGTAATTTGATTTTTAGTGACAGCAAACATTTGTAGAAAAAGTCAAAAAAACCTTAGATAATTAAAATCTATAGTGACGGACAATATTTTCGTGGTCAATAATTACTTATACCTACGGCTCTAGCACTTTCACTATACCTTCTAGTGACAATTTTTTGCTCTTGGAGAAAAATATGAGTTGTACACTAACTCGAGGTATAAATCGTGAGACTTATCAATATTTTGCTATACCTACGGTTTAATGTCCATCTTATAACCGTTGCTGACATCTTTTACACTTATTTACCATAAAAACTACTAAGATAATTTAATATTTTATTTTATAAAAACAATTTTACTTCAAACTAAACACGCAATAAAATAATTTAAGAAGAAAAATAAAACAAAATTTCCATTACATTGAAAATTAACAAAGTCTTACGAGCAAATCAAATTTTAAATAACTTACAATGTTCACTTAAATTGCCATACTAATATTAAAATTAAAAATAAAGAGTATCATACGAATAGGCATATACAACCTTATAATTAACAATCTCGAATAAATAAATAACTTGTCTATTTATTTCTCAAGTTTCCATCTTCAAATACATACTAGCTTTTGCACCTGTAAGTAGTTCAAAGAACAAATAAATAATAATACAATTCAACACAAAATATTACTCCTAAACAGATATATGAAATAGTAACAATTCTAGTGAGAATTAGTTAACATACTGCATGGGATTACTCTCTCCTTAGGTGAGAATTCTTGGGTTTGCATGCACGACCTTAATGAGATTTACTCGGTAAATTTAGTTTATTCAATGCTTTCGGAAGCCTTCCAAGAGTTCTGGAGGTCGTTCAGATGTTAATATCTAAATTTTGGTCAAGGTTTGGAAGAGTTGGGCTCCAAGGAAGGTTGTTGTCTTCTCCTAGCAGTTACTCTAGGATAGAATACGTAGAACCTTATTCGATATAGACTTTTCGTAGACTTTATGGGCACCTCATACGTATGATGTGATTTCAATATGGAATCGATCTGTCATTTGTTTGTTTCTTGTGATTTTTGTCTTTTGGGTGTGGTATAGTATTTTTAAATGGTTAGGTTCGGAGTCGGTTATGTCTCCTAATTTGTGTTGTGATCTTTTTGCGGTGTTTCAATCCTTTTGGGTAAGATCAATGGGTAAGTTTATTTTTGTTATGGTTTGACATTTGATTGTATGATCTATCTTGAAGTCTATCAATGATTTGAAAAGATGATAATTGTTCGGCAACTCAAGGGAAGGATACAACTCTCCTCGTGGAAATGGTTTCCAGGTAAGGCATCTGGCCACTCTTGTACTTTTTATGAGTGGGTGGTTGAACCTGTTTTGTGCATGGGCCAATAAGGTTTGGAGTTTTGTCTAAAGTGGATCGATGCGCACCTGGTTTGTTGGTCAATCGTTTCGAGTTGCTTCTTTTGGTAGCGTGTACTTATTTCTCTCCTACTTTGTTTGGTAGAAAATGGTTTGTTGATGTTTATTTCCTAGTCGTTTGTCTTTCTTATTTGTTTTTTTAGCAGTTGTAACTAATTTTTTCCGCTTGTTTTTCTTTTTGTAATTTTTTGCCATTAAAAAATATATGAAAATTTTGTATAGTCTAAACTAAAAAGGAATTAAAATTTAAATAGGATTTTGTGACTTAACGACAATAAAATAAAAATAAAAAGAGGGCACAAGTAGCAAATATAGTATGCAAGTCCAAACTGGATTGATGAATAATTTTAAACTATTTTTGAAAATATGAATTGTAATATATTAGAGAAAAACTTTTAGAAAATATAATATAGGAACTAACAACGCAATATTTAGTATATATATCATGGTACTAGAGACAATACAATAGTCATCAATTTATTGTAGATATGGTATAATGAAGCCCTCAACCTATTATTAACTTAAAAAATTTGTATGACTTTTCGATATAACACTATTATAGATGTTATAATAATGTTTCTAGGCTACAATCTAATCTAGACATTATTAGAACAATCTTGAAATATATCGCAACTTTAAATTACATTATATTCTCTAATATATTGCCATTTGTTTTTACTATAATATTCTATAAATATGATCAAATTTAAGAAGAAATAATAATAATAATAATAATAATAATAATAATAATAATAATAATAATATGTTTTTTATACATAAATTGTTAGTGGTTAGCATGGTCGAATTCTAAACCTTCTAAGTAGTACTTAGTTGGTGTCTCAATCTATATCACAAGACTACTTCAAAGACGACTAATAATAAATGATTTTTAAATACAAATTCTGACTTTATACATTATATAAATATACGGTTTTGTTTTTTTAGTATTTTCTCTCCTCTTGGATTATGATGATGAGAAAAAAAACATATCCTAACTTATAATATATTTTATACGGTCCGATATACGTTGTCAATTTTGTGTCCAAAAATTCTCAAATGGTACAAAATAAATCCTCTAGAGTCATCTAAAATTCATTAAGAGAAAATATTTCTCTTAATCTAATGGCTTGCAGGCATCTAAGAACATTCAAGAATCAATCCAATATGACCGTTAAGAACTGGAAAAATTTATCTGCTATCCACGCAATTGTACCCCTACCCTGATGAACCACCATAAATCACCCAAATTACCCTTCACCAAATAAATAAAATAAAAAATTCATTTTTTCCCCTAAAGTTGAGTTTCTATTTTGAGAGACTCAAACTTTGAGTTTTTCATAATACCTTTGTAATCTCGTGGCTTATGAGAGTTTTGTGTACAAACTTACTTTTCTAAAAAAACATTAAGAATGTCAGATGTGTGAGATGTAACTGTCCATAATTTTGTGCGGGTTAATCACGTTAATTTATTGACTTTTATAGTAGCGATTGGATAATAATTAGGAATTATATCTTTTGTGCTAAACTAAAGTGTATGCTATATATATGTATGATATGAATTTGTTGCTATATGTGTATATCTTTGCCAATAATCATATATTTATGTGTCGGTGATAACTAATGAAGTGATGATGAAACCGTATTAATGTATGAGTGAATTATGTTACGATAAGATTAACCGATTAGTTGTTATAGCTAATCGATTAGTGAAGTTTAAAATTATAAAATATGGACTTTTCCTCTTCGACCATGTCACTTAAGTACCGGTACACATTAAAACAAAAGTGTACTAGAGTGTTCACTATAAAATGGTTATTAAGTAACTATATATTCTTAAGAATTTGATAGCTAATCAAGTAAAGTGATAATAATTATTTTGGTATTATTAAGAAATAATTGATTAGAAAATATTGATTAATTTTGCTTCTTTTAGAAAATAAAGGATAATGAAGGTTAGGATACAAGTTTAATGAAATTAATATTGTTAGATAATTAGTAAAGGACAATTTATATTTTATTTATAGTTAAGTTAATAAATAATTAGAAATAATGGTTAGACATGATATTCTAGATTGATAAGTATAACGAAAAATAATTGATTAACTGTAACTCTAATGACAACAATAGTAATAATAATAATAATGAAATTTTATATATAAGTGCATATGTATAATGACTGTATACTTGAATTGATGTTAAGTTAATGAAGATGATAATGTGTAGTAGCACACTTAGTTCAAAATATGAATTGAATGTTGTTACACAATGTTTATTGATGATGAATATTATGTACCGCGTATTATATGTGAATGTTGAGTTTTTTATAGTGAGACATGTTGGGTGGTTATATTGTGATAGAATTAGAGTTCGAAGGTTTATGAGACTTTAGCGGTATCGTCAGTATGAAGTCTTACTTAAAAATGGGATATATATTATTGGAATTATCCACATCATAAATTAGGTTATCTCGACTAGACATTCATGTTCGTGTGGTAGTAGATGGTTTCTCGATCTGTATCAATCGGAGTTAGTTGAATCTATGTGTCGGAATTAGTTGATGATTATATTACATTGCATTCTGTGTGTTAATTGTCTTATAATGAGTAATTAAGTTATGTTTGTATTGGTGATCATAAAATTATGTTTTATTATGAATGACTGTTATTGTTATTTTATATTAATTAAGACTGAATTGATAATTATAAAAGATGATATTTAATTAAATAATTATGTTTGTTGCATGAACACTTATTATGATATTTATATTTGTTATATATTTGAATTATAATTCTAATCGGACAAACAACATTTCATATATAATATAATGAAGAATTTTCATTGAAGTTATTGTTATGTGATGGCGTGACTAAAGACTATATACAGTCCTGAGAATCGAGTTACATTAAGCTCTAACTAATTGGGGTTAGTAGTTTTGCGATTAATAAGATTTTATAATTAAACTATGATACTCTTTGCAAATTGATGAAGAGTTATGTATTATAAATTACTTCCTCGATTTTAAAATGATTATTATTTAAGGTTTTTGACATATATTAAAAAAATAATAAATAGAAGATAGAGAATAATTTTATCCTACCCCTATTAATTAGTATCAGCACGTTTTTTCGCTTATATAAATGCAAAGTATAATTAATATTTTAAAAGTAATATATATAATAATAATTAAAAATTAAATAAAGTTATATTAAAAATTGAAAATAATATTAATTTTAAAACAATATTATTTTTCCTAAAATTCATTGTCAAATGGATAGAATAATAAATAAAGTTTTTATAATTCACAAGTTTTCTCACTATTTTTAAGGTTAATTTCGAAGAAAATATAATTTGAATTTTTTGAAAAACATTTGTTGTCACTCTTGTGGGAGTGAGATAATTTTTTGTTTCAAAAAACTTTAATTAAATTTTTTTAAATACATCTGAAATCTGGTTTAACTTTGAGAGATTTTCAACAAAAAAAATTATTTTAAAAATGTTAGAAATTTAGGATATTTATGAAATTAGAGGTATAATCGCATAGAAATTAAAAGGTAAATTTTTCCAGAAATAGATTGGGGATCCCTATGCTTTTGAGTAGGGTCTTATCAATCTACTTAATTTATCACGTGGATTAGTAGATTTCAAATAAAAATTGAACAATTTTAATTTAATTTTTTGTTATGAAATACAAAAGTTAAATGGATAATTAATATTATTTTATAAGATGAGCATATATTGGAGACAAAATAAATATCTTCAAATAATTTAATATTATATAGCTTGATTTTAATTTAATTATTTTTTTTTTACTAAAAAATATCGTTCATCAAGATAAGAAGAATGATAATATTTTCACAAATTTTAAGATATTTACAATAGATTTTTAATTATCAAAGAATAATCTAACTCATAATACTATACAAAATTAAAAATATTCTCATATATATATTACACTATACAACTCAAATCTTTTATCAAGTAGGACAATTGTTAATTTTTTATTTAAATATAATTTTAATTATATTATATAATATATATATATATATATATTATATTTTAACATCTATATAATAACTAATATTACTGAAATAAAAAAATTTGGGGCCAAAAAAATTAAAGTTTTGATCGCTCATCTCAACCGCTCTTGGAACCACCACTGGCATTGAGTCTTTTCAATGTTGTCTGTCTTTATGCAAATGTTATAAGTTGGCCTCTACAGTTGGACCAATTCAAAAACAATTGCCAAGGGCAAGTTAAGAAAACTACACCTCATACCTTATTAATTATGTTTTTATCCCATATTTTATTTAAATTATTTTTTTTTATTTTTTTTAAAATAAAACAAAAACGAAAAATCCACTCCCACCAAATTTAATTTATATTATGAAAAACTTAATTTATAATTTTTGGAACACCTAAATTTAAATTTAAGTTTTTCAAAACACAAATATTTTAAAAAAATTTCAAAGTTTAAGGTTTCTGAAGTAACTTTGTGCTCTGGAAAATTAAAATTTATGTTTTTTAGATTACAACAGTATTTCAAAAAATTTAATTTAATATTTGAAAATATAAATGTGTTCTAGATAACTAAAACTTTAATTTTTTTGAAACTAAATCTTTTTCCAACATTACCTTTCGGAAACTTCAACACCTAACATACTTAAGTCTTTCGCTATACGCTTTTTGACTTTTTTTATTTATAAAAAAGGAAAAATAAAATTTTGAATAAAATGTAAGCAGAGGCAAAGCTACCTTTCGAGGTTTTTTTTAAAAAATATCTTTTTTTTTTAAATGCCCTAGTTTCAAATTTATTTCTCAGACTGTCCTACTTTTTCAGCTCAGTAACTCGTCGCATCTTGGGCATGCAATAACCTGAAAGCCTTTTTTTTTTTAAACTCAGTTGCTCATCGCACTTCTAGGTATGATGATGTACCTACTTTTTTTTCCAATTATTTAATAATTAAAATATATAATATATAATTATAATAAATTATAAATATTTAAAATAATTAATAAATCAAACAAAATGAAATAAAAACTTTCATAAATAATAATATTAATAATTTTAATAATACTAATAATTACAGATTAAATAATAATAATAAATAAAAAGAAAATTGTAATAATAATAAACATAACAAAAAAAATAAAATTATAAACATAATAATAATAATAATAATAATAATAAAATTATAAACATAATAACAATAATAATAATAATAATAATAAAAGAAAATTATATTAAAAAAAATACAATAATAGGAAAGAAAAAAAAATACATGAAAGAAAAAACCATATCAATTTGAAATTAATTATTTCCATCTAAATGTCCTCCATTTTCACATTTACGCGGTCGTTGATTTGCAAATATGATAATACCGCCGCATTTGGTTTTTTGTTCACGTGATAGAAATAATTAATTTAGATGGAAAAAATTAATTTCAAATTACCATATTTGCAAATTAACATCAATTTGAAATTAATTATTTCCATCTAAATGTCATCCATTTCCATATCTACGCGGTCGTCGATTTGCAAATACGGTAATATCGCCACATTTGGTAATTTGCAAATATGGTAATTTGAAATTAATTATTTCCATCTAAATTAATTATTTTCATCACGTGAACAAAAAACCAAATGCGGCGATATTACCATATTTGCAAATAATCATTTCAAATTACCATATTTGCAAATAACCAAATGCGACCCTCCAGTTCCATCTAAATTAATTATTTCCATCACATAACAAAAAACCAAATGTGGCGATATTACCATATTTACAAATAATAATTTCAAATTACCATATTTGCAAATCGACGACTACGTACATGTGGAACTGGAGGATATTTAAATAGAAATAATTAATTTCTAATTTATTGAGTTTTTTCTTTCAATTTTGATATATTTTTTTTCTTTCAAATTAATGTATTTTTTTAATGTTATTAATATAATTTTCTTTTATTATTATTATTATTATTATTATTATTATTATTGTTGTTGTTGTTGTTATTATGTTTATTTTTATTATTATTATTATGTTTATAATTTTAATTTTTTATTATTTATTATTACATTTTCTTTTTTAATTATTATTATTATTTAATCTGTAATTATTAATATTAATAAAATTATTATTATTATTATAATGTAATTATTATTATTAAAATATTTTATTTTATTTAATACTCATTTTATTTTATTTGATTTATTAATTATTTTAAATATTTATAATTTATTATAATTATTAAAATTATTATTATTAAATTATTAATGTAATTATTATTATCTAATCTGTAATTATTATAATTATTAATATTATTATTATTTATGAAAGTTTTTAATTTTTTTTATTTCATTTTATTCAATTTATTAATTATTTTAAATATTTATAATTTATTATAATTATATATTACATATTTTAATTATTAAATAATTGAAAGAAAAAAAAAGTAGGTAAATCACGATGAACAACTGAGTTTAAAAAAAAAGGCCTTCAGGTCATCCCAGGCCTAGGACGCGACGAGCTATTGGGCTCAAAAAGTAGGACAGTCTAAAAAATAAGTTTGAAACTAGAACATTATGAGAAGAAAAAAAAATGATATTTTTTAAAAAAACCACCTTTCGAAGGAGTAGCTAAAATGTTAATATATACTTAAAGAAATAAAAAAATTAAAAAATTATCACTTAATTGATATATTGAATCGTTTTTGATATTTTTGATATTTATTGTAATTAAATTTAAATATATCTAACAATAAAAATTATTAAGACATAACTCATAAATAAAACTGATGATAACTTTCTTCTAAATAGTTTAATTGTTTATATTGAATGAAACTAGTTATTATTTATTCAATTAAGATTAATTTGACACTTTAAAGTATTGTCATGAGCTATTTTTCTAAATAACTATAGTAATTTTTATTTTATTTATTGTTGTTTAAATTCATGGTTTATATACATAATTAAAAATAATTTTGATTTTTTCTTTCACCAATTAAGTTTAATATAATTATTTAAAAAAAAAAATTTTGACCATCTCATTGAAATTAAGTTAGCTTCGACATTCAATATAAGGGTAGAGGTATAAATTTACGGGTATATAATACAAATAAAATTGTTGCAAGTTAAATGTTAAAGGTTGTATCTCTGCCAGCTAAAAAGTTTAGTGGAGTCTCAAAACGGTATTGTTATTATTAATATTAATATTATTATTATTCTCATAATTATTATTATTCTAATTGTTATTATTATTATTATTATTATTATTATTATTATTATTGTTATTATTATTTGAAAACGGAATTATAGGTTATTTTCCATATATATACAATCATGAGGTATCTCTGCAATGCAACACCTGAAGTTTTCTCTGCAGAAGGAGTTTGCATATCCAAGATGCGACCATCTATAATTTTGTAATTTTAGTCTCCTATTTTAACTGATTCGTAATTTTGGTCTCTTTATTTCTAATTTCGCAATTTTAGTTCCCCTATTTTAAAAACTGATTTCAAAATTTATTATTTTAAACACCGTTTTTTTAAAATAATTTTTCATTATTATTTTTATTACTAATAAATTTTGAAATCGGTTTTTAAAAAATAATAAATAAAACTATTTTTAGAATTAATTACTTTTAAAATAATTAAAAACTATTTAAAAATATTTTTTATAATAAATAATAGTTTTTTAAATAAATATCTAATATTTTCTTAATACTATATATATTTTTAAATGTAATTCATTATATTTTATTAAATAAAATATGCGATCCATTAAATTTATAAAATGTCTCCATTTTAATAAACAAATAGACTAAAATTGCGAAATTAAAAATAGAAGGACCAAAATTACGAATCAGTTAAAATAGAATGCCCAAAATTGCGAAATCAGAAATAGAGGGACCAAACTTATGAATCAGTTAAAATAGGGAGACCAAAATTGTGAAATTAGAAATAGAGAGACTAAAATTACGAATCAATTAAAATAGAAGACCAAAATGCGAAATTAGAAATAGATAGACTAAAATTATGAATCAGTTAAAATAAGGAGATCAAAATTGTGAAATTAGAAATAGAGAGACCAAAATTACGAACCAATTAAAATAGTGGGACAAAAATTGGGAAATTATAAATTGATGGAACAAAATTACAAAATTAAAAATATAAGGACCAAAATTATGAATCATTTAAAATAAGGGGACTAAAACTGCATTTAAAAAAAATCATCATTTAGGTGGTCGCAAGATGCGACCTTCTAAAAGTCAAAAAAATATGACATTTTAATATATATATTTCAATATAAGATATATTAGAGAATTTAAAATATATATATATATATATAAATAAAATATCTGGAATTATAATTATTTTCTTTAAAAAATGGGTTATTTTTAAGTAATCCTTGTTGAAAAACAAAACACCAATACCTCATTTCCAAAAATTTATCCTACTTTTTAGATTAGTGAGCGGTTGTCATTATGAAATACCATTTCTTGAAAGACACGTGCTTTTGGAATGACAAAGTTGCGTTGGTTTTAATTTTTTTCAATTTCTTTTTCTTAAAATCGTCATCCTTTGAAACTACGACTTCATACTATATTTTTATATTTTATTATAAAAGAAAAAAATAATAACAAATAAGAAATTAATACTAATAAATTAAAATTAGAGTATAAAATACATCATAAAGTAGAATTGACATCCTATTAACATATAAAAATGTCACTTGCATCCTAATAAATTCATTGAATAAAAATAAAAAAAAAAGTGTGGTAGTACTAGGCAATACGCAAGTAAAATTATTAAAATTGTTAAAAATGCAAAAGAAAAACAGAAAAAAAAATTACAAAGGTTTGAAATAAAATTAATATCAATAAGATTGCCAATGAACCTAACCAACTTAAAAATAATTTGAGACTCAATTTGATATTCAGCTCGTTGAACTTGATCATGAACTAATTAAATCGAACTTGAGGTATAAATTGAGTTCGCTAAATAAATGAATTGAACTTGAGCTATGTATAGTTTCATTCATAAACAAGTCGGTCGATATATATATATATATATATATATATATATATATATATATATATATATATATATATATATATATATATAATTATCAATTTTATATGATATTATTTATGTATAAAATAAAATTGACTTGGGAGTTGTATAAAAAAAATTAATTTAAATGTTAGTATTACATTGTAAATGTCATTTTGAAATATGATAAAAATTATTTGTAAAACTAATCATAAGACGTTATTTATATAATTTTAAAGCTACTAAAAAGTCATATAATTTCATTGTTTATATTTTATAGGATAACCAAATTTAGTTTTTAATATAGTAAAAAAATCATTTACAAGTCTAAGGTGATATATAAGATTTGTTGTTCAATCAACTATTTTCTATGATAATATTTTGAGTTATAAATATTATTTTGAGATAAAACTTGTGTAATATAAAAGTTAAAAACAATGTATATAATTCTTATTTATATCATAAAAGTAAATACAATTGTTTTTTAAATTTTATATTATTGTTCAAAGTTTGTTAATTAATTATATTCAACACTTAAAAATCTCACACTCAAATAACTATCTTCAACGTCACTACTAAATCTGTAAAAATATATTCTTTAACACTCTTCTTTTCTCCCATATAAAGAGTGCAACATTAACACATGAAATAATCAAGAAGTAATTAGAAAGTTGATTTAAGATTGATGATCTTTGAGCTTAGTTTAAATTATAGGAATTTAATTAAAAAAAATTATTAATATTTTTTAACTTAAAATTGAAGGGACACATTAATATTTTTAAATTTTTTTGTTTTTCAATTTGAATTGTCGAGCTGAATCGAATTGTTTGTGAATTTAAATCAAATTCGATCTAAAAGATAAATTTATGACAAACACAAATCGAATTTTAAATTTAATTTTTATTGAGTCGAATCAGCAAAGCTGTGTTCCTCTCAAAGTCATGCTACTACTAACCAATTAGTCAGTGATTCACATGCAACAACAATAAGCTGAAGCAGTATTCCCAAATTGATGCAACACTGGACCCACTACTATGAATCCCTCACGTGAACTGTGAAATATTGTGGAAACCCTTCCAAGAAAAGAAAAAGGTGTGATTGCAAAGGTTTTAGGTTCAGAGAGGAATTTCAAAAGCAATTAATCACTATACTAGCTATCTAGCTAAAGGCCAACCCTTTGTGTGGCAGGCAAACCAAAAAGGTATGCCTGGAATCATTTATATAAAGTTCAATATAGGCCATGTCTTGGTAGTTGCATGTTAATTTTCCCATATAAAAAAAATATATATGTAAATGAGGTTTTTCTCTTTTTTGGGTCATTTACATCCTTGTTACTTTCCACTTGTCAACCATTAAACAAATTATTCTTCAATCTGACATAATTCTTTTCCGTGTTTTTCTTGTTTTAAAACTCTAAAAAAATTACATTTTAAAAGTTTCAATTAAAAGATATATAAAATTTAATTAATAATTATTTTAATATAAATTTAAATTTGAATTTAAACTTTTTAAAATAACGTCTCTATTGTCTGAGGGTATCCCCTCTAGCTTAATTTGTTTAAGAAACAACATATTTAAGCAAGTTATTGAATAAAAGGATTGCTAGCATGATCTATGTCATGTATATTGAGATTTTTATATTTTTGCAACTATAATGCAAGCACAATTAAAGTTACATCGCATTTGATTGTGATTTTTGTTAGTATAAAACAAATTATAATATAACGGTTATTTGTTACTCAACTCTCAATTTAAAATGATAAAAAAACTTATATATTGTGATATTTTGAGTTTTATAACTTAATAATATCGTGATTTATCAATTTAATTTAATTTAATTTTAAAGATAAAAAAAAAAACATTTTCTACTTAAAGGCGTGTACGATAAAGAGATAAAGAGAGTCCTAGTTAATGGGCCATTTTCACAATAAAATAAAAAGAAGAATGTACGAAGCTAGCTTTTAACCCCCATGATCCTACTAGTCCTCCAACCATTATTTCAATGGTTTCGAATAGTTTTAGCTAATTCGTTCGTATGCAATATATATTCCACTTTATACATAAAATAGCCGACAGAATCAAGTGAACAGGATAAAATAAAAATGATGAAATTCTGTATTTTGTGTTTTGGCATTTTCTTCAACGATGAAAATTCTATGCTTGTGTTTTTATTTTTTTACTACTTTTAGCCTTCTGACATATATGCATGTTAATTTCATATTCTACACTGATTATATATAACCGAAGCATCGAATTCCCTGAATGGAACAGAGCATGTGCAAAAATTTTGAAAATCACGAAGATTTCATTGATTTTATTAATTATATCGTGATATTAAATATGCACTAAGTGAATCATATTTTTTTTGTGATTTTTTTTTTAAATATCTGTTTCATTGTTTAAACAAAGCAACATATTTAGTTTGGATTGGAATTAGAAGTTTTGAAAGTGGACTTGAAGCTGACCCAATCCATGAATCATTGGTTAAGTGTGTTTTTTTTTTTATTTTTACAAAATTAAGATATTTTATTTATGTAATGCTTTTAAGATTTTTAAGATACGGACACACGGATGGTTATCATTCATTGGGCATATTGGGTTATTTAAATGCAATATTCTTTCAATGTTTTAATTTTTAAGTGATTGAAATAGTTCTTGGAATGATGTTTTGAGAGATTGATGTGAAAATTGTTTAACTCAGCTATAGCTCTTAAATCATTTGTTGATTTCCGAGATGTTTGGAACAATTCAGTCACAGATATTTGAATAATCTCTATGTTTTTAAATGCTCTTATATGATGGAAATATGAATGGTGAGATTGTTATTGATATGCGTCGTAGAAGCATGTACATTCATAACCATATAGATTACAAAAAGGTGCATATGATGTGTATCGAGAGATTGAGTGCTAGAATGACAAAATCAAATTTTAGGAATTTTTTTATTATAACTATGAAAAGTTATAAAAATTAGGTTTCTAATACTGAGAAGGAAAAGAAATAGAGAACTATTTGAAATTAAAATGTTTTTACTTCATTTGTTAATTTTTACAAAATAGAACATTACACTTAAATAACCTAGTATCTCTACCAATGAAAATCCTAAAAGCAATATAATTTAAAATAACTATCTATTATATAAAAATAAAATAAAATAAAATAACTTACTTAACCAATAATTGGTGAATTAAGTAAATATAAGTCCACTGTCAACTTTCTAGTTGAATACACATGCAAAACCAAAAATATAAGTTTAGGTTTAGTTGACACTTTTTACTTTGAAAGTAAATAACATAAATATAAGACATAAAATGTAGTAAAAATATGGTCTAATTAAAATTTTCTAGATATAATAAATCACAATGTAAACGTCACATGCAGAAATAACAAAACATGGATCTAACTCCATTTGTCACATTTATTAGAGTCGATCCAACTTATTCAAATAATAAAATTTAGCCCAGATGGCGACGCATCCAACTACTAGCTATTGCAATAATTTCATGTGGAATATTCACCAACTTCATCTTCAAACACACCGGGAGTTAACACAATTATTTAAGAATTGTCTCCCTCTAATCAATGAAGATTTGAAAAGCATCGAGTCGAAACATGTAATTCAAATTTAGTTGAGGAAGTGGTAGTAGATTCACTCCTTTCAAAAGACAATGATACCGAGTTACATCTGTTGGAACCAAGTTGGTTCTAAGTACTTAGGATTTTGATGTTTACAAAAGCACTCCATGTAATCTTATTTTGTACTTTGAATTATTATATTAAATGCCACCAGAAGATGAAGTTATCAGAGGCACAAGATGAGTTACCAGAAGATAAAATCAGACTAGAGGATGCATCCAGAAGGTACCAGAGGATGCATCCTGAAGGCACCAGAGGGTACACCAGGATGTCAAAACACCACCAGATGATTTCTTTCCTGGCCCAGATCAGAAGGAAGCAGAGTCCAGAAGGAGACCTGGACTACACCAGAAGGAAGCCTGCCAGTGGGAGACTTGTTCAAGACCAGAAGGAATCAAAAGTCAGACTTGGTCCATAATTTATTCTGACCAGAAGATAGCTTGGTAGTGAAATGATAATCAGTACAGACTTGATCCAGACTTAATCAGAGCATAAATTAATTGGTCTAGAACAAGAGATTTAATCCAGATTTAGCCCAGACCAGAAGATAGCATGGTCCAGAGTATGAAACCAAGTCCAGATCAGAAGAAATGATGTCCAGATTTAATCCAGACTTGATCCAAATCAGAAGGTAAATGTCCAGATTAAAATATCCTTTGTCCAGATTTAATTTCAGTTCAATCCAGACCCAGTTCAAAATTGGTCCAGATCAGAGGGAAAATGTTCAGATTCATGGTCCAGATTCAAGCATCATGGCCCAGTGTTGGCCGAGATCAGAAGATCAGACCATATGGCCCAGTGTTGGCCGAGATCAGAAGATCAGATCATATGGTCCAATGATTGGCAGAGATCAGAACGTGTGGTCCAGTGTTGGCCGAGATTAGAGGATCACAACAGATCAGTTTGTATGGTCCAGATGTGGACGAGAGCAGAAGATCAAACGATCCAGACTTAATCATGATGATAATTAGTGGAGACTTGATTAAATTTTAATAGAAATTTAATCAAAATATTAAGAGGATTTGATATAAAAATAAATTGAAGTCTTGTGGGAATTCAGAAGCTATTGGCGAGAAGAAAGATTTGATCCAGAATTAATTGAAGACAGGATTGGCCAAAGTTATTTTTGAATGCATATTTGGATCTAAAAAGATATGCTTTTTATTTAAATGAAACCCGATTGGTCAATGTATTTTTGCAAGAGAATCCAGCAAGATACAACTCGAATTTAAGCTTGGAAGAGACCCTAATTCTTCATCTATAAAAGGAGGCTCAAGACAGAAGACTTAGTATCGAAAATACAAAAGAGTCATACACTTCCAAAAGCAAACACTCGAGTTTTCAGTGAGGTTAATTGTGAGTTTCAGCTTTCCATAAGCAAGCACTCGTGTTTTTCTTTCCCTTGTGTTAGATCTAAGTTGTTGAAGTAGAGTCTACGATCTGAGGGAGTTAGAAGGGGTAGCAGATTACTTAGCAATTAGATTCAAGGTGTTGTAATTCCTTCTACAATCCGGGGTTGTTAGATTGGTAGGAGAAGACTTGACTTGAGAAGTCAAGGTGTTGTATTCCTCAAAAGTCTAGGATTGTTAGACTGTTTGAGAAGACTGACTTGGAAGATCAGTGGTATTGTTGTAATTCAAGGATTTGAATTAGTGAAATCCTTCAAAGTGAAGGGACTGGACGTAGCCTCGTTAACGGTGAACAAGTATAAAATTCTGTGTTTTATTTTTACTTCATATCCGCTGCTAACTCTGTTAGATTTATACATCAGGTTTTGTTATAAAACTGCAAAAACAGAAAAAGTATTCAAGTTAGTCAAACACAATTCAACCCCCTTCTCGTGTTTGCACCTTCAACATCAAGATACAAATGTAAATGTAATTCATGAGGTCTTTGAATCCAACTTATCTAATTCAGATAACATAGAACAACAAAGAGAAGATCGTCATTATCCAAATATGTGTATTATGAGTGCTTGGAGTGATGTAGTTTTAGAGTAGAACGCTATAAAAAATCATCAAATTCATTCGAATTCGAAAGAAAATTTACATTCAAGAGATTTGGTGGATGATATGGTATATCTAAATGTTATTATCAATGATAATAATATACATCCCATGATTGCTCATGATTTGAAGATTTTACACTTTTTTTTTTAAAGATAAAGATGTCCATGATTTGCAGAATCGTTCTACTACAAATGAAAAACCTTTTACCGAGGTGGTTTCTAAAACAAAGAAAAAGCATATGCAAAAGTAAACTATTGTATATAATTTTTGCCAAAAATTTGTATGGTTTAAGGAATATTTTTTTGCTTTTTTTTGTTTCTTTTTTTTCTTCATATTGGGTTAATTTTATGTCCCTTGTTTTTATTTTTCCTTTTCTTTTTAATGAATAATTTTTTGGTTAAAAACAAAGTCTGTTATCAAGTTTTTAGTTGAATACACATGCAAAACCAAAATTCCAATTAACTAATTTATGGTGTATGTTTCATTGAGAGAAGAAAGTAAAAAGAGAAATAAAAAGTATAAAGAGGCTAAACATGTATTGTTCATGTTTGTTCGTGTAATGACATTGCCATACATTCGAGAAGGTGTATCGTAGACGATTTATAGTCCCTTGAGTGAGCATGAATTATGGAAAATCTCAACATAAGTCTAGGTTTAGCGTGACACTTTTTATCTTGAAAGTAAATAACGGAAATATAAGACATAAAATGTAGTAAAAATATGGTCTAATTAAAAACTTTCTAGATAAAAATAAATCACAATGTAAACATCACATGCGGAAATAACAAAACATGGATCTACTAGATATTGCAATAACTTCACGTGGACTACTCCTCAACTTTATGTTGAAACACGTCGGTTTTCTTATGTGTGAGTCTCGTACATTCTAAGTACTTAGGATTTTGATGCTTACAAATGTACTCAATGTAAACTTATTTTGTACTTTGAATTATTAAGTTAAATGCCCCAGAAACTGAAGGAAACAGAAGCAGAGATCAAAGGAAAATGAATTCTAGAATTTCCAGAAGGTGTTCCAAGATGTCAAAACATCACCAGAGGATATGTTTGGTGGCCCAGAATAGAAGGAAGAAAAATCATAATGAAACATGGATCATACCATTGGAAAGCCTGCCAGAAGGAGAGTTGTTCCAGACAAACAGGAGTCAAATATCAATTTTATTCCAGAAGTTATTCTGACCAAAAGATGGCATGACAGTAAAAATTACACAGTCCAGAATTGTTCCAGACTTGACCAGAAGGTATGTTTATGAGTCCAGAACAAAAGGATCAATTCAGATTTGGCCCAGATCATAAGATAGCATGATTCAGGGCATGGAACTAAGTCCAGACCAAAAGAAATGAGTTCTAAAATCAATCCAGACCTGGTCCAAAATTAAAGATAAAATGTCCAGACTGAAATATTTTTTGTTCAAGTTAATTTCAGTTTGTTCTAGACCAAAGTCCAGAATCTGTCCAGATCAAAGTAAAAATTTCCAGATCAATGGTTCAGAAATAATTATTTGGTCCAGTGATGGTCCAGATCAGAAAATCAGACCATGGCCCAGTGGTGGCCGAAATCAGAGGGACAAACTGTGCAGTCCAGGAATGGCCGAAATCAGAGGATCACAGAATATCAAATAGGCTGGTCCAGATGTGGACTATCACATTAAGATCCAATGGTGCAGATTTGATCATAAGGATTAAAGAAGAAGAATGAAAAATGTTCAAAACAGAATTGGAGAAAAAGGCTCAAAACAGAATCTGAGCAAACTACTCCAGAATATTCTCAAAACAGATTAATCTAAATATACTGCATAAGTAAAGCATCAGTGAAGTTCTAAAGTTCAACTATAAATAGAGACTTAATGCTGAAGAATAAAGTATCGAAAATCACAAAAGAGTCATACACTTCCAAAGCAACAAACACCGAAATTTTCATAGAAGTCAATTGTGAGTTTTAGCTTTCAAGAAACAAGTACTCGTGTTATTTTCTTTCAATTGTGGCAAATCTAAGTTGTTGAAGTAGAGTCTACAATCTGAGGGAGTCAGTAGAGGTAGCAGGGTACTTGGCAATTAGATAGGATTGTATCTAAGTTGTTGAAGTAGAGTCTACGAACTGAAGGAATCAGAAAGGGTAGCAAGGTACTTAGCAATTAGATTCATAGTGTTGTGATTTCTTCTACAATCTGGGGTTGTCAGATTGGTTGAAGACAAGGTTGTTTTCCTCAAGAAGTCTAGGATTGTTAGACTATTGGGAAGACTGACTTGGAGGGTCAGTAGCAAGATTGTAATTCAAGATTGAATTAGTGAAATCCTTCAAGGCGAAGGGACTGGACGTAGCCTCGTTAACGGTGAACCAGTATAAAATCTGTGAGTTTTTATTCTTATGGTTATCCGCTGCTAACTCTGTTTTAATTATACATCAAGTTTTGTTTTGAAAGTATTAAAACAGGAAAAGATTCAAGTTAAGTCAAACACAATTCAACCCCCCCTTCTCGTGTTTGCACCTTCAAAATTTACATTCAAGAGATTTGGTGGATGGTATGGTATATCTAAATGTTATTATCAATGATAATAATATACATCCCATGATTGCTCATGATTTGAAGATTTTACACTTTTTTTTTTAAAGATAAAGATGTCCATGATTTGCAAAATCGTTCTACTACAAATGAAAAACCTTTTACCGAGGTGGTTTCTAAAACAAAGAAAAAGCATATGCAAAAGTAAACTATTGTATATAATTTTTGCCAAAAATTTGTATGGTTTAAGGAATATTTTTTTGCTTTTTTTTGTTTCTTTTTTTTTCTTCATATTGGGTTAATTTTATGTCCCTTGTTTTTATTTTTCCTTTTCTTTTTAATGAATAATTTTTTGGTTAAAAGCAAAGTCTGTTATCAAGTTTTTAGTTGAATACACATGCAAAACCAAAAATCCAATTAACTAATTTATGGTGTATGTTTCATTGAGAGAAGAAAGTAAAAAGAGAAATAAAAAGTATACAGTGGCTAAACATGTATTGTTCATGTTTGTTCGTGTAATGACATTGCCATACATTCGAGAAGGTGTATCTTAGATGATTCATAGTCCCTTGAGTGAGCATGAATTATGGAAAATCTCAACATAAGTCTAGGTTTAGTGTGACACTTTTTATCTTGAAAGTAAATAACGGAAATATAAGACATAAAATGTAGTAAAAATATGGTCTAATTAAAAACTTTTTAGATAAAAATAAATCACAATGTAAACATCACATGCGGAAATAACAAAACATGGATCTACTAGATATTGCAATAACTTCACGTGGACTACTCCTCAACTTTATGTTGAAACACGTCGGTTTTCTTATGTGTGAGTCTCGTACATTCTATACTTGCACCGTCATCATTATCAACGAAAAAACTTTCAATACAATGATCCAATACACCATGATTTACTCTCGCTTCCCTACCAAGCTGAACCATACCTTTGATACCACTTATTGGGAACCTGAGGGCGAGAGAGCAACAACTAACCAAATACTCTAAGACCACAAGTCACAACATTTAGCTTATTCACAATTAATGTGGAACTTAATGTGTCACGCTTAACTCAACACTTTCCTTCCAAAGTTCTTCTTTTCTTCCAATACTTCGTTCCTTTTTCCAAATTCCTCATCTCCCTTCCAAATTCGCAAATAAAGCCTAACTAAATTATACTTTATTCTATCATTTTTTTTCTTTTACAAATATTCTACCATTTTTATAATAATCCATTTAATTAAAATATGTTCAAAATAAAGATTTTTTAAACTATTAATATATAAATTTAGAAATAAGAAATTTTAATAGGAATCGGCAAGAAGGTAATGAGAGAAATGTGCAAGGGACAAAAAGGATAATTTCCTTCCATTTTATTCCTTCCCGAGAAAATTTCTGGGATTTGAGCTATTTTCTCTCATTCTACCTTTTCTTGTCGTAGCTGACACTGAAAGGAACAACCAGACATGTACTGTTCATCACCCCTACCAACTCTCCATTTTTCCATTCTCTTTCCAATTCTTCCAAAAGTAAAAGCTCACTAAAGTCCCTTAGACATGCCCAAAAGTTTTGCAGGTAGAAATCTACCTCTCCAACTTTGAGAATCAACCCAGATTAGTGAAGCGGAGAAAGAACAACTCAGAAAAGGGGATTATCAAGCTAAAAAGGTGGACACCGTTTAAAGAGGAATCCTGAACTGCTGGGTCAAATTGCTTCTTCAATTAGTGCAAATTCTAAAAGACAACTCTTAGAAACTGTGAGTTCTTTTCCTAAAACTATTTCACATCTTGCATGCAGTTTTTTTGGGTTCGTTTTTGGTTTTGCTTTACTAATTCGAATTGATTTATGGGTTGAAAAGAGGGATTTGTTAGAAAACTAATAGTGAGGAAAAAACTAGGAGGTTTAACATGTAGAAAATGTTTGAAATCTGGATTTAGTGTTTCTAAATTCCCTCATTCTTCATAGGTTGTGTGAATGATTAAAGGAATGAGGGTAAATTGTTAGTTGGCTAATTGATACACCCTTTTTGTTAACATATTCCCTAAACCCTCTGATGCTATTTCCTCTTATTTTGTTTTACTTTTCCTCTAATTCCCTACTTTCAGTATGCCTCATATTTTCTTCCTATATTTTGTCTCAAAATCTATTCTGCTTCTGATTCTATCTGCTCTTGATTCTATTTCTGATTTTGTCCCGCTTCTAATTTTCTTCTTTTGTTGTCTCTGGTCATATTTCCTCTAACTCTAACTCTGATCATGCTTCCTTAGAGACTACCACTGATCATGTTTCCTCTAACTTTGCCTCTGATCATGCTTCCTCAGAGTCTGTCTCTGATCACGTTTCCTCTAACTCTGCCTCTAATCATGTTTCCTATGACTCTACCTCTGATCATGTTGCCTCAGAGTTTGCATCTGATCATGTTTCCTCAGAGTCTGCCTCTAATCATGTTTCCTTTGACTCTGCCTATGGTCATGCTACCTATGATTTGAGTTTGATCACGCTGCCTCTGATCCATATTTCCCTTATCAGAATGTGTAACAAATGAATGCTTCCAATTAAACAGTCATGCAATTGAGATGTTCTCTGATGAATGGTTTGAAGTTAATTTATCTTCTAGTTTATATATTGTTATGTTGAGATTGATTTAACTATCACATTAGACGTGTTGATGAAATATGCATTGCATACATGTTACTACATATTCATTGCATAACATACGCGTTGCATACATGACACTACATATGCACTTCATATATGATGTTATGATAAACATGGTCAAACAATACAGTGGGATATTTTAGCTTTGTTTTAGGCATGAAACAATGGGTAAAGGTAAAAAAATTATGAGGTCAATTGGGGTTAAGGCTAGATCACCTTTGCAAAAGACTCCAACCATTTGGGTTACCCGCTTCTAGGTGATTGGATGTTTTTTTACTTATAAAGGGAATGAATGTCAAGAAGCTTTTCCTTACTAAAAAGGAAATGAAAACCAGAGAGCTTTACTAAATCAAGAAAAGAAAGAGTATACATTTTTTCCCACTTAAATAAAAAGAACAAATTTTAAATATTTGGCCTAGGACTAATATAAAGCATTTCATATTTATGTTAAATTTTCATTGTTTTTTAGAAAACTATTTCAAACTACCCCTCCCCTTTTTAAGAACTCATTGAGATTATTGTTTCACCTTTATTTTCTTATGTATTATAACAGAGGAAAAGAAGTCACGATGGAGCCATAATCAGATGATAGCACTTAGTAGTTATATTTTGTTTAGAAAATAGTATGTGATGTAATTTTGGTACTTCAAAGAATGATCGTAAATTATAATTTGTAGTTACAGTTTATTTTGTTGATTGCACCTTGTAGGATTTTAAAATGACTTATTCTGTTTTGTCCAAATGTATGAATTAATTACCATATTTCAGATACATGTGATGGGCTTTACAGTTTTCTTCTTACAATACAGCCTTATTTATAATATATTAAATCGAATAAACGATATTGCCTCTTTTATTGCACTTGATCATTCAGTTGTCTAACGATTTTGTTTCATAAAAAAGTAAAAAAGATCATGTAAAAAAGGCAAGTGTTTCGGAGACCAATACAACAAATAGTTCATTATGTACAACTACTTAAAAATCATTCGAAATTTTAACAATAATTAATGATATTCTTTGAACGTAGAAGTTCACGATACTCTTCATCTTTACGAGTGAGACAAAAATCTTTCTAGTATCGGTTCGACGAATGCAATTTTAGAAAGAAACATACTCATTTCCCTTGTTTATCAAATATAATAAATATTCAAGTCAATTTCTCAAGAGATTAATTTCTCTTTACCGATTGGATGCATGTGTAAAATGGAAAACTTAAGTGTCATAATAAACTTTTAATACAAACATTGAACAACTTAAAGATCTTAGAGTTTATGATTTTCACATACCCAAATTCGATGACAAACGTGTCTTTTGTGGGCAGATAGATGATCAATTTATAGGTAGTATCATTTAGTCTGAGACGTCCATCAAATATCAATATCAATAGATAAGATTGATTCTTTTAATATTTAGTGGTTACTATAACGTTTGTCTTTTCAAATACTAACTCTTAAAATTGGTGGTCACTATAATTTATTTTAGGCCAACATATTAAAACCCATAAAAATTCTTACATAAAAAACTTTTTTACCGTCGATTTATACAAATTAAATTCCTTTCTCAATCTTAAATATGAGAGTACTGTAATTTTCTACTTCAATAAAATAATATCTATCTTCATTAAAATTTTAAATAATTTTTAAATATTACTTTACTGTATTATAAAAATAAATATCATACTATCAAATATTAGAATATTTGTTAATTAATAAATGTTAGTGGACACTTGTAAAAATTTATTTAAAAATGATTCACCTTAAAATTTGTTTGTGAGAAAAGTAGTTGGGGGGAAAGGAAATTTAAAATGGAAATGGTGTGGGTGGGGATGTTGAATGACTCGTGCATGATTCTTCCCTAAATTCCGAGCGCAACTATGATAGGGACTGATCAGATAGGCTGCTCGTGTCTTTTTCCACACAAACATTGCACTCTCTTCATGGTTGTCATCTACCCCCTATCTCCTTATTTCATGCTCTACCATATCTTTTGTTTTTTCTTCTTTTTCTATGTACATTTTTAATCATTCAAATTACTTATTTTTAAAAAAATTAATTGTATTTTTTGGTAGATTGGTCATGATATCACTGCCATATGATTGATATAACTTCTTGTTATTATTTTTCTTTTTTGAGTAATTAACTTGTTGTTATTACAAGTTCAATTTTTGATGTAAGTTTTTATTTTTTTAATTATCCCAGAGGTACCATCTATGAAGTTCAGATATTTTAAATTGAAGATATATCTATGTTGGACGTGTATAGGATACTAATACATTACAAATTCTCAAAGATATGTATCATAGAAGTACGTGATTTATTATTTTTATTTTTTTAAAAATATTTTATCAAATAATTTTAAGATATTTCATGTACACATATATGTATTTTAAGAAAGACAAATAAAATAAAAGAGATGAGACAAGTTAGTGAGACATCAATGTAAGACGGTGTTCGACTTTTTAAATCGGCAAAATTGTCTCTTCATAAAAAAAAACTTAAAAACTATGTCTCATATATAATGGTTTTCAAGAAATGTTGCTTCTATATAGACAAGTGGTGCATTTTTAAATAACATTGTACGAAATTTTGCTGATTCAAAATAGACTCGTTGGCACCTAAATGTACCTTATACTTAAATATACTATTTAATGCATTGATCTTCATTAATGAGTTTCAATCGTCTCTATTTCTTTTATTACTATGGTTTTTGGTCACATAAATAATATAAATATACGCATTCCTATAATATGTGACATTAATTACACATTTATACACTAAAATCATATTAATAGTGATGTTCATTTATTTTAAATAATTGAGAGAATCTCTACTCTTTGTCCCTCTAGTGTATTACATATGCTCTAGAAAGGGAGTTGAATAGAATCCTATCTTTTCATATAGTTTTATCATACAATAGAAATTTATTAAAATTGTAATGGTAAACAACTAGTTCGTATTGAATTTGATCGATATTGCAATTGATCACACCAATATTGAATAGACAATTTTACACTAGAACAATACTTTGATTGAATCAAATAAGATTATGATAATTTATTCATATTAAAGTAAACTAGTTGTTCAATGTCATGCGCAAATGATATAGAAACAAGGTAAACATAAAAATCACTTTGAGACACAATTCACAATTATTGATATGCTTCCAAATATTGTTATTGAAATAATAATTTAAATTATGAATAAATCTTAAAACAAAATTTTCAATATCACTAGTTTTTATATCATTATAAAAGAAAAATTAGATTTTCGCTAACAATCACTTAGATTCAAAAACACAATGAACAGTAAACACAAAATGTATGGAAATAAGAGATAAGAAAAATCACACTGAGATTTTTACATTGGTTCTACTACCTTGTTCTCGTTTGTAGAGTACATATAGTCTCTATTCAATTGAATAATGATTTCATCATTTATTATGATAGCACGTTTACAAAGTTCGTTGGTGATTGTTACACAACTTGTACATCAACCTCTTCTTCCTAAATGCTCCATAAACTACAATTCTTGATAACCTTCAAGAATACGTCTGAACTCTTATCTTCAAGATTGAAAAAACCCTTCCAATTTTACAAAATAGACAACTCTAGAGTAATCTCAACTCTAGAACCAGAAAAGACACATCATTTCTGATCTTCGACGTGCAATCGATCAAGATCCTTCTCGATCATTTGTGTCTAGAACAATCATCCAAAAAAGAGATACATCACCCTTATTTTATCTCACTCAAATATTCAATCAAACACAAGACTTGAATTAGAAAAATGCTCAATCTATATTAGGATCTTATATGCATGAAAGATGATGAATAGATGAAAGTGTTTTTATTCAAAATGATGGTTCAGACTAATATTTAAATAGCACGAGTTGGTTGCCCGAATTAACAATGCATCCGTATTAAAATAACTGATTTGTAATTCTCAAAAATTGATTTTACAGGACGCATGAATCGACTTACATGGTTGTGAATCAATTTATAAGTTTCTTGAAACCTAATGATGTCCTCTTGAAGTAGTGTGAATCGATTCAAAAAATCTCCTAGAATTGTGTGAGTTGATTCATATGATTAGTGAGTTGATTCACAGTTTTAAAAACCTGGAATGAGTTACAGACCTTTGTAAATCGACTTACAACCTTTGGAGTTGATTTACAAAGTTAAAAATCACTTACGAAATGTTTTTTGATGTATTTAAAAGTGTATTAACATGTTTTTATCATGCAAGTAATGTTATGCATTATGATATTCAAACGTTTATGCCATTTGTATTTTTTTATATTCCATTATCAAATTCAAATTAACAATAAATTATTTGATTTTAAAAATCTATCACATATTGAATTTTGGAGACGAGGTTCTTTATTAAGGAGGTAGAGAGAAACACCTAAGATTCACATAGGATACCTTAAAAATGAGTTAAGGGTATAACCTAAGTAGACTTTCTCAAATATGTCGTTTCAGGATTTTGAAATGGTCATTTCTAAAAAGCTAATTGATTAGACTATCGTAGATAATCAGTTAGGCTCTTTTCTATCAATCTAATCAATTAGATCATTTGTCTAATCTTTTAGCATGCTAATTGAATTAATCAAATTAAAAAAATATCTAAATCTATTTCAATCCTTATTTAATAGTACCCCACGATCCATTCATTAGGATTCAACTCATTTAATTGACCTAATGCTACCATTTTAATTCGAACCCTAGTATATATATTAACATGGTTTCTTGACTCTAAACACTAAACCTAATTGAGGCACACCCTAGATGTTCAAACACTTTAATAAGTTTCTAAGAATTTCAAATTTGAATTAATATATTCTCACATCAACAATTTTTTCTCTTATTTATTGATCACATATAACCTTATGCTCGGAGCTTTGGAATCAAAATAGGATTATTTAATATATAAGGTTCTTTCGTTTCTCTGCATGGATTAATCAAGTTCATGGGATTACATGTCCTTGCATATAGTGTTTGTAGGATTATGTCTATAGTTAGAAAACACTTAATTTTGCATGATTATTTATGATTTGTGTTATTTAATGATGAATTGATCTATATTATTGTAATTGTTGATAAGTTATGGATTTAACTCCAATTGGTATATTATGATGATGATTCTATTGAATTTGATCGACTTTTTTCACAATATGAATTGATTAGGTTAACTATATTTGTTAAAATTAAGAAATTAATGAACCTGAGTGATGATTGGGAGAATTAATAGTATGTAATGGTAGGTTTGAACGATGATTGATGGATTAAAAAACTTGATTAATTATTTAGTAAGATAATTAATGAATTAGTGGATTCATTAATCGACGAGGCATGATCAAAAGTTATGTTATATTAATAGATTAGAATAAGGAGTTAATCATTATTAAATAAGTAGTTAAAGTTAGTTACAATTGATTAGGTAAATATTGTTAATCGATTAGATAATTAACAAAAGTTTAATAACAGTTATTAATAACTAGTACTAAAAGGGATAAGTAATTAATAAGTAGCTTATTGAATAATAGTGATTAGTTGATTGATTGTAAGAATTTAATTAAATTTAGGTTGATAATGATGAATATTAGTTAATTAATTATAAAAAGTGTTTTAGAACTTGAAAGTTAGTTCCTGAAATGGCTAAAAATCTCAACTAATGATTCTCTATACTACAAGCGATTATGTCAAGGAAGGAACATTGTCCCTCAGTTGTGGATTATTTAACTACTCCAAAGAATGTTACATAAGAAGATGAGAAATGTTTACTTACTATGAACTAAGTAAATCATAAATGCATGTAAAGTGAAGATAAATTGTGAGTAAAAGATAGATTTTATTTGATTGGTGATGTTTTTAAAATGATAGATACAATGAGTATTTATAGACTTAATGTTGAAGCCTAAATCTTATGAGTCATGACTCTTGGCTAACTAAACATTGTATCTTAACTGCTTCAATCGACTATTCTTGCACAATTGTGTTTGAGATCGTGGTTTGTCCTTGTTTCTACTGCAATTTCTATGTTGTATGCTTTGGTTTATTTCCCGTGTGTGTTATTGCCTCCCCCGTTAGTGGTTCCTAAAAAGTAGCTTCCATATTCCCATTCCTATGTCTCTCACTCGGTGTTTCTCTAACATGTTGAATTATTAGTTTATACAAATTTTTGAACTATATTTGATTTACGGAAATCAAATAATAATTGGTGTAACTGAGCAAGATTGGACTCCTTCGCTCTCGACTAATTCTCAATCATTGCGTGATCACCTCAACTGCTTTCAATTCAACTCATATTCTATTCATCTCACTTGTTGTTTTCGGCTAACAGTTTAGAATAATTTTAGGCGTAAACAAGAAGTAATACATTTAGGATGATGTAAGATGAACTTCAAGTTAGAATTATGATGAATATTAACAAAGATGATTAATGGTGAACGATAATTAATGAATTAAGTAGATTAGTTAGTTGAGAACGTTTACTATAACATTAAGCATTGAGAACATTAACAATAATGAGTCATGATTGATATTTTCATGTTGTATGATGATTTATATGTTGATATTGATAATGATTATAGTTGTTATAATACGCAAGTTGCAAATATGAGATGTTTGTGTCTAATAATGATGTTGATTAATAATGATAGTCTTTATGATACATAAGTCGCAAATATGAGTTTTGCTCTTTTATTCCGTGTTTTTATTGATGATGATGATCTCCTACTTGTATGCATGCACAATTAAGACATAAGGGGATTTGTGATCGTTGTAGAATCAAAGATTATCGGTCAAGGAGATCTTGAGGGAGTCATCGGTAGGAACAACCTTATGTAAAGGCGTGCATGTACAATTTAGGCAATCCGTAAAATGTTGGAACCAAGTTGGTTCTAAGTACTTAGGATTTTGATGTTTACAAAAGCACTCCACGTAATCTTATTTTGTACTTAGAATTATTATATTAAATGCCACTATTCGATGAAGTTATCAGAGGCAGAAGATGAAGTCACCAGAGGCAGAAGATGAAGTCACCAGAGGCAGAAGATGAATTACCAGAGGATAAAGTGAGACCAGATGATACACCTCCAGAAGATACCAGATAATGCATCCAGAAGGTACTAGAGGATACACCAGGATGCCAAAACACCATCAGATGATATCTTTGCTGGCCCAGATCAAAAGGAAGCAGTGTCCAGAAGGAGAGCTGGACCAGACCAGAAGGAAGCCTGCCAGAGGGAGACTTGTTCCAGACTAGAAGGTATCATAAGTCAGACTTGGTCCAGAATTTATTCAGACCAGAAGATAATCTAGTCGTGAAATGATAATCAGTCCAGACATGATCCAGACTTAATCAGAGGATAAAAGAATTGGTCCAGAACAAGAGATTTAATCCAGAATTGATCTAGATCAGAAGGTAAATGTCCAGATTAAAATATCCTGTGTCCAGATTTAATTTCAGTTCAATCCAGACCTAGTTCAGAATTGGTCCAGATCAGAGGGAAGATGTTCAGATCAATGGTCCAGATTTAAGCATCATGGACCAGTATTGGCCGAGATCAGAAGATCAGACCATATGGCCCAGTGTTGGCCGAGATCAGAAGATCAGAATGTGTGGTCCAGTATTGGCCGAGATCAGAGGATCACAACATATCAGATTGCAAGTCCAGAGTGGTCGAGATCAGAAGATCATAAAGTGTAGTCCAGGGTTGGCCGAGATCAGAGGATCATAGCAGATCAGATTGTATGGTCCAGATGTGGACAAGATTAGAAGATCAAACGGTCCAGATTTAATCACGATGATAATCAGTGGAGTCTTGATTAAATTTGATCAAAGTATTAAAAGGATTTGATACAAAAATAAATTGAAGTCATATGGGAGTTCATAAGCTATTGGCGGGAAGAAAGATTTGGTCCAGAATTAAATTAAGAACAGGATTGGTCAAAGTTATTTTCAAAGGCAATCTGGAGCTAAAAAGATATGTTTTTTATTTAAGTGAAACCCGATTGACCAAGGTATATTTGCAAGAGTATCTGGCAAGATATAGCTCGAACTTAAGCATGGAAGCAACCCTAATTCTTCATCTATAAAAGGAGACTCAAGGCAGAAAACTCAGTATCGAAAATACTTGAGAGTCATTCACTTCCAAAAGCAAAATACTTGAGTTTTCAGTGAGGTCAATTGTGAGTATCAGCTTTCTAGAAGCAAGTACTTTAAGTGTTCGTTCCCTTGTGTTAGATCTAAGTTGTTGAAGTAGAGTCTACAATCTGAAGGAGTCAAAAGGAGTAGCATATTACTTAACAGTTAGATTCAAGGTTCTTTTCCTCAAAAGTCTAGGATTGTTAGACTTTTTGAGAAGACTGACTTGGAGGGTCAGTGGTATTGTTGTAATTCAAGGTTTTTGAATTAGTGAAATCCTTCAAAGTGAATGGACTAGACTTAGCCTAGTTAACGGTGAACCGGTATAAAATTATGTGTTTTATATTTACTTTACATCCGCTGCTAACTCTGTTTTATTCATACATCAAGTTTTGTTATAAAACTGCAAAAACAGAAAAAGTAATCAAGTTAGTCAAACACAATTCAACCCCTCTTCTCGTGTTTGCACCTTTATAAAATACTGGTTAACCCTGATTATAAGACACTTTATTTCTCCGTGATGGTATTCATATTTATCACAACCTGAAGTAGTTGGATCTATGAGTTGAAAGTAAACATTGATAGAAGTGTATAGTATTTCATGTGTTATATGTATGTACATTCCATACATTGCATAACTCCATTGTTGGTGAATAAATATATTTATTTGAATGATTTAATGAAGTTAGTGCTATGATTATATATAATCTAATGTAAATATTTAACTAAGTGCTTATGTGTTATAAATGTATTGCATGAGCGATTATTTTGCATTATGTGTTTGATTTTGATTATCACTTACACAACAACCCAAGTATATTGTGGTGATAAAAACTAGTTGATGTTTTCAAAATGTGACATTATGAATTCAATGATTTGAAGTCTTTGAATTCTAATTTACTTTAGGCTCTAATTTTGGGGACCAATATTATTTTTGTAAAAATATATTGTAACAATAATCTTTTGATATATTTTATAGAAGTCTAAATATTTAATTTTCATTTTTTTTTCATTTTCAATATCATTTCTTTATTATTGGGGAATATAGTGTCACACACCGATAGAGCATGTAATTATATTTAAATATATAATTTAGAAATTTAAGTTAGATATAGAAATTTAAAGGCTAAATAGCACCTGTGGTCCTTTAACTTAATTTCAGTTAACGTTTTAGTCCTTTATCTTTTTTTTTCTTCCCGATTTGGTCCTTTATTTTAATTTTAAGTGAAATAAAGAATGAAAATATGAATTTATTTGAAGATTTGAGTTACGAATCTAATGAAATTTGTATTATATGAAAGAATATAATTAATTTTATGGGTTTTGGTTAAAAAATTTGATGAATTTTTGTAAAAAAAAAGGATAATATTGTTGACATTTTAAAACATAAAAGATCAAATTTCACTTAAAATTAAAATAAAGGACCAAATCGGGAAAAAAAAGATAAAGGACTAAAACGTTAAATGAAATTAAGTTAAGGGACCATGAGTGCTATTTAGCCAATTTTATATTAGTTGGTCTTTTATTTTAAACTTAAATATATTTTTGGTCATTTATCTTTTATCAAATATTCATTTTAGTCATTTTTTTAATTCATGTTTATCCTTAATCTTTTATAAATAATGATTGGTATTTATTTTCACCATAACTCTTTAAAACAACTTAATGATTATTGTCACAAAGTGTTGATGTCTAATATTGGATGAGTTATAAAGTTAAGTGGACAAACTTAACAAGAACATGATGAAAATACATAAAACTTTGATAAATATATTTCACTCCGAATAGTTTATATCTATTTCAAAACATGCAAAAAAAAGTTTTTCCAAGTACAAACGTATTATTAAGCTAAATGAACGTTATTTTAAAGAATAATATTATAATAGACACATATTAGCAATTGTTAAAAGGAATTTTAATGACCAGATGTTGCTATAACTTTTGTTGTGATTGTGAAAAAGGACTAAAATATATTAGTTATAAAAGATAAAAGACGAAAGTTAGTCAAAAAAATATAAAAGACCAAAATTATATTTAATTTTTTTAATTAGTGATTAGTTGGGCGTTTTAGCCTTTAGGCATTTTATTTCATTACCCACTATAAGCATTATATATGTAATTTCATTGAGACATTTAATATTATTCAAATGAATGAAAAAATTTGGTTTTTATGTTTCTAGATGGTATTCTACATATTTAAATATTCTTTTAGTCCTTGTAAATATGAGTCGTTTGGATTTTATTTTCTGTAAAAATTATTTTGATTTATATCTATGTAAATTCAAAAATGTTTTAAAAAAAATCCTTCACAATTTTTTTTAATAAAAAATGTTAGAGATGTTCAAATCTTGATAATGTGCATATGTTGACGGTACATTTTTTAATATTTAAAATTTAAAACTATTTTATTAATTTATTTAATCATTTAATTGTAATTTAAAATTAATTAATAATTATAATCATTTATAGGCTTTGAGAAAGTTTTAATTAATTATATTGTAATATTAATTATAATAATTTATTTTAACTGAGTTTGGATCTGAGAAATTGTTGCAGGCTTTTTCTAAGTATGGACTTTTTAGAATGTTCTATGCGGGTTTGGATTTTTTAGAAGACCATCGTTAATTTTCTGGATTTGGTTTATTATTTAATTAAAATGATAGTTTTCTATTTTGATTAAATTTTTTTTTTTTAATTTTAAATAACACAAAAGTGCATAGTCAGCCTCATCAATACAATCACTATGTGTTTATGAGTGCCACATAAGTAAAAATTTCACCCCTCAATAATTTTTATCAAAAAAATTTATTTGTGACTATTTTAAAACCTTCTTGAAATTATAAAGGTATAAATTAAAAAAATTAGTTTTACAAGAATTAAAATCAAAATGACACATATTTGCAAACTTTTTTTTATAGTGTTCTTTTTCTTCTGTAGTTTTAAAACCCTAGTTTTATTAGTCTTTTTTAGAAAATTCCATTACACGCAACATTTAAAAAGTCTTTGTGGCAAGCTCAATTAGATTTAAGCCATTCTTCTTAGCATCATTTTAATGTCACATAGAAGACTAAAACCAATTAAAATTGAACTGGTATTAAATTTAGAAAATCTCAATTTTATAATATATTAATTTATGTTTTGAATAATTTTTTTATTAAAAAGTACATAAATTTATAATTGTTAAAACCAAAGTAAATTTGTATTTAATTACTATATATTAACGTGAACTTTTTTACACAAACACATGATATCTTAGTATATAACAATTTTTTAAGTATCTTAGAAAATAATTTTAAATCTAACATGATATATATTTAGATATTTGTGTAAAATAATGTTATAATGCCAATATATGACTATTGTAATATTTAACTAATATAATAAAATTTATTAATTTGATGTATAAAGATATTACAAAAATAAATAATTTTTAAAGAAAGTATGATTCTTAACTAACATAAAACAAAATCGGTTGTTAATTAGGTCAATCTCTTAAATGGATCTTAATTATCTATAAAGATTATTCTTGAGGGTTTATCAGTTATACATGAGGATGTCTTATTTTATCGAGAAAAAATACGACACTTGCAAAGTGAAAACTTTACTTTAAAATGTGAGTTATACGAATAATTATATTATATCTACATGCTATAGCAAACCATTCTTGTATTAAAACATCAACTTTTAATTTTCTTACCATAGATCAAAAGTTAAGAAAATACCAATTGCAGTTGACATAGATAGTTGTTGATGTAGGAAGGTTCGCAACAAGAATCGAGGAAGAAATGACTTTGCAGGCAAACGCAGTGGGAAATGCGGAAAACGATCGTTTAGTGTCAAATTGCCTATTATTATACCTTTTCGGAAAGGGAATCGCGCCACAAACACAACACATCGCTTCGCTATGATATATGGCCTCCAGAACTGTTTTGAGCTCGTCTTGGGCCTCAAAACGGCCGTTTTAGCTTTTCCTTTAATTTCGGGCTTTTTCTGTTTTACCTAATTTTTGTACTAGGGTTTCTATTATCTATTTAAAGACTTTCTATGCTGTAACAAAAAGTATCTTTTAATAAAATAATTAATTTTGAGAGTTTTCTCTTCTCTGGTGGATTCCAGAACTTGTTCTTTTTTTTAGGATTAGCGCTTGCTAACCCTTTGCGATTCCGACTACGTTAGTTGTTTCTTCTGTTCACATCTGTTGTGACATGAATTGAACTCTAAAATTACGCAATTAATAAGCTCTACATGAATTTCATTATAAATTTTCAATGAAACTATTGATGTTCTTGATTGTTGTATAAGATGTATCTCATTCAAACTAAATGTTATCGATAAAAAAAATAAAAAAAAAATATTTTGTCGACACATTATTTGACACCTTCGTTATTTATCTATAAGATTTTAACTTTTTATATAATTTGTTTGATCTCTTCGGATCCCACATCAACATTTATTCATGCTATATTTTATATGGTGCAAGAATACAATCCTTTTGTGCATCAAAATAACAAGGCTGAATAGAAAGAGAAATGGATGGAAAAGAGGGCAATAAAGTAACTTGCAACCCATTTTTTTAGGCTTTCCCTATCCCAAAATCAGACCAAGGCTCCCAATATAACCACATCAAAGTTCCCCACCACACAGAAGAAAGAATCTCTCTCTCTCTCTCCTCACAAAAACAAATATTTCCAACTCTCAACTCTCCCCAACCCCTCTCTACCCTCTTCTCTCTTGCCTTCTGTCCCCCTTTGAAAACTCACAACTACACACACCACCCTCTCTGCCCTTCAATTTATTTACTTCTGACACCCCCCTTTAATTTTTCTCATAGTTCTTCATGATGTGTATGATCTCTCATAAGTCCGACAATTCCCACATTATAGTAATCCGCATAATCCGCTTCTTTCGTCATAAATTCTAGATCAAAATCAACCCTTTGAATCAAAATCACTTTTTTTTTTTTACTTCTTATGGAGTGTATATATGATTGTGACCCTTTAATCTAAAAAACACCCTTGTAAGGTTCCACAAATTCCAACCAAAAAGTTTTTTCCACATAAGGCTGTGTTTCATTATAGCTTGTTGTTATGGCAAGCGGTAAGCTTTTTGGTGGTTCCAATATGTCACTTTTGCTTCAAAATGATAGACTCCCTTGTTCCTCTGAAGTCCTTGAATCTCTTTGGGTTCATACCTCTAATCCTGCTTCTTTTCAAGGTGTGAGCTTTGGCTTCTGAATTCATCTTTCTTCTTTTTTTACTTGCCATCAATTTTTTTTTCACTTGTTTTTGCACCCTCTTACTTCAATTGGTCATAAAATTTTACAGTTTCATATTTTATGAAGATCATAGAGCATATCACATCATATATATATATATATCGACTCCTTCCAGCTCTAAATATATTGAGAAAAATAGGGGGAACAAAAGTAGAAATTTTTAGTTTAAATTTTAGATTAAATATTTCAATTTTTGTTCACTCAATTTTATTTTATATTTAGAAGTCAGATGGTATAACAAATTCATTGGATTTTCTTGAAAACATGAAAGTGGGTTTCTCATTTAAGACACTTAAGAAACATTGATACAAACACTAGATACGACACATATATCGTTATGTTGACGCCGATGACAATTTGAAAAATCGATATGTTGATATTGATGACTTTGGAAAAAAAATAAAAGTAATAGAATAGAACTATGTGTGTTAGTATTACACTCGTATTAGATATTGACATGTGTCATGCCAAAGAAACCATATAGCAATTTTCCATAAAAAATAAATAATCTTTTCATTATTTTTTTTTCCTTCCCTATAGTAGAAAGTGTGATTATGGTTGAATTATAACATGGTTGGTGTTTTTGTCCTAAATTCAGGTTCAAAGTCAGTGGTTGATTTTGAGAATGTTGGTAGTGGAAGCAGAGTGGTAACAGATAGACCCTTCTTTCAACAAATTGAAAAAGAAGAGAATTGTGGTGATGAGGATTATGAAGCATGCTTTCATCAACAAGGGAAAAAAAGGAGACTCTCAAGTGAACAAGTTCAGTTCCTTGAAAGGAACTTTGAGGTAGAAAACAAGCTTGAACCTGAAAGGAAAGTTCAACTTGCAAAAGAACTCGGATTACAACCAAGACAAGTTGCTATATGGTTCCAAAACAGAAGAGCAAGGTTCAAAACAAAACAGCTTGAAAAAGACTATGGCACATTGAAAGCTAGCTTTGATAAACTCAAAGATGACTATGAACATCTTGTTCAAGAGAATGACAAGTTAAAAGAAGAGGTAAAAAAAAGTAAAAAAATTAACACACACACATACCTATGTCGCATAACATATTACAAACACATGATTTTATTCAATTCAATTACATCTATTTTTTTTTAAATTATTACTAATGTCTACGTGTTAGTGTTGTATATCTATGTGATGATTATGTTTGTGTCTATGTCAATACTTTATATACACACAAAAACATACTAATTCAACTTTTTCTGCTTTATGCTGCTATGAGCTTTATACTTTAATAAAGTTTGATATTTATCCCACTAATGAGTTAATGATTGAACAAGGGGTAATTTTTTTTTAATTTATTTATTTTTATTTTGGTGTTACAATAGGTGAATTCTCTAAAGAACAAATTGAATCCAAGAGACCAAGAGAAAGAGAATTCTGATGACAAGTCATCACCAAATGGTGTAAATTCACCACATAACAACAATGATCCAATGGACTTAATATCAATTGCAAATTCTGAAAAAGGGTCAAAAGTTTCACTCTCAAATATGGTAAAATGCAAACAAGAAGATGCAAATTCAGCTAAAAGTGATGTGGTCGATTCTGATAGCCCACATTATCCTTCAACATTCATGGAGCCAACAGATTCTTCACATGCTTTTGAACATGAAAACTCAGATTTCTCACAAGATGATGAGGATATTAATGATAACTTGAGTGATAATCTTTTAACACTTCCTTGTTTACCAAAAGTTGAAGATGTTTGTTATGATGACCCACATGAAAATTCTTGTAATTTTGGGTTCCCAGTTGAAGATCAAACCTTCTGTTTCTGGCCTTACTGAATTATTATCACCTTGTAGATGTAACTCTGTATTAGAAGGAATAAAATTGGTATCACTACTATTCTACTAAGGAATAAAATCAAAAGGGTTACATTATGGTATTAATAAGGAACATTATATTGATACATCTCTTAGCCATAGCCAAAGTTTGAAAATTTAAATTTTAAAAAGTAATTTGTCATAATTAGCAATAATCCTTGTTTTGACACCGTGTAGTGGTTTTATGGTTGAAAAAATTGAGTTTGCAAAATTAACTATTGAGTATAACAACATTAGAATTGAACTTTTGTGGATTGAAGAAATAAATGTTCGGAGAGAAGACTCTTTCACGACAATTAGTGATCACACTAATAAGTAATAACTTGTTAAACAGATCATAAATGAATTAAATATAAAATAATTTATATTTGAATTCATTTATTTATTTAAAAATAAACTTGTAAATTTGATGGCAAAATCAAATTAATTTGGTGACAAAAGCTGCCGTACTAAGTGTGTGCTAAGTTCTACCGTGAAAAAACAGTTTTAAATTAATTAATTTTGTAAAATTGATTTTAGATAAAAGTGATTTAAAAATAAAGTGATATATGGTTGATATATTGATGTAAAAATGATTTGAATAATTGCATCGAGACTAAAAATTAATTCTATAGACAAAAGCTTCAAATTGTAACTTCAAATTAATATCAATTTTTAAGGCAAAATCAATTTTAGTAAACAATAATCAAATATGTTAAAATCAATTCTATATTTAGATCAATATTGTCTTCTCCAAAAGTAAAAGAAGGTTTCAGGTAATATTGGCAAAATCATGATTATTCATCGCCATTTTGTAAAATTTACTGAGTATATGTTTAGTTTCACTTTTGAAAGATCTCAACTCAAATTTAGAAGTGTTAAATCAATTTTAGCATGTTTCGAAACTATCAAATAGAATTAATTTCGCTTCCAAAATTATTTCTAAGAGAAGCTAAGTTTTGTAATTTTTGTGGTCAAACATATTTTTATGCTAAAATTTATTATTCAACTTATTTTACTTAAATATATTCAAACACAAATGATTTTAAATTCAATTTACTTTTAATTAAAAGTAAATTTAAAATTAATTTTAGTCATCCGTGCAAATTTATTTATTCAAGAAGTAAGATCAATTTTATTTTTAAGTTGGTGAAGTAAAATGAATTTCACACAAAGATGTTAAAATAAAAATTACTTTAATTTCTGATCATAAATGAAAATCCAAACATGTAGCTTAACGTCATGATCTTGGATGTGAAAAGTGGAAACTTTGTTTCAGTATATGGATTCGTCTAGATCACACCATTGTTTTTACTCTTTTATTTGGAAGATAACTTATCTATCATTATTATTCATTTGTCCTTCCTTTTCTACAGACAATTACAGCTCTGTACGCTTCATAGACGACGACTTTGAGTACGAGTCTCTATTGGGTAAACGTTTGATTTGAAATATTATTTTTTTAATAAATTTGATTTGATAATATATATAAAGTAATTTTATTGGACAAAATTTACACTTGTGCGGAGAAGCAGAATATTACGAATTAAAACTCAAAATCACAATTTTTTAACATTTAAGATGCATTTATGGAAAGAAAAAAAAAGGTAATTTATGCAGGTTTAAAGTAAAAGAATAGAAAAAAATTTCACACAAGACTACAAGAGGTAAAAAATAATAAATGATAATTCATAAATTTATTGCGGTTAATTTGATACTTCATATTCTTTGTTCATTAAAAAATTCTCACAAAATAAAAGATTATTTTCATAATCACTTAAGTATATTTAAGGGGTACTTTTTAATTTTGTCTCCACTTTTAGACTTTGCAAATTTTTCTTGAATTTTGGATATTTAATTTGTATTTGACTAAACTCGCCTTAATAATAACACTTGACATTACTAATATCTCTTGGTTGAAATTTTCTACCAAATTGATCAACATACGTCTTATTTCCTTGTTCCCCCTTTAGTTACCAATATTTGATTGTATTTACAAAATTTATCATCACCCATCATTGGTTGAATTTTCTTCAACGATCTCACCACCTTATCTAGCTAGGGTGTACTCTTCTCTACTAACAATGATTACACTAATGGTTTAGAAGGTTTGGGTAGTGAGACCAAAGTAAGTAACACTTGCTCTTCATTTTTTATATTTACTTATACATTCATAAGTCTAGATACCAATTCATTGAACTTATTAATATGATTAAATAAATTACTTTCATCTTCCATCTTCAATGAGTACAAATTCATTTTCATCATCAATAGATTCGATAGTGAGGTTGACAAAAACATGCATTCCAACAAATTTCATAATTTTCTTGGAGATGTTTCTTTCAACATAGTGACTTTAATATGTGGAGTAAGTGTTAATTGAATTGTGCTCATGACCTTTTTATATTGTACTTCACTATGAATATTTCATGTTACTTGATTTTTTTTACCAAAGCACAATCAAGACTCTATTTGATCAAATAGTCTTAGATTGTGCATCACGTATCTCAAAAAATACAAATAAGAAGATAACTAGTTTTTTTTCACAAGAATGACACGACGATGTTTCTCTTTCTCTTTAACTGGAACCTTCGCTCTGATGTCAATTGTTGGGAAAACAACAAGATAAAATCTCCACACAAGCGAAAAACACACTCATCCAAAAAATAAAAAAATAAATAAGAAAACTCACAAACTTAGAGTGAATAATTATTTTAATATTTAAAATTATAATGGTCAATCACTTTTAGTTTATCAAATTTATGAAATAACATTAAAATAATTCTCAAATTTTCTGAATTTTGAAATAAAGTAATTTATTTTTTGTTTCAAAAATTTTAGTTGCACAACTCAAACACCAAGATATTATAAAATTGAATATATGGCCGAACATATCACATGTAATACAACCTTTTACTATCTAATTTGTCCTAACGGACTGAGCTGCACTTATGGATGAAAATAAAGTAATTTATGTATGTAAAAGAATAGTGTGAAAGAGTAAAAGAATAGTAGTGTAAATTGTATAACCCGACTTAAATTCTTTTTATCATTCGTAGTCAAATCAAAGTTCAGAAACTAAATTAACGTTTTAGTAAAAAAAGGTATATGAACAATTTAGTTAAACAAACCAAATCAATTGGTTTTTTTTACAGGAAACTAATTTAAATAGTTAAAAATCAAATATTTGTATTTAGAATTTAATTTATTCACATCATCGAGTAAAATAATTTATATTAATACTAATTTACAATCATCCGATATTTAAATATATTTAATTTGAATGATAATTACAATTAAAATAATAGATATAAATAGTTATAATGTACTGAAATTTAACTCTGTATTTATTACTAATTACTCATAAGAAAGTTGTGTTATGATGCATCATAAGTTAATCCCCTCTCTTAGCACAAAACACTTGCTCTTTACACAAATTCTTTTTGTTTTTGCGATGGATTATTTGCTTTCTTTAGTTCTTACACGGAGACAATGTTTTTGCTGAGTTTATCATCATCATACACAAGATTTATCAATGCGAGTTCCTACTAATTTTCACTAAAATAATGTTTTAGAGAAAACAAAATAAATTCTAATATAGTATGTGTGAAATCAAACACACTAAAATTAAAATTAGAGGATATGATTTCAAATTCGAAGAAATGATAAAAATACTCACATAACGGGTACATTTTGTTTCAGATTTTTTCATGAAAAAAATTATTTTTTCAACTTAAAAATTATTTTTTATTGTTTGAACGATGTTTGTTTTAGATTTTTGAAAAATTATTTTTCTAAAAAAATTATTTTTTTGGTTAAAAATAGTAGTTTATTATATTTACCTCATGCGATAAATGAGAGAGAAAAATGACACAAGATTAAAAAACACGGAACATAACTCACTAATAATAGAAAATGATGTAATTACTCTTATTATTTTTCAAAAATCCGAAATTGCCCTTAGTGCGTTTTCTCCCCAACGCATTCAACTTCTCTATTTTCTATGCCTTTTATTTGAATCATTTTATCATTACAGTGATATTTATATGTTGATATCAATTTTCTTTTACTTTTGTATATTTATTTATTGCTTTTTATATTGTACGATAATTTGATAAGTACTTTAGAATTTGAATTGCGTATAAGAAATTGATTAACACCATAATAATAAAATTTGAAGTGGCAATTAGGATTGAAATATTTCATTTGTTTTGCTATGGTAAATTTTATACTCGGGTATGATGAGATTATTATGAAATCATAAGAGTGTTTTACGTCGTTTATGATAATTTTGTAGTTTAAAAAATTACGTCTACAAAATTATGTACAAACAAGTTAAAAATCATTTTAAAAAAAAATAATTTTCATAAAAGTAAACAAACAAAAGTTAAAAAATTACTTTTTTAAAAATCTTTAAAAAATAATTTTAAATTATTTAAAATAAAAATTATTTTTATGTAAACTGAAACAAACACTCAGCAACTAATTGCTAATTTTGACAGTTTTAAAAAACACACTAGAAATATTTGGCATGATTTAAATAAAATGAAAACTTAAGAAAAGGAATAAGAATTGATTATATACTTTATCAACATAAATATAATATAAGCCATGGCCATATTCACCTTGTACTAATTGGTAATTAACTAACATGTTCAAAAAGTCTTCCTAATATCAAGGTAAATTTCGTGAGCCTTGGGTGTGCAAACAATATTTTAATATTATTATTACTATTTTACTTAGATCTTTAATTAAACAGGGACAGATAGATTAGATAGAAGAAGTTAAGTAACTTTCAAGTCACATCCAATTGGTGCCAATTCACATTTAAAATAGTTGCTTTAATGGATGAAATAGAAGTGACATCCCATTGAAGGCCGTGATAGTTGCTTCATACTTGTCCCATTAGAAATTTGAATTTAATAATACCCTAAGGATCCACACGAATTAAATTGAACTTCTCTAAGTTACTGTGCTCTTGTGAACAAATATAATGTTGAAACCAAAGATTGTGAATATTTAACCCTGCTACAATAGTCAAGGTTTCTTGGTGTGGTTCACTAGAATAAATTGGATTTGTGAGGACTTTTTAGCCCTCGTTAGCTCATTGAGGATGTTGACATGAACTTTGTCTACATTAAGGCTTAAAATATTTGACATTTTCATTCGTGCAATTAATCAGACAAATACAAATACAAGTAAATTAAATATAAACTTAGTTCAAAACTTTCATAAATGATGATTGACTCTCATCTTAATTAGGCATATAAATTGGTTCAACTGAATTTCAATTAAAAAAATTCAAGTTTAAAATTCTCGCTCATGTATAATACTATCAAAATTGAGGAATTAGTATTTGTATATACTTACGAGATATTTTTTATTTATTTAAATGAAATTAGTATTTACGCACACGATAATTTTTCATTTATTATTTATTTAAACAAAAGTGTACCATGCTTTTGGTTTCTTGATCATGGAAAAATAGCCCGTTATAGAATGTTGTATGTTGTTGATTTCTGATTGGTTATGGAAACGTCTAAGTAAATTGTAAAGTATCTCTCCCTTTAAAATATTATCTATATTAATATTTTACTCAATATGTTGCATCACACATTGACAAGTTATAAATGGAGGCACCTTTCAAGGATGGCCCCTTGTCTTTCTTGACGTTATTCACGTGAAAATAAAGTTTAAGCTAGAAGGAAGACACACTCAAGTAACAGCCATTAATTAATTAACATATCTATGTTTAGAACCTAATGATATGAAAAAAAGGTATAAAATTGGAATTAAATAAATGTGCGGATATATATCTTTTCCTTTTTTCCGATTTACTCCTTATTTTAATTTTAAGTGAAATAAAGAATAAAAATATGATTTTATTTGAAAATTTGAGTTACGAATCTGATAAAATTTGTATTATATGAAAGAATATAATTAATTTTATGAGTTTTGGTTGAAAATTTTGATGAATTTTTGTAAAAAAATGATAATATTAATGAAATTTTAAAACATAAAAGATCAAATTGTCACTTAAAATTAAAATAAATGACCAAATCAGAAAAAAAAAATATAAAAAACTAAAACGTTAACTGAAATTAAGTTAAGGAATTACGAGTGCTATTTAGCATATTCTTTACATGATAATCTATTGAAATTTTCATCTCCCAAGTGAAAAAAAAGATAGAGGAGTTTAGAAGAAAAAAATAGTTTCAAGAGGTGTAAATTAAAATATATAAAGAAACGTGAAATAAAAATTGAGAGGATCTACTCCCATTTAAAAAAGAGACTCAAATTTAATAATACTACAATTTAATATAATATAATTAATTTTAGTTATTAATTTGAGATTAGACAATTTAATTTAGAAAATTAATTTTAAACAATTTTGACCATTAATTTATATTGAGCAGTTGAGATCAATAAATATGTTCCACGTTAAAGTAGAAAATTTGTTTCTATTCAAAAGTTAATGGTATAAAAAAAAAGTATCCTCTCCGTCTTAAACTATACGTCACATTTACAAAAATAATTACTTTTGAAAAGGATATTACTTTTAGTTTTTAATGTAATTTTAATTTCTTTTTCTAATATGTAGTCAATACTATATACATACTTTCAATTTATTATTCTTTCGTTTTATTTTTATGATAATTGAAATACATTAATAATTAATAAAGATAATTTAATAAAATTGTTATTATCTCTCTTTTATTTATTATTATTTTTAATTTGTGTGATAGGGTCAAATACGATATAAAATTGGAATATTTAAATGAATTTAAATAAAAAATCATATAAACTATACATGACTATTGGTATTTTTCCTTGTAATAGAATTCGAGAGAAGTTAACTGAGGAGTCAAAAATGTCATGCTCTTGTGTCTGATTTTTCAAATGTCATATTGCTTTGTAGGCTAATACAGCTAAGGTCAAAAGTTTTTTGTGGTCCTCAAAAGAGGAACACTGCTGAATTTGCCATTTGAATTTTTGTGAAAGTGATGTTAAGGTGAAGCTCTTTGGGGTCTTTTTCTTTCTCCTTTCTAGCTTGGATCTAAGGATCAAAATTGAAGCACAAGGTTCATTAATTATCATTGTCGTGATTATATTGTGTACCATAAACGGGTAAGGGCATTGTCTCATACCAGGTGTACTTAACAATCATTCTTAGTTGTGGCTTAGAAAGAAAATTGATTGATATGAATTTATTATCAAATGAACTCAGAAGCTTGGTAAGGAAATGTAATGATGGGAAAAAATGTACAATGTCATAATTTGTAAATTTGTATAAGGACAACCAGAAAATGATGGTATGGTCATAAAGCTCGTTATTATTCATTTTGGTAAGAATGAAGAAGAGCTAGTATAAGGTACACAAGAAAAAATTGGATGTAGTAATTTATTTATTATTATTTTTTTAATAGATAAGTAATGAATTGTCCCCATATGATGGGTTATGATGGTCAATTTAGAAGAAATAAAGAAAATAACAAGAAGAAGAAGGAGGAGGTTGAGGTAGTACACCTTATTTGTAATTAATCCTAATCATCTCTTACCCGAATCACCTTCCTTTCTGATCTTGTGGTAAAGTTTTTGTTTTTCCTGAATTAAATTTATGGTGACATGTTACATTCAAATATAGAAAATATTTTAGAATTTAGTGAATACTTACCAAAAATATGTATATTTGTCGCTCTTTAATTACATTAAAGAAGATCAAACTTATAATTTAAAGTCAAGATTCTAGCGTTTCTCAAAACATTAATAATGATGACATAGTAAATATATTTTTTGAAATGGTGACATATATTTTATATAAAATAAACTTTTATACTTTTAAAATATTTGTAATAAATTTGTTCGTTTAAAAAATTAGGATTGTTATTTGTCATCTAAAACCTCTCCCAAAATTCATTCTTTGTATTCCTCTACAATAAAAATATAATTCAACCTCTTTATAAAATGTTTTCTCTTTGTTCATTATTTTTCATATTATATCTCTCTCTTCATACCCAACTTTATTGCTGCAAGGACGGTATTTGTGAAGGACTTATATACACCTTCCTTTTACCGCTTTAAATCAATTTGTTCTTTATATGGGTCGGTATCTATTCTTTGAATACAAAGTCATAAAGAAAGAGAGGAAATACATTTGAATCCAATAATCACTATCTTATCTTCAATGTTTTAAATGTATGAGTCAACTTTTAGATTGGGAGAATGTTAAATGTAGTTAATTCAAAATAATTAATTGAGTTTGTAATTTAGTTAGGTGGTTTAAATGTTGTTAAAAGTTAGTTGAGTTAGTTATAAAAGTACTGTAGCAACTATTTGATAAATGTATATAAAGCTAGGCAGTTAGCTTGCAGTGCAAGTAACTCAGTTTTTCATTCAATTTTCATCATTTCTTCATTCCAATTTCAATCCCTACTATTCCTAAACTCTGTTCCAACATTTGGCATCAAGAGCTAGGGTTCTAAATCTAGGGAAAGACGAGAGAAAGTGAGGGGATTTCAAAATTGGGAAACACAAGTGAGTAAAAGAAAGAAACCATGAATGGAGGAGGATTTCCATCAAATCTACCAGTGCTTGATGAGAAGAATTGGGAGAGGTGGTCTGCATCAATGAGATCATTGTTGGGAGCTCAAGAAGTGTTTGAGATTGTCCAAGAAGACTATAAACAACTGGGTTCTAATCCTATAGAAAACAACATGCATCCTTCAAAGATTGCAAGAATAGGGATTGCAAGACATTGTTCTACATCCAACGAAGTGTGGATTCGAATAACTTTGACAAGATTCCAAAAGCATCTACATCAAAGAAGGCATGAGACATCTTTACTATATAGGTGGGGAAAAGGCCAAGAAAGTGAAGCTCCAAATGGTTAGAAGGAAATATGAACTGTTGCATATGGAAGAAGATGAAGCTATTGATGATTACTTAAATCGTGTGAAGGAAATTGTTAATCAGATAAGATCTAATGGTGAATCAATAAATGAAGTGGTGATTATTGAAAAGATCCTTCAAACATTAACACAAAAGTATGATCATATTGTAGTAGCTATTAAAGAATCAAAAGATCTTATTGAAGTAGCAAAATTGATTTACAAGGAAGGGGGTTTGAATTGTAAATCTCCCTTTTTAAATTTTCCTGAAAAAAACTTAAGATTTTAACTCAAGAATGATCTTGGTTAAGAAAACAGAAAACGGAGAACGTTCTTGGTTATTATCAAAAAATAGAGAACGTTCTTGGTTAGTTAAAAATTAGAAAACAATTTGTATTTTTAACTTGAAAACCAATCAAACTTAATAAAGAGATAAATGATAAAGGATACCACACAAGGATATATCCTGGTTCACCCAACTTGGACTACGTCAAGTCCTCACAATTGTGAGATTTTCCACTAAGTATTTAAAACAAGAACCTTTTTGGTTTTACAGCACCTAGCTTAGATCAACCTTGATCTTGTTACAGACTTTAATCAAATTCCACCCAGAAAGAGATTAATCAAATCACCTACCAACCTTGATAGGATTTCTTACAATCTACCCCAAACTATACCAAACTTTTATAGTTTGAGTTTTACAATAATGATGACATTGTTTTGTTAGAATATGAGAAACAAGAGGATTTTCAGAGTAAAACTGAAACTATTGACATAGAGGTTACATCTTGCTGTAAATACTATTATTGTTTGATATTTATGTTTACTGTGATAACAAGAAGCTTGATCTTAAAGATCAAAGCTAGATAAGTATTTTTCAGTTTCTCAAAGATTTAAAGGAACCAGGTGATTCACACGAATTGAACACTTCAGCAAAAACAACATTTCAGTTGTTTCAAAAACAAGCAGAAACCACCAGAAGTAGAATTAATGGTTTGGCTGTATTGAGTTCATTTTTAAATTATTTGATTTGTATTATGTTATATGACTAATAGCTTAACATGAAAAGTCAAAGCAAGAGGAAGCTGATGCAGGTTTACTAAAACCAGAAGCTGATGCTAATTTTACCAGAACCAGAAGCTGATACAGATCTACCAGAACCAGAAGCTACAAGGATGGATTCTTGCAATGCAAAAAGAGCTGAATGAGTTTGAAAGGAATGATGTTTGGGATCTGGTGTCCAGACCACACAAAAATATCATTGGAACCAAGTGGGTGTTTAGGAACAAACTCAATGAAAAGGTTGAAGTAGTCAGAAATAATGCTAGGCTTGTGGCATAAGGATACAGTCAACAAGAAGGCATTGACTACACTGAGACTTTTGCTCCAGTGGCCAGATGAGCATGATGAGGAGAACTTAAGTTCTTCCTAGGAATTCAGATTCAGCAAGGCAAAACAGGTATACTCATTCACCAATCTAAGTACACTAGATAACTTCTCAAAAAGTTCAAGATGAGTGATTGTAAGCATATGGCCACCCCTATGCACCCCACCTGCTCACTTGAAAAAGATGAATCCGGCCAAAAGGTATACCAGAAAACATACAGAGCTGACCCTAAGGAATCCCACTTAACTGCTGTCAAAAGAATCCTTAGATACCTAAAAGGCACTATCAATCTCACCCTGTTCTACAAAGAAACTCCTACATATCAACTTAGTGGATCTTGTGACAACACTTTCAGCCATCAACCTAACCAAAAACCATATCCTTCATTTAAGAGCCAAGCATATAGAAATCAAACATCACTTTATTAGAGACCATGTTCAAAAAGGAACACTCAACATCCAGTTTGTAGACACAGATCATCAATGGGCTGACATATTCACTAAACCATTGCCTGAAGATCGATTCGAGTTTATCAAGAAGCATCTCAACATAATCTCCATATTTGACTAGATCAAGTAGTCTTTGTAGAGGAGTACTTTTTATTTTTTGTATTTTATTTCCTGTTATTTACTTTTTTTGTACTCTAGAAGATATTAAAAAAAAAAGGTCAGAAGATCAATCTTTTTTTGCTGATGACAAAAAGGGGGAGAGAAAGAAAGAGTGAGAAGGAGTTGAAAAGGAGATGATAAAGAAGAGAGAAAAGAAAGAGTGAAACAAAAGAATGAGTTAAAAGGAGAGAAAAAGTCTGGGGCATTAGACTTAGGGGGAGAAGCTTGATCTGAGGGGGAGCCTAACAAAATAAGTCATAGAAAAATACAAGTCCTAACAAAATAAGTCATAACAAAATAAGTCATAGTATTTTGACTTAGAAGAACAAGTCAGAAGCTGTGCAAAATAAGAGAATGACACCACCAGAAGATACATCCAGAGGAAGCAACCAGAAGATAGAAATGCCACCAGAAGGTTAGGCCAGATAATGCATCCAGAAGGTACCAGAGGATGCATCCTGAAGGCACCAGAGGATACACCTCCAGAGGATATCAGAGGATGTCATCAAAGATCAAATAACATCATCAGAGGATATCTTTACTGGCCCAGATCAGAAGGAAGCAGAGTCTAGAAAGAGATCTGGTCCAAACCAGAAGGAACCTTGTCAGAGGGAGACTTGGTCCAAACCTGAAGGAATCATAAGTCAGACTTGGTCCAGAATTAATCCTGACCAGAAGATGGTCTGGTCGTGAAATAAGAATCAGTCCAGACTTGGTCCAGAGCAGAAGATAACTGGTCCAAAACAAATGACTTGATCCAGACCAGAAGATAGCATGGTCCAGAGTATAAAACTCAGTCCAGATAAGAAGAAATGATTGTCCAGACTTGATCCAGATCAGAAGGTAAATGTCCAGATTAAAATATCATTAGTCCAGATTTAATTCAATCCATACTCAGTCCATAATTGGTCCATATCAGAGAGAAAATATTCAGATCAATGGTCCAGATTTAAGTATCATGGCCCAGTGTTGGCCGAGATCAAAAGATCAGATCATATGGCCCAGTGTTGGCCGATATCAGAAGATCAGACCATGTGGTCCAGTGTTGGCCGAGATCAGAAGATCAGATCATGTGGTCCAGTGTTGGCCGAGATCAGAGGATCACAAAATTGGGGAAGATCAGATTATATGGTCCAGATGTGGTCGAGATCAGAAGATCAAACGGTCCAGATTTAATCATGATGAAAATTAGTGATAACTTGATTGAAATTCGAAGAAGACTTGATTAAATTTTGATAGAAATTTGATCAAAGTATTAAAGGGATTTGATTAAAAAAATTAGTGATTAAAAGAAACAAGATTGGCCCACAGAATTTTCAAATGCAATATGGAGCTAAAAATATATGATTTTTATTTAAGTGAAACCTGATTGGCCAAGTTATTTTTGCAAGAGAATCTGAACAAATACAGCTCGAATTTGATCATGGAAGAAGCCCTAATTTTCATCTATAAAAGGAGGCTCAAGGCAAAAGACTTTGTATCAAAAATCAGTAAAAAAGTCATAAACTTCCAGAAGCAAACACTCGAGTTTTCAGTGAGGTTAATTGTGAGTATCAACTTTCCAGAAGCAAGTACTCTTGTTTTTCGTTCCCTTGTGTCAAATCTATATTGTTGAAGTAGAGTCTACAATCTGAAGAGTCAGAAGAAGTAGGTGACTTAGCAATTAGATTCAAGGTATTGAAATCCTTTCTGAAATCTGGGGTTGTCAGATTGGTAGGAGAAGACTTGACTTGTGAAGTCAAGGTGTTGTGTTCCTCAAAAGTCTAGGATTGTTAGACTGTTTGGGAAGACTGACTTGGAGGGTCAGTAGTGTTGTTGTAATTCAAAGGTTTTGAATTAGTTGAAAAATCATTCGAGGTGAAGGGACTGGATGTAGCCTAGTTAATGGTGAACCAGGATAAATCTTTGTGTTGATTATTTTACTTTATTCGCTGCTAATTACGTTTGTTTATATATCAGATTCTAAATAATCATCAAAAACAGAAAAAGAATTCAAGTATTACAAACACAATTCAACCCCCCTTCTCGTGTTTGCACCTTCATCAACTATTTTTTGAGATTCGATTCTTTACAAAGAATTCACTACAAATATATCAGAGTAAATAAAGATTGATCAGGCTGATTCTTTTGAGTGATGAGAGAGTTTCAAGTATGTGAATGTGAATGATTTTATGAGACTTGTTAGCACTTGAACTTCTGCGTTTTCCTTGAGCATTGACCTTCCTTTTATAGGCTTGAGAGCAGTAAATGGAGGTCAATAGAACCGTTGGAAGTGCACTTGTCAGGCTTGACCAGAGCCAATATTTCTGATTCTAAATAATCTAGCTTTTGACTATTTTTAATTTTTGTTTTGATTGAGATGAATCCTTTGTTCTTGATCAGATTCTTTTGAGCTTAATGATCATTTAATATTGCAGATATGTGATGATGCTTTGTAGCTTGAATTGGAGTCTTGAACTTGATTAAAACAGATTTGAAAAGATCATGAAAGTTTGTTGCAAAAAACTGTAATGAAGTTGCTGGAGATTGATGATCATTCTAGACTTTTAGCTTTTGAGTTTTCTGGAGATTGATAATCAATCTGGATGATTTTCTGAACATACTGGAAGCTGTCCTGATGCCTTGTACATTGTCGAGATCGTTTATCAGTCTTGACAGCCAAATTGGAGACTATTCAGTCTTACTTGGACAGCTTGATTCATGGCCTTTTTTCTTTGAGATTCGAATGACTTCTTTTGATTGTAATTGATCATATATGTTCCTTGTCAAGTACTCATAATACAGATGTAAATTCCAAAGGCAATAACTTCAATTAAGTAATGGAGATTGATTGATCTTTTTGCTATCATGACCATATTTGAACTTGGAGAACATTCTCCGTTTTCCAGATTGTGTCAAGAATGTTCTCTTTTCTTTATTATGCTGATTTCTTCGCTTTGCTTGAATCCTATCTTTGAATTAATACACTCAAATGCATATGTTAAGTTAACATAACATTTAGAATCATAATTAACGATCTTAAATAACCTTTGTTTATTTTCATCAAAACTTTAAAATGAGAGTTTGTCTTAACAATCTCCGCTTTTTTGATGATGATAAACATGTTAATCTAGATTTTTATTTTGATTCTAATTTTAATTTGAAGAGCTTTAAATCTCCCCCTCAATTTAAGCAGTAAATAGTTTTGATATAAAGTTAAAAACATACAGCATATTCAAGATCAATAATAAGGAAGATTTTCATTGATAAAATCAGATGATAATTACATAGTAAGATTAATTCAAAAACAGAAGTAACCATATACAAAAGGACTTCTTTCTAATTACATAGAATCTAAAAGAAACTTAATCTAAAATCTTAAACTTAATTTTCCCCATTTGCACAACAAAAAGGAAGGAGAAAAAGATCCTAAGATGCTAGAGATGGTGAAGATCCTTATGATGAAGAAGACTTTGTAGGATCAGGGACAGGTTGAGAATAAGGAGAAGGATGAATATGAGGAGGAATGAGTCCAAGTTTTGGAGCAGGATGCTCAGTCATCTAGGTTCGCAGCAGAGTGGACTCCAAATCCTATTGAGTCTGGCGTGCCATGATGGTTTGGAGGGCAGCCATGATCTCAGTGTTGGTGGGTTCTTTTGGTGGTGGAGGAGCAGGAGTGGTGGAGTTTATAGGTGTGGAGACAATGATGACAGGAGGTAAGGGATTAGAGATGGACTTCTGGTTGATGGAAGGTCCAAGAGTATCAAAAAAAGTCAAAAATTGACTTATTCCAAAGAGTGAATGGCTGGCTTTCTGTGGTGATTAGAATATTGGTGACATGGTGGAAACGTGCTGATTGGGAAGTAAAGTGCACATATCATCAACTGGTGACTGGAAGTAAGAGAGAAAGTCAGTTGAAGATAGGGTGGAAAGTTGGGGAAAAACGGAGAAAGTGTGGAGAAAGTTGGGTTGATCAGGAGAACGTTCTCTATTTTCTGGAGAACGTTCTTGAGCAGTTTTTGTAACTGCTTCAGGGAGTTTAGGAGAGGGTTGTGGTGCGGTTGGGGCTGGAGCAGTAGCTCTTCTCCTTGAGGAGCGCTTCCTTTTCAGAGATGATGGAAAGAATGATGAAGCAACACTTGCTTTAGATGAAGTTTTCCTCATATGGGAGATGTTTTTGGAGGAAAACTTTGAGATTTTTATGAGACTTTTCTCATTGCTGAGAGGTATCTGAAAGTTCCTAAAGATTCGAGTAAGAATCATCCCATAAGGCACAATATTTTTTCTATAATCCTTATTTGCAGCATCTATCATATGGTGGATTATGATGTGGGGAAGGTTGAAGCGTTTGCAATTTAGGAGATGATGGATTATCAGAGCATCATTGTCTGACACATACTCATGACTTCCACAGTGAGTACCTCTTTCTTTTTCAGACTCAAAGCCTCACACCATTTTTCTCCAAAAACAACCGGGCCTTCAATTGGGAAGTTTATGATGGAGGCCAGAGAGTCTGGGGTTAACTTTATCTCAATCCCTTTAACCTTTGATATGATCAGGGACTTGTTAGAGAAGGTCTTTGCTTGATAATAAAAGGCCCTGATAACATCTAGATAGTAACACTCAGATGTTTGTAGGAAGGAAGTCCAGCCCAAAACATTAGTGTGATGTTTTACAACATTCCCATCTACTATCACGTTGTCAAAAACAACAATTCTTCCCACTCTAATAGGGCGTTGAACCCATTTCTCTTTGTAAAGCTTGGATATAGAGGAGGGAATCAGAAGGATGTTTTTGGTTTTGTGGAGAGGCGATTGTTGGGGGCAGAAGGAGATGGTTCATGAAACGAGGAATGTTCAGGTATTGAGGAACGTTCTTGAGAACGTTTTGGAGTTTGTTTTTCAATAGAAGGGGAACGTTTCTGTTTGGTTTGTGTAAGAGCCTTTGATTTTGTCTTATGAGGATTTAAATTCTTTTTGGCAAGGAATTGTGAAAGGGTGATGGTTGATTTTTTCTTCATGGTTTTGGAAGGAGGTTGAGATGGCTTTGAAGAAGAGAATATTTCGTCTATGTTTTTCCTCTTCTGGTTTGGAGGAGAAGTGAATGATGGTTCAAAAGAAATGGTTTGCTTTGGTGGTAGTGTTGGGGGTGTCTGTGTGGTTTGATGAGAGGTTTCTGAAGGGACATGGGGCGGAGGAGCATCAGTCTCTGTTTCATCACTATCAGAGATTATTAACATAGGAGAAACAGTTTGTTTTGGTTTTGATGTTCCAATCCCAACGAGAATGCGCATAGATCGTCTTTGGGTTTTTGTGGGTTTTGTTTGTTTTTTCAAATGTGGGGGTACTTGAGCAATGTTTGGTAATGGTTGAGAGTGGAGTGGAGGGAACACTGTTGAGATGGGTCTGAGAGGTAGAGGAATAGGGCTTGATTCTCTGGAGGATGAGGATGAAGAGTTTGAGGATGAAAAGGGAATTTTCAGAGGAGAAGGTTTGGGCGGTGGTGATGGTGAATGATTACGAAACGGAGAACTAGGGGTGGTGATGGAGATTTAGGGTAAGCATCTTTGCGCGCAGATGATTTTGTTCTGGCCATTTTGAATTTTGGAATTTCAGAGAGCAAGAAGAATTCTAAGGAAGATGAAGAAGATAGTTTGAAAGGGTTTACGTGAGATACTCAGCAAAAACGTTTCTTATTTAGAAAAAAAGAGAAGTAATGATGATAAAAACCTAGGGAATGAGGATAAAGGGATGCAAAGCATCATTTGACAGTGTGTCAGGGTGTCTTTTGGAGGCAGAGGATAAGAGCATTAAATGCCAAGACTTTCCTTTTTCCCTTTGCCTGCGCAGAGAAGAAGTGACAACGCAGGAGAAAGTTTTTTTGAAAACGGAGAAAGATGACTGAAAAACGGAGATTGATAAACGTTCTCTGTTTTCTGCAGAAGCATATTTTTAATGAGAATTCTCTGGATTTCTCATGATTTTTAGTCTTTCCTTAATTGAATTAAAACTATTATCAACTAAGGGCTTTGTAAATATATCAACAAGCTGATTTTGTGTATCAACAAAGATTAATGCAATGTTTTTCTTGCTAACATAATCATGTATAAAATGGTGTTTAATTTCAATGTGTTTTGATCTTGAGTGTTGAATAAGATTTTTAGATAAATTGATAGCACTCGTATTATCACAATAAATTGGAATACTTGAGTAACTTACAGAGAAGTCTTCAAGTTGATTCTTAATCCAAATAACTTGTGAGCAGCAGTTTGATGCTAAAACATATTCAGCTTCGGTGGTTGATAAGGCTATTGTGTTTTGTTTCCTGCAAGACCAGCTTATCAATGCTTCACCTAGGAACTGACATGCTCCACTTGTGCTTTTGCGTTCAATTTTATCTCCAGAGTAATCGGCATCGCAATAAGCTACAAGATCAAAATGTGAACCTTCTCTATACCAAAGGCCAAGATCAGTAGTACCAACAAGATATCTAAAAATGCGTTTTATGATTGTTAAATGTGATTCTTTGGGTACAGATTGAAATCTAGCACATAATCCTTTTGCGAATATGATATCAGGCCTACTAGCAGTTAGATATAACAAAGAACCAATCTTTCCTTATACTCTTTTTCATAAACAGAATTTCCATTTTCATCTTTGTCCAATGAAGAAGATGGATGCATGGGAGAAGTCATGATTTTGGCTTCATTCATTTTATATTTTGTTAAAAGATCTTTTGTATACTTTTCTTGACAAATAAAAATGCCATCATCATGTTACTTGATTTGTAAACCAAGAAAGTATCTTAACTCCCCCATCATGCTTGTTTCAAATTCACTTTGCATGAGTTTTGAAAAAGCATCACACATTTTCTCATTTGTTGAACCAAAGATAATATCATCAACATACACTTGAATTATGAGTAAATCATTTTTATCTTTTTTCTTAAAAGGTGTAGTGTCAATGTTTCCTATGGAAAATCCATTTTTGATTAAAAAGGAACTCAATCTTTCATACCAAGCTCTTGGTGCTTGTTTTAAACCATAGAGAGCTTTGGTAAGTTTAAAAGCATGGTTTGGTTTTGATTGATCTTCAAAACCAGGAGGTTGTCGCACATAAACTTGTTCATTTAAAAAACCATTTAAAAAGACACTTTTAAAATCCATTTGAAATAATTTAACAAGCTTATGAGATGCATATGCAAGAAGTATACGGATAGCTTCTAACCTTGCTACAGGGGCAAACATTTCTTCGTAATCTATACCTTCCTGTTGATTATAGCCTTGCGCGACCAGTCATGCTTTGTTATGAATAACCTTGCCTTCTTCATTGAGTTTGTTTATGAATACCCATCTTGTACCAATGATGGTTTGGTCTTGTGGATCAGGGACCCAAGTTCAGACTTCATTTTTCTCAAATTGTAGCAATTCTTCCTTCATGGCTTCTATCCAAGATTAATCTATTATTGCTTCTTTAATGAATTTGGGTTCAATATGAGATATCATCGACATGCTGCATTCATCATTCTTGAATGACTTTCTTGTTCAAATTCCATCAGCTGTATCTCCAATGATTTGTGTTTGAGGATGTCCTTCAATTGTTCTCCAGCTTTTTGGTGGAGAATGAAACAGAGATTGTTTATTAATCTTTGTTTCCTGCACATCATTTTGTTGTTGCAGACCAGTTTGGATTTCCTCTTCCTCATCCTTTTTACTTAAATCCAAATCATCAAACTCATTAAATAACACGTGCATACAGAAAACGGAGGACGTTCTTGGTTTTTAGCAGAAAACAGATAACGTTCTTGGTTAGTTAAAAAACAGAAAATTGTTTGTATTTTTAACTTGAAAACCAATCAAACATAAGAAAGAGATAAATGATAAGAGATACCACACAAGGATATATCTTGGTTCACCCAACTTGGGCTAGGTCTAGTCCTCACAATTGTGAGATTTTCCACTAAGTATTTAAAACAAGAACCTTCTTGGTTTTACATCACCTAGCTTAGATCAACCTTGATCTTGTTACAGACTTTAATCAAATTCCACCTAGAAAGAGATTAATCAAATCACCTACCAACCTTGATAGGATTTCTTACAATCTACCCCAAACTATACAAAACTCTTATAGTTTGAGTTTTACAATAATGATGAGATTGTTTTGTTAGAATCTGAGATGTCTCAACTCTTGTTTGAGATTCAATTCTTTACAAAGAATTCAATACAAATATATAAGAGTAAATAAAGATTGATCAGACTGATTCTATTGAGTGATGAGAGAGTTTCAAGCATGTGAATGTGAATGATTTTATGAGACTTGTTAGCACTTGAACTTCTGCGTTTTCCATGAGCATTGGCCTTCCTTTTATAGGCTTGAGAGCAGTAAATGGAGGTCAATAGAGCCGTTGGAAGTGCTATTGTTAGGCTTGACCCGAGCCATTATTTCTAATTAAAAGTAATCCAGCTTTTGACTATTTTTAATTTCTGTTTTGACTGGGTTGAATCCTTTGTTCTTGATCAGATTCTTTTGAGCTTAATGATCATTTAATATTGTAGATATGTGATGACGCTTTGTAGCTTGAATTGGAGTCTTGAACTTGATTAAAACATATTTGAAAAGATCATGAAAGTTTGTTGCAGAAAACTGTAATGAAGTTGCTAAAGATTGATGATCAATCTGGACTTTTAGCTTGTGAGTTTCTAGGAGATTGATAATCAATCTGGATGATTTTCTGAACATATTGGAAGTTGTCCTGATGTCTTGTACATTGTCAAGATTGTTTATTAGTTTTGACAGCCAAACTGGAGACTGTTCAGTCTTGCTTGGACAACTTGATTCATGGTCGTTTTTCCTTAAGATTCGAATGGCTTCTTTTGATTATAATTGATCATATATGTTCCTTGTCAAGTACTAATAATACATATGTAAATTCAAGAGGCAATAACTTCAATTAAGTAATGGAGATTGATTGATCTTTATTCTATCATGACCATATTTGATCGTGGAGAATATTCTCCGTTTTCCATATTGTGTCAAGAATGTTCTTTATTCTTTATTATGTTGATTTCTTTGATTTGCTTGAATCCTAACTTTGAATTAATACACTCAAAAGCACAGGTTAAATTAACATAACATTTAGAATCATAATTAACGATCTTAATTAACCTTTGTTTATTTTCATCAAAACTTTAAAATGAGAGTTTGTCTTAACACTTATAATATGAAAGTGGAGGATTTGCAAGGATCCCTTGAAGCTCATGAGCTGAGAGTAAGAGAAAGGTGTGCAACAACTTCAGCATCTCAAGTGCTGGCACTGCAGGCTCAAGTTAACAAGAAGACCAATCAAGATGATGGGAAGCACAAGAAAGGAAAGGGAAAATTCAAGTGGTACAAGAAGCATGAGTTTGATGAGGGGGCTGAAAGTTCAAGAAACCAGCAAAATAGTGACAATAGCAGCAAGAAACAGATTGACAAAAAGAAGTTCAACAAGAAGGGGATTCAATGTTACAATTGTCAAAAATGGGGACATTTTGCATATGAATGCAGGTCCATGAAAGTAAATGGAGATGATGATGAAGCTCAGCTGGCCCAGGTAGATGATTCTGACTCAGATGAAATGTTGATGATGGTTGCTACAAGCATAGAGGATGACTGCCCATGATTGTGGTATCTTGATACAAGTTGTTCAAATTACATGACTGGCCATAAAGATTGGTTTGTAAGCATTGATGAGAAGGTAAAAAGGGAGATCAGATTTGCAGACAGTAGCATAGTGACAACTGAAGGAGTTTGTGCTGGAAATGCCCGAAATTTAGATACCACAGGGAATGTGTAAAGAGTGCTTCCAGGCTAAACAACACAGGAACAAATTCAAATTAGAATTGCCTACTAGATCTTCAAGGATGATGGAGGTAATTTTTTTCCTGATGTTTGTAGTCCATTTGAAGAAATATCAATAGGAGGGAATAACTACTTTGTATCATTCATTGATGATTTTACAAGAAAAATATGGATATATCTAATTAAGAAGAAAAATAAAGTGCTTGATGTGTTTAAAAGATTGAAAGTACTGGCAGAAAATCAAAATGAATGTAAACTGAAAATAATCAGAATTGATGGAAGAGAATACAATTCTTGTAAATTTCTTGAGTTTTGTGGAAAAGAAGGAGTGCTACATGAAGTGACTGCACCATATACACCATACCACAATGGAGCTGCTAAAAGAAAAAACAGAACCATATTAAATATGGCTAGAAGGATGCTGAAGGGAAAACAAATGCCACACAAGCTTTGGGGAGAAGGAGTATCAACTGCAGTATACATCTTGAACAGGTGTCCAACTAAAAGGCTTGGCACTAAGACACTTGAAGAGGCCTAGACTGGAAGGAGACCAAGTGTGAGTCATTTAAGAGTGTTTGGCTCACTATGTTTCAGACATGTGCCTGTCCAAAACAGAAGAAAACTGGATGATAGAGCTGAACATATGGTGCTGCTAGGGTATAATTTAACTAGGGCTTATTGAAGGTGCAAACACGAGAAGGGGGGTTGAATTGTGATTGTCAAACTTGATTTCTTTTGTTGTTTTGTTGAATGTTAATGTGAATTATTCGATATATAACTAATCAGATTTAGCAGCGGATAATAATAACATAATAACGCAGCAATGTATATTGTTTTGAGTCTTTTGCACACTAATGCTTTACTTCTGAAGTGTATTTCAATTAATCTGTTTTGAGCATTTTTTTCCACTTCTGTTTTGAGCATGCTTTTAACTAGATTCAATTTCTCCAGTCTTTTGCTCCAATTCTGTTTTGAGCATTTTTCTCAAATTCTGTTTTGAGCATATTTTTAGCTAGATTATGTTTCTCCAGTCTTTTGCTCCAATTCTGTTTTGAGCCTTTTTCTCTGACAGATTCCTCTGATGATATCCTCTGGTGACGTCATCATCTGATTTCTACTTCTGGTGACGTCATCTTCTGATGACATCCTCTGGTGACATCATCCTCTGATTTCTGCTTCTGGTGACGTCTTCTTCTACTGACATCCTCTGGTGACGTCATCTTCTGATTTTTGCTTCTGGTAACATCATCCTCTGATCTATTCTTCTGGTGACATTTTTCATTCTTCTTCTAAGTCAAATATGTTGTTTTCATAAAATACATTTGTTAACATCAAAACTTTAATTGCAAGAACCAACTTGGTTCCAACAATCTCCCCTTTTTTGATAATGACAAACAATGTATTTTTGATAATACTTTTTCTTTCTTTTGACTTTGACTCCCCCTAAGACTAAGCTTCATTTTATATTTTCTCCCCCTAAGTCTAATGCCCAGATCTCACATCAAATACATAATCTTCTCCTGCCCAGATCACATATCAAATACATCATCTTCACCTCCTTTCAAATACATCATCTTTTCCCTTGGATATTTTATCAAATATTACATCTTCTCCCCCTTTGTCATCATACAAAAAGGATTGAATGAAGAAAAGAGATCCTCTATTTTTTTTTTGACTCTTTTTTTTTTGCTTTTTTTAATTATAGAAGTACACGAAAAATAAAATAACATACAAAAAATTAAAATAAGCTATTAGGTTAGGGATGAAAATAAGATTAAGGTTTTTCTTGATGAATTCAAACCTATCTTCAGGTAGTGGTTTAGTGAATATGTCAGCCCATTGATATTCAGTGTCTACAAACTGAATGTTGAGTACTCCTTTCTGAACATAATCTATGATAAAATGATGTTTGATCTCTATGTGTTTAGCTCTTGAATGTAGGATAGGGTTTTTGGTTAGACAAATTGCAGAGGTGTTATCACAATAGATGGGTATGTTGGATTCTAATATTTTGTAGTCTTCAAGTTGATGCTTCATCCAGAGTAGTTGAGAGCTGCAACCAGCTGCTGAGATGTATTCAGCCTATGCTGTTAACATGGCAATGGTGTGTTGTCTCTTACTGAACCACGAAATTAAATTGTCTCCTAAAAAGGTACAATAGCCACTGGTGCTTTTTCTTTCAAGTTTATCTCCAGCATAGTCAGAATCACAGTATCCACTTAGTTTGTATGTATGAGTTTTCTTGTAAAACAAGGTGAGATTGGTAGTGCTTTTCAGATATCTAAGAATTCTCTTAACAGCAGTTAGATGAGATTCTCTAGGATCAGATTGAAATCTAGCACATACACACACACTGAATATGATATTAGGTCTAGAAGCAGTAAGGTAGAGTAATGATCCTATCATTCCAATGTAGATTTTCTGGTCAACTTTTGGTCTTGATTCATCTTTATCAAGTGAACAAGTAGGATGCATTGGTGTAACCATAGGTTTGCAATCACTCATTTTAAACTTCTTGAGAAGTTCCTTTGTATATTTAGTTTGATGAATGTATATACCTTTTTGACTTTGCTGAATTTGTATTCCTAGGAAGAACTTAAGTTCTCCCATCATACTCATTTGAATTTCGTGCTGCATTAATTCAGAAAATTCTTGCCACTAGAGCAAATGTCTCAGTGTAATTAATATCTCCTTGCTGATTGTAACCTTGTGCCACAAGTCTTGCCTTGTTCTGACAACTTCACCTTTTTCATTTGGCTTATTCCTAAAGACCCACTTGGTTCCAACAATGTTTTTTTTCTGGTCTTGGAACTAGATCCCACACATCATTCCTCTTAAATTCATTTAACTCTTCCTGCATTGCAATAATCCATCCATCATCTGCTAATGCTTCACTAACAGATGTAGGCTCAATCGATGAGATTAAACCAAACAGACTTATATCTTTTAATGATGTAGGCTTAATCTCATAACTAATTCTGATTTCATCGGATTCGTCCTTTGAAGATGTGTCACATGCTTTTGATTTGTTTGTATCCTTCACTTCTTCAAATTCTGCTGGTTTATCTGCTTTTGTTGGTTTGTCTGTTTCTGCTTCCTCTGATTTTGTTAAATCTTTCCATAATTCATATGGTGTTTTAAATCTTTCCATAATTCATATGTTGTTTTAAATATTTCCATAGTTCTGGCCATGTCTTGGAGTGATCTATCTTTTCTTTCTAACTTATCTTCAGATTTATCCTCTGAAGACTTGTCAGGTTCTTCTTTCATCTTTTATCTTTTCAAGCTCTCTTGGTTTGTCTACATCAGCTTCTGGTTCTGTTAGATCTGTATCAGCTTCTGGTTCTAGTAAACTTGCATTGGTTTCCTCTGGTTCTGGTAAACCAGCTTCAATTTCCTCTGGTTCTGGTAAACTAGCTTTGGTTTCCTTTGGTTCTAGTAAACCAGCATCAGCTTCATCTTGCTTTGACTTTTCAGGTCAAGCTATTTGTCATATAACATAATACAAATCAATTAATTTAAAAATAAACTCAATACAGCCAAACCATTAATTCTGCTTCTGGTGGTTTCTGCTTGTTTTTGAAATCACTGAAATACTGTTTCTGTTGAAGTGTTCACAAGACATGGATAACTTGGTTCCTATGACAGTTTCAAAACCTGCAGACTACTTATCTAGCTTTGATTTTTAAGATCAAGCTTCTTGTTATCACAGTAAACATAAATATCAAACAATAATAGTATTTACAGCAAGATGTAACCTTTATGTCAAAGTTTCAGTTTTACTCTGAAAATCCTCTGGTTTCTGATTTTCAGATTCTGAATCTGTATGTTCTGTGATTAGATGGTTTGGATGAAGGGATTTGAATTACCTTCTTGGTTTGTAGTCTTGATGGATTTTACTGGAGTGTTTGAAGAACTCTCATGATTCTGATTCTTCTCTTTTTGCTGATATATCAGGTTCCTATGATAATTCTGGAACTGATGATAATTCTGAAGAACTCTCATGATTTCTTTGATATTTCCTGTTCCTCCTCCTATGATTCTTGTTCTGGTTCTGATAGGTATTGTGTTGACCAGTTCTTCTTCTATCAGAGTCAATTGGCTTCTGTTTGGTAGATGTTGGAACATAGACCTTTTTCCCTTCATATGTTGCCAACATCCATTGACCAGGCACCATGACTGGTGTTTCACTTTGGTTGCTCAGAACAGCTGCTACATAAACAATTTAATCTTTTGGTACCCAAATCTGGTTGGGTCCAGATTTGTTAGTCTTGAAAAGTTTCTTGTTTTTCCTTGTATTTAGCATAGGACAAGACACTTTGGAATGATCTTTCTTGTAACAAACAGCACACACAATATCAGAGGGAACAGGTTTAAGCACAGGTTTAGGTTCAGTTATAGTTTCTTCAAATCCTATACCTCTATTTCCATTCCTACTGACTCCATAAATCATAGAAGCATATTTGCTTCTTTCCATACCACTATCAAGAAATTCTTAAGGAACTTGTTCATGCATATCAGAATTACTTGTGATATTTTCAATTGCTGTTGAATTATGATTATTTTTCAGATTTAAACTTTCATCATTAAGTTCAGGAAAACTTGTTTTCAAACATATATTCTCTGTTTTCAATTCTGCAATATCAGTTTCAAGAATGACATTTTATGTTTTAAATTCTACAATCTGATTCTTTAAAACATTAACTTCTTCTGTTAGATTTGTATTTTCTTTCTTAAGAGTTTTCAATTTTAAAGATAATTTGTAATTACTGTTTAAAAAATCATTCAGAGCAGTAATCAAATCAGATCAAGTGAATTCAAAATATACCTCAGTTTCATCATCTTCTGATTCTCTTCCAGAATCAGATTCTGTGTTGGATCTAGAGTTGGTGTGACCCATCATAGCCAAATCTGCATGCTCATCTTCAGAAGATTCATCAGAATCATCCCATGTAGCCATCATGCTTTTCTTTTTAGTTCTGAAATCTTTCCTCTGGTACTTCCCTTTCTCCATATTTGGACATTCTGACTTGATATGTCCAGATTCATTGCATCCGTAGCAGATAATGCCTTTCTTGTCATGTGCATCATCACTTCCTTTGTTGGTCTCCTTGGAATATCTTTGGGAAAATTTATTCCTTCTGTTGTCCCACATCTTTCTGAACTTTCTGGATAAGAAAGCAATCTCTTATTCCTCTGAGTTCAGACTTTGATTGTCTGAATCACTATCTTCTGATACTGATGGTTCTTTCAGAGCCTTCTTCTGCTTGGATTTCAGAGCTAGAGTTTTGTTCTTCTTCTTGGGTTCATCTTCTTCCAACTCAATTTCATGTGATTTGAGGGAGCTGATTAATTCTTCTAGTTTTAGAGTATTCAGATCTTTAGCTTCCTGAATAGCAGTGATCTTTGGTCTCCACTTGATTGTCAGACTTCTAAGTATTTTCCTTACATGATCAGCAGTAGTGTAGCTCTTTTCTAGTACCCTTAATCCTAATACTAGAGTCTGGAATCTGGAAAACATAGTTTCAATGTCTTCATCTTCTTCCATCTTGAATAACTCGTACTTTTTGACTAGAATGTTAGCCTTTGCTTCTTGGACTTGCTTATTGCCTTCGTAAGTCAGAATCAGACTATCATAGATACTTTTAGTTGTTTCTCTGTTAGTGCATTTGTCGAACTCGTTGAATGTGATTGCATTGATCATGAACGTTCTGGATTTGTGATGCAACTTGAATATCTTCTTCTGGTCAACATCCATATCTCTCCTGGAAATTTTAACACCATCAGCATCTTCTGGAGTAGTATATCCATCTTCCACCAAGTCCTAAAGTTCAGGATCTTGTGAAATAAAAAAACTTCTCAGCCTGTCCTTCTAGTATTCAAATCGTTCTCCATCAAACAGAGGTGGTCTGTTGATGTTTCCTCCAGTAGCTTCTTCATTGAATCCGGACATGTTGATCCCTTGGATCTTTCCTCAAACACTGTAAAGTGCTCAACCTTGAAACCAGGCTCTGATGCCAATTGAAGGTGCAAACACGAGAAGCGGGGGTTGAATTGTGTTTGTCAAACTTGATTTCTTTTGCTGTTTTGTTGAATGTTAATGTGAATTATTCGATATATAACTAATCAGATTCAGCAGCAGATAATAATTACATAATAACACAACAATTTATATTGGTTCACTGTTAACTAGGCTACGTCTAGTCCCTTCCTCCAGAAGGCCTTTTCACTAATTCAAACTCCTTTGAATTACAACACCACTGACCCTACAAGTCAGTCTTCGCAAACAGCCTGACAACCCCAGACTTCTGAGGAACAACAACACCTTGACTATACCAGCCAAGTCTTCTCAAACAGCCTGACAACCCCAGACTTTTGAGGAACAACAACACCTTAACTAAACCAGCTAAGTCTTCTCAAACAGCCTGACAACCCTAGACTTTTGAGGAACAACAACACCTTAACTAAACCAGCTAAATCTTCTCAAACAGTCTGACAATCCCAGACTTTTGAGGAACTTCACAACCTTAAACCTACAAGCTAAGTCTTTTTCTAACAACCTGACAACCCCAGATTTTAGAAGAAACTTCAACACTATAGGATTTAATATAAGGGATCGAAATTAGAACTGAGTAATTACTTCTGGAAAGTTGATACTCACAATATGCTTAAAGTGAACTAGAGTGTTTGATTCTGAATAATTTATGATGACGATCAGCTTCACACTGTAAGAAAATAATACTTAGAAAATATTTATCTTTTAAGCATGTGTTTCTCTCCTTTGAAAATATTAATTTCAATTGACTGTTTATCTCAATACTTATGAATTTTTTGCTTGAGTTCTTCTATTTTTTGATGCTTGATTCTTCAGCATTCAGTCTCTATTTATAGTTGAAATTAGGACTTCACTGATGCTTTACTTTTGGAGTGTATTTCGATTAATCTGTTTTGAGAATATTCTGGAGTAGTTTGCTCAGATTCTATTTTGAGTCTTTGCTCATTGATGCTTTACTTCTGAAGTGTATTTCAATTAATCTGTTTTGAGCATTTTGCTCCACTTCTATTTTGAGCATGCTTTTAGCTAGATTCTGTTTCTCCAGTCTTTTGCTCCATTTCTGTTTTGAACATTTTTCTCAGATTCTGTTTTGAGCATATTTTTAGCTAGATTCTGTTTCTCCAGTCTTTTGCTCCAGTTCTGTTTTGAGCTTTTTTCTATGACAGATTCCTCTGATGATATCCTCTGGTGACGTCATCCTCTGATTTCTGCTTCTAGTGACATCATCCTCTGATTTTTGCTTCTGGTGATGTCATCTTTTGGTGACATCTTCTGGTGACGTCATCCTCTGATTTCTGCTTCTAGTAACGTCATCCTCTGATCTATTCTTCTGGTGACATTTGTCATTCTTCTTGTAAGTCAAATATGTTATTTTCATAAAATACATTTGTTAACATCAAAACTTTAATTGCAAGAACCAACTTGGTTCCAACAATCTCCCCATTTTTGATGATGACAAACAATGTATTTTTTATAATACTTTTTTCTTGCTTTTGACTTTGACTCCCCTAAGACTAAGCTTCATTTTATATTTTCTCCCCCTTAGTCTAATGCCCAGATCTCATATCAAATACATCAACTTCTCTTGCCCAGATCTCATATCAAATACATCATCTTCACCGCCTTTCAAATACATCATCTTTTCCCTTGGATATTTTATCAAATATTACATATTCTCCCCCTTTGTCATCAGACAAAAAAGATTGAATGAAGAAAAGAGTTCCTCTGTTTTTTTTTTGACTTTTTTTTTTAATTATAAAAGTACACGAAAAATAAAATAACATACAAAAAATTAAACTAAGCTATTAGGTTAGGGATGAAAATAAGATTAAGGTTTTTCTTGATGAATTCAAACCTATCTCCAGGTAGTGGTTTAGTGAATATGTCAGCCCATTGATATTCAGTTTTTACAAACTGAATGTTGAGTACTCCTTTCTGAACATAATCTCTGATAAAATGCTGTTTGATCTCTATGTGTTTAGCTCTTGAATGTAGGATAGGGTTTTTGGTTAGGCAAATTGCAGAGGTGTTATCACAATAGATGAGTATGTTGGATTCTAATATTTTGTAGTCTTCAAGTTGATGGTTCATCCAGAGTAGTTGAGAGCTGCAACCAGCTGATGAAATGTATTCAGCCTCTGTTGTTGACATGGCAATGGTGTGTTGTCTGTTACTGAACCACGAAATTAAATTCTCTCCTAAAAAGGTACAATAGCCACTCGTGCTTTTTATTTCAAGTTTATGTCCATTATAGTCAGAATCACAGTATCCACTTAGTTTGTATGTATGAGTTTTCTTGTAAAACAAGGTGAGATTGGTAGTGCTTTTCAGATATATAAGAAATCTCTTAACAGCAGTTAGATGAGATTCTCTAGGATCAGATTGAAATCTAGCACATACACACACATTGAATATGATATTAGGTCTAGAAGCAGTAAGGTAGAGTAATGATCCTATCATTCCAATGTAGATTTTCTGGTCAACTTTTGTTCTTGACTCATGTAACACCCCGAGTTTAAAATACAGCGCGAGTGTATTTTTTTATTTTTTATTTTTAAAAAAAAATACATAAATAAAAGAGTTTTCAGAATTCCGTTTCAAGGAAATTAAAATCAATTCAAATTAAATATCATTCGACTTCGTAATCAAAAATAGTAAGGAATTTAAAACAGCAACATCACAATTAAATCGAATGAGATATTTATCGAAATTTGATCTTTATAATATACTAAAATAAATATACATCAAAATATTTATCAGAGTGCGGAAGAGTTTTACAATAATTCCCAAAATGAATATTTACAACCATTGAGTTCAAAACCCTATACATAAGTCTACTCTGATCATACCCTAAGCTACAGTAGCATTACAATATTCACAAGTCTTTTCTTCACCCAGCTGCTCATCTCTTTGCATAGCCCACAAGTAAAGATCAAGGGAAACTAACGACGTTCCCTATCGTTAATATGACCATCAGGGACACGGGTTTGAATCTCATCTGAGGGCAAAGCCCAATATCCACAAAAATTGTAAAGGGTCACCGACCGAAAATAATAATTACCACATAGCAGTTATAACAGCAATATCAAAAATATTCAGTACATGATGATAAATAAGGATGCTAAATTTTGAAATAAATGTCATTTGTACTTTACAAAACAACAACCAAGTAAGTATGAAAATCATGATGTAAGCACAAACATCAATTCATCCAAAATTACAGATTTCAAAAAAAATACTTACTCACACAACAATTTTCCACCATCAACATAAAATCAAAACGTGACCCTCCGGTCAAACACTCTGATGCAATATGTATATGCTCATGATCATAAATTCTTGGAATCACCAAGGTGCAGTCGCTTACAGACCAGCACAATTTAACGGCCCTCATGACCAGGGTGCAATCGCATACAGATCAGCACCAGTGCAGTCGCATACAGACCAGCACTCGTGCAGTCACTATAGACCAGCACGTTTGACATAAACCAAGGTACAATCACTACAGATCAGTACCTAGTGCAATCACTACAGATCAGCACTCGTGCAATCACTACAGATCAGCACGTTTGACATAAACCAAGGTACAATCAGTACAGATCAGTACCTAGTGCAATCACTACAGATCAGCACTCGTGCAATCACTACAGATCAGCACGTGGCTGCGCATTTCAGGGTACAGACACTACAGTCCAGTACCAGTGCAGTCGTTTATCTGACCAACACTTATATACCAAGGTACAATCACAGATTAGTACCTAGTGCAATCACTACAGATCAGCACGTGGATGCGCATTACTCTGTGGTCCATCGCGGGTACCACCTGACTATGCCATGCATGAGTATGCATTGTTTCACTTCATTGAAAACAGTATGCAACCTTAGTAAAATTCATGCATTTTCCTCATTTTTTCAAAACATCTCAACACATTCAAAGATTAACCATTCAAGCAAGCATTACACTTTGCATTACCTCAAAGTTCCACTCTTTATTAACAAAGGTTTTTCCCCAACTGTTAAGATTCAAAGCTGTGATTAAAACTGAGGTTTTCTGGCAAAAATACGAATATGTATTCGAATACAGCTTCATTGTATTCGAATACAGAAGCCAAACAAGGCAGAATCAACATCCTGTATTCGAATACAGACTCCTTGTATTCGAATACAGAGGCTGTGACAGTACAAAAATCAGAATTTCTACAACTTCAGTAAATTCTCAAAAACTTCATCATCACCACTTCAAACTATCACCAAATTTCCATTTTTAATCACCACAAACCTTCCCAAGGTACCCCAACAATTAAGGTTTATAAAACAATGTTAAAAACTTGAATTTCTGAAAAACACGAATCTGTATTCGACTACAGCTCCCTTGTATTCGAATACAAAAGCTAAAGCAGTGAAAAATCAGCATTCTGTATTCGAATACGAGGTTGTCGTAGTCGAATACAGATGCGAAGTCAGTGGCAAAAGTTGTAAATCTGTATTCGGCTACAGAGGGTCGAGTCGAATACAAGTTCGAAAATCTGAAGAAAACAGAAGCCTTGCAGGCTGTATTCGAATACACTCAAGCCGTATTCGAATACACCTTCAAATTCAGTGAAATTTCCTAGAACTTCAACACATTTTTAAAACCTTTCCTTTGAAAAACCAACCCAACCCTAGAATCATAATTACCACTCTTTAAAATCTCAACTCATAACATTTTTCATCCAATATCAGCAACAGATTGTTTTAACAAAACCCAGCAAAACACAGATTCACTCAAATCAGAATAACCTCACTGATTTTTAACAAAATAAAATCAGAACCAGAATCATCATTCAACACACACGGAATGATTTCCAAAACATAACACCATGTTTTTCACAAACATAAACCAATAATCATTCATCACACATGCATTTACAGCCCTAAATGCAATCTAAAAAGTTGGAAGGTGCCCTTACCTTAGTTACGTTCCCTTAGTTCGTACGCTTCTGCGAAAAAAAGCCGACGATACTCCCGTTCGCGTTCGCCGCTACGAAAATTAGTTCTTTAGCTCCGTAACGATCAGAGGAATGACTTTCGTACTCGAAACTTTCTGATTCGACACTCAGATTTTCCAGAACGATGACTTTTGAGTAAACTGTTTTTCTTCACCAACACTCAAAAAATTAGAAGAAGAAGAAGATAAAGCAAAAACTGTCGTACAGAGGAAAGAAGAAAAGCTTCTCACTTAAGTATCCACTTAAATGCAACTGACACAGCAGAGGAGAGAGGAATTGTTTCCTTTTTCACAAATATCTACGCCACCTCACCAACTCTTATATTAAAATATCTTCTGATCCTCCAGCAATTAATCCGTTTCGTCGCAAATAGCAGAAAATATCTTAATTAATCGGCCCGATAATTTAATTACTCAAAATTAAATTAATTCATCCATCATCCATAATTTTAAGTCCAACTTCAAAACAATTAATTATAGATATATATATATATATATATATATATATATATATTTACACAAAATATACATATATTGAATATTACACCAATATTCCCAAAATACCCTTAAAATCAAATCTGAATTTAATTTTCAAATTTAAGGGTCTTACAATTCATCTTTATCAAGTGAACAAGTAGGATGCATTGGTGTAACCATAGGTTTGCAATCACTCATTTTAAACTTCTTGAGAAGTTCCTTTGTATATTTAGTTTGATGAATGTATATACCTTTTAGACTTTGCTGAATTTGTATTCCTAGGAAGAACTTAAGTTCTCCCATCATACTCATTTGAAATTCGTGCTGCATTAATTCAGAAAATTCATGCCACTAGAGCAAATGTCTCAGTGTAATTAATATCTCCTTGCTGACTGTAACCTTGTGCCACAAGTCATGCCTTGTTTCTGACAACTTCACCTTTTTCATTTAGCTTATTCCTAAAGACCTACTTGGTTCCAACAATGTTCTTTTCTGATCCAAACAAAGAGAAGATAGTAATCAGCAGGGACATACTGGTGGATGAATCAAGAGGATGAAATTGGAAGGTGAGTGAAGCCAACTTGAGTAGTGCAGCTAACCCAGATAGACCAACCAACTCAATCAGTCCAGCCAGTAGAGCAGTAGTAGTGGAATTGGATGAGAGCCAACCAACAAGAACAACAAGTCAGCCAGATTCTAAACCTATAAGAAGATCTGAAAGAACCAGGTAACCTTTAGTCAGATTGCAGCCATATGAAGTAACATCTGACTCAGCCGTCAAAGTAGATGGAGAATTAATACATTTTGCTTTGATGGCTGAATCAAAACCAGTAAGTGAAGATGAGGCCTTGAGTGATCCTAGATGGAGATTAGCAATGGAGGAAGAGCTCAAAGCCATAGAAAAAACAGAACCTGGGAGCTGATGACCCTGCCAGTGCACAAGAGACCAACTGATGTGAAATGGATCTATAAAATCAAATTAAAGCCCGATGGATAGATTTCCAAGTGTAAGGCCAGACTTGTAGCAAAGGGATTCTTGTAGAGACATGGACTGGACTATGATGAAGTATTTTCCCCAGTAGCTAGAATTGAAACAGTAAGGTTGGTAGTCCCAATGGCTAGTTACAAAGGTTGGTCCATGCATCAGCTATATATCAAATCAGCATTCCTCAATGGACCACTAGAAGAAGAAATGTATGTGACGCAGCCACCAGGATAAGTGAAAATAGGCAAAGAATATCATTTATACAAACTAAAAAAAGCTTTATATGGGCTGAAGCAATCTCCTAGGGCCTGGAACAAGAGGATTGACGGATTCCTTATAGAGCAACAATTTAAAAAATGTTTAAATGAGCATGGAATTTATTAAAAAAAGGCAGAAGCAGCACCTGCAATAATAATATGTCTTTATGTTGATGACCTACTATTGACTGGTAGTGATGAAGCACAGATTTAGAAGTTCAAAATCAGAATGGAGAACGAGTTTGAGATGACTGATTTGGGCATGCTATCATATTTCTTTGGCATTGAGTTTGAAACCAGAATAGATGCAATTTTTATGCATCAAAATAAGTATGCTAATGATGTGTTAAAGAGATTTAATATGCAAGATTGCAATGGAACTTGTACCCCATCAGAAGCAGGGCCGCTACTGTCCAAGGAAAAAAATGGTAGGATCATTAAGGTATTTGTGCAACACAAAGCTAGATATTACATATAGTGTTGGACTGATTAGTAGATACATGAAGAAACCTAGAACATCCCATTACATAGCAGCAAAAAGGATTTTGAGATACATCAAAGAAACCAAAGAGCTTGGCGTGTTGTATCCCACAAATTCGAATGGAGATGAAGTTGAACTTGTTGGCTTCACTGATGCTGACTGGTGTGGAGATAAAGATGATAGGAAGAGTACCACGGGCTATGTGTGTATGATCAATAACTCACCAATTTCATGGTGTTCAAAGAAACAAAGCATTGTAGAATTGTCCACTTGTGAAGCTGAATATTTGGTTGCATCAATGGAAGCTTGTCAAGCTTTGTGGCTGGCTGAACTATTAACAGAATTGGGATTGAAAGATTTTGAAGCAGTAAAGTTGAAGATAGACAACAAATCAACAGTATATGTAGCAACACATCCAAGTGTTCATGGAAGAAGCAAACACATAGAGACAAGGTTCCATTTTCTAAGAGACCAATTAATGAAAGCCAAAATAAAGCTGGAACATTGTAGAACAAATGAACAAAGGGCTGACATCCTAACCAAAGGATTGAAGAGGATAAAATTCCAAGAGATGAGGAACAAGCTTGGACTAACACTACCTTAATCATATTGAATTAGGAAAAATGTTAAATGTAGTTAATTCAAAATGATTAATTGAGTTTATAATTCAGTTAGGGTGGTTTAAATGTTGTTAAAAGTTAGTTGAGTAAGTTATAAAAGCACTGTAGCAACTGTTTGATAAATGTATATAAAGCTGGGCAGTTAGCTTGCAGTGCAAGTAACTCAGTTTTTCATTCAATTTCCATTCTTTCTTCATTCCAATTTCAATCCCTATTATTCCTAAAATCTGTTCCAACATAGAAGAGAGTTCACTTGGTACCCCATTGATATGTTAGAGCATTACTTTTATTTATAAATATTTCCTTAGGAGAATGATATAACCATTTCCTACATGAAGGACCTTGGATGATGCAGGAATAGGATTTGATGGGCAAAAAATGAAAATACATGCATCCATAAAGTATAAAGTACACAAGCATCTATCTTTATTCTTCATACGTGTATATCTATCTCTAGAGTATAAATATACAAGTCATGAATTTTTTTCTCAAACATCCATAAAGTTCACTTCTGTTTTAACATACGAATAGTAAATCAATTTAAAGGTCATCGATCGATAAATTAAATTAAACATGAAGATAAGAAAAAAAATTCAATAAACGTATTCAATAGACCAAAAATTAAATCATATGTTCAAGGATTTCTTCAAACTCTACTTATCCCTAACAACAAAGAGTTTAACTACTTATTATATTCAACATAAAAGTAAAGACAATAAAATATTATGCATAAAAGATCAAGAATGAAAGTTCCAAACCCAATGTCCTAGATTGAAATCTCCAATTTTGTGCTCGTTGGATGTTAGAACCGATCTCTCTAAGCCTTCAAAAGTCATACCCTTATTCTAATATGAAAAACTAAAAATTAAGCAGTAGAGTTCGAAATGGTGTCGCTTCGCAAGATGCCTTCATTGTCAAACGATGATGTGCGAATCTCTAATTAATTCTAAAATTCAAATTTTCACCTGGAAAAATGAATTCATCATCATAAGAGATTTGGAAGTGGTACATCACTTTGGAGAATTGTGATCAACTTGTCTAACAAAGCTAGTTTATTCGCAGACAATATTTGTCAATTACAAATTGTGACGCCCTAACCCCAAGACAAATAAAATAATATTTATTTAAAATTTAATTGGGTTCGCAACGTATTAAAAATGATAGTAATTTAAAATCAATTCTCACAAGGTGAAGATGTCACATTTAACACATTAACACATAACTTCCAGAAAAAGCTTAATACATATAAAAATTGGCACAATGCTTAACTTTTGATAGTTGTAAAATATATTATATTTTCCCAACCCGATGTCCCCTATCAAAGTAAGAATTTACTACAAATACAAGACTTCTGAATACATAAGTGATGACTCCAAAACTCTAAACAACTTAAGAAGTGTCTGCCTTCTTGCAAACACCACACCCACAAACAACAAAATGTGAGGTATAAAGTGAACATAATAAACACACAAATATATATAAGCACATTTTCATAGATTTTAAAATATATAAATATCATTTACTTACACACAACATATATAATATGTAATAATAACCCTTAGTAGCACATAATTTAAGTAATTAGAATTAATCACAAGTATCAATAACACTTGGTAGCAAGTGATTATGCAATACAATGCAATGTTATGCAAACTTGTTGACATTTCAAGGACATGTGGTACCAAAATACTTTTGAAGTGTTTAGTAAGAAGATGTGATATTATGCCACCACATAAGTTGACAGACATTTACATATGTGACCATGTCCTCGTAAACTCACTCAACTCATCTTGAGATTTATATAAGTGGTCGTTGAAATTCAACTAGGGTTGCATAGTAGTTATCGACTATAGAATGCTCCTTGATACCAATTAGAAGTTCCCTCATATAATACACCAAAGGTCTAGTCTCGCCTGCATGCTCAAATGTGACCCCATTATAAGGTTCATCCAGTTCTACTTCCCTGGCATTCGATCAAAGATCCTTACAACGCTAAAATCATGCATGTCCATTGAGTACAATTACTATTCTCTCCCTGTCGTCCTAAGTCACTACTTATGAAAGGGGACCATTGTTGTGCAAAATTCCGCAGGTGTATGAATTTGCCAAGTAGTGGTATATAAGATTATCGTCTCCACATAGATTAATTTAACAATAAACAAACTAATCAAGATTTTACATTATTTAGACTAATGAAAATTATTGTAGGTTCGCGATAACGAAAATGTAAAAATAGCATAAGAATGTAAACGAGAGTATATAACAACATAACTTTGAATTAATGGCAAGTAAACTTAGGGTCATGGTTTCACTTGTAATATTAATACCTCCAATCCTATTTTTATATGAATCTTATTTATTTTCTTAATTATCAATTCCTCTTTAAATCTATTAACAAAGATTCGTCATTCAACGTAATATTCTTTTCTCTAAATTAATTCTTTGAGTGATCTTACAAAAAATATAATTAAGAGAAAATATAAAGAACCAAGAGGTTGAATGATTGAAAGATTAATATCTATGTTTCATCATACAAGAATCATAATCTCAGTTATCCTATAGATCTACCAATTAATTGTAGTTGATCACTGGTCAATTGATTGATCAAGACATACAAAGGTCGCTCATCCCAAACATGTAAATAAAACAACAGAATAATTTAATTGATATAAACAACAAAAATCTAAAATAAAGTTAGAATTAAAACTAAGACATAGTAAAAAGGTATCTGAATCACAAGATTCATTTAAGACCTTAAAAAAGAGCTTAGCTACTTATTGACATATAGAAAATAAAGCAAATAATAGAAGTTTTCATCAATTAAAAGAAAATAAATATAACCCTAAAGTGTGCAACAAATCTCCTTCTTGCACTCAAAAGTTGAAGTATTAAACTTGATATTTTTGCACTAAAAACTTAGTAGATTTGATCAATTTGAATTATTTTATAATCTCATGATCAATTCTACAAATACGATAAATAAATAAATAAATAAATAAATAAGAATAAGTTGAAATCAAAACTATAAAATAAGATAAAAACAGATCATATTGCTAATATTGTTGGAAAGGTAAACCCTAGGGAAATTTAAGATATAATGATTATAAATTGAATGAATGAAGTTGATTGTTTTTACTTTGTTACCAGTATGAAGCATTGGCGTGGCTTTGTGGAGGATTGTGTTTTTTTCGCGTCTTTGGGATTATTGGCTATGTGGAATGATAAAGCCTCCAAGTACCCTTTTGTCAGTCTTCTATTTCAACTTGCTTCCTCAACATTATTGGAATTTGGTTTTATTTTGCTATGGATGCTTGCTTATTTCAATTTTATAATAATAGGTGTTCATCAAATGCTATATATAAGGTTGATTATGAAAGATTAGTCAATGTTGGAACTTGGATGTGTTTTAAGCTTGATTGGATTCAATATTGTTGTTCTCATTTCTTGCTTGTGAGATGTATTTGGAGTTATGTATTTCCATATTTTATTTAGATCCTTTGGGTGCATACAATGTCTATGGTTATCATTATCTGACAATGGCTTGAAATAAAAAATAATGCTAAATGCACAATTACCATACTCAAAATATAAGGAAAATGATGGAATTTAAAAATGGGGTGTATGAGTGTGAAAAAAACAACTCAAAAACAAGAATTCATCTCAGACAGTGCGAGTTTGAAGAACACAACACAACATAAAAACAAAAATTTAACAGAGACATGAGAAGAAAATGAGAAGAACTTGTTGAGATTGAAAAATTGATCAGTTTTTGCTTTGAAGTTTGAACTTTGGGGTTTTTTATGCTTTGAGGGCATATTTAAAAATGAGACTTTGGACCTTTTTTTTACTCATGGTGTTACTTTTTACTCATGGTGTTGCATATAAGGTGTTTGATTTTTTTTTTATGCATATAAGGTGTTTGACTTTTCTTTGTCGCATATATTTTTATGTCGGCCACTCCAAACTTTTTAGTCAAGTTCTGCCACTAATCTTGATTAGCCTATATCGGACATTAACAAATTTGTAACATTAACTATTTCTAATTTTAACGTTTGAGTCTAATACCTTCTTTTCACCCAAAAGAAAAGTACACTATTTTTTATAATAGTTATCATTTTAATTAATGGTCAAATATATCTAAATTAATCTAAAATATGTCGAAGAAAAACAAAAAATAATTAAAACTCATTGATCAACATTATTACCTTCCTAATTCCTATGAAACTCCAAGTTACCAAATTTTTTCCTTTAGATCTTTTAGAAACAAGATGGTTAATATAAAACAAAATAAACTGAACTGCTAAAAATTTATCCAAAATAATGAACCGTTAAAATGAGAAGAAAATGCCTATCCAAAGAAGGATAGAATAGATCAAAGACAGCGACTAATGTCTACGGCCATTCCATTTTGAAGTCCAATTGGTTAAGAACTGAAAAGATTAACATGTACTTGTATTCCTCTGAAAAGATTGGTTAAGTCCAATTTTCCTTTTCATCTTCCTGTCCAATGTCCGTCAAGTTTCTCATTTTTTATTTTAAAACTAAACTTTAAAACCAAAATATATATTTAAAATCTCAGTCAAGTTTCTTATTTTTTATTTTAAAAGTTAATTTTTAAAACTAAAATATATACTCAAGTAAAATAAAGTTGAGTTGATTTTTTATATAATTTTAAAATAACTTTTTTAAAAATTTAAAATTAAAAAAATAAATTTTATAATTATTTCTTTTATTTTTAAATCAACGTAACACGGAGTTGATTTTTAATTTGTGTTTAAATAACTTGATTTATTTGTAGTTTTTGTTCTTTATATTTAACATATTTTAAACTAAAAAATGATAAATTAATATATTTTAAATGATGTAATATATAATGTCATAATATAAAATTGTCTAAATTTTTATTAATTATTTATATATTATTAATTAAATTATAAAATTAAATTTTTTATAATTTATAATATTAATTGTTCTATATCATTATATTATATATTATATTATACAAAATATGTTGTATATCGTCTTTTTTTTTTTAAACAATTATAATAAAAAACTTGAACTATAAAATAATACAATCGATTTCGTGAATTATAAAAGTAAGTGGAGTAATACTGCAATTACAAAAAATCATTAAAACTATTAATTCAAACTCGAAGTGGAGAGAAAATGTTGTCGATCCTTTGGAACAAACAACACCGTCTGTTCTGAGATATTTTTTTGCCGACGGCAATACCCGCACACCACGTGTCAAACTTCCTATTTTCGTGGCGTCCCACGTGCGATAGAATCTCAAATCTGGCATAAAAAAATAAACAAGTGTTGCGGGACCCACGATGTTGGAGATCAAGTTGTCGTAACGGGTTACGTGGCGAAATCATATAGTGGAAGGTTAAAGATGGAAGCGAAAGGTGCGGGCCCTAAGAGGCAAGAGTCGCTATCAACAACAGATAAGGATGGGCCATAGAAAAGGATGGGCTTTTTGTGTTGTGGTTTGTGGATATGAAATCAGCAGTGTGTGATGTCTTTTTCGTGGGCCATAAGCCCACGTGCTAGCCCACGTCTTGGTGCTCTCAGACGCGGTGGTAGGTGTTGAGCGGATGTTAAATTGTGATGGATAGCGCTGACAGCAACAACTGATGCTTCTGAACTGATTGAAATTGGACTTGTCTTTATTTTTACCTCTAACTTTGCATAGTGAAGTGCCTCAATTGTTCTTTGTCTTGTTATAAAAGTGGTGGTCGGGTGGAGGGTTCTTCACAAGTTGGTTTTAATTTAGATTTTGAATTTATTTTTTACGATACATTATTCTTCAAGCAGTTAAAATATTATTATTTTTCTCTAAAATTAAGCTATATTTTATATTTTTATGAGCTGAAAAAGTTTTTGATGTTAAAGTCAAAACAAAGTCCATAACTTTCAAGTTATAACTTTAAAAAGAAAACTTTCAAGTTTTAAAAATAAAATTATCGGATTAATAAATTTTAAGGATAAATAATTAGCAATCACTAGGAGCCTCTCTTCTCTCAAAATTTAGCACTTTCTTTTAGCATGTTTTTATTCTTTCCCTATTAGAGATAAGATAATTTAAGACTATTCTTAATCTAAAATCACATCTTTCACTCATTTTTCTCTACCTTTATTTTGTTAGATCAAGACTTATTCATTGTCAACTTGTGTCAGCTCCATAAATCTTGAGGAGTCAGTCAACTTGTGTGTCAACTCCTTCGGCTGAGTCAATCAACTTATGGGCCACGAGTCAATTAGCTTACTATGAGCTAGTTAGCAGCTGATGACAATTTTGTTAGTTACAAGTTAGTTCGTTAGTTTCTCATCCAATTTTTTTGATCAATTGTAAAGACTATATAAATCATTGTAATTCATTCAATTAATAAGTAACACTTTCATCATAATTTCATCTAAACAATTGACATCAGAGCCTCGTCAAGAATCAAGATTTCAAATTTCTTTAATTGCAAGTTATGGCGAATTCAAATAGAAGTAATGGATCTTTTGGGCAAGCATCTATACCTAAACTCGACGGACATTATGATTATTGGAGTATCATATGGATAATTTTCTTAAATAAGGAGTATTGGTCTTTGATAGAGACAAGGAATCACTGAGCTTGCTAAAGGTGAAGTTGTTATTGTTGCTCAATGCAAGACAATTGATGAACCGAAGCTTAAGGACATGAAGGCCAAGAATTATATGTTTTAAGCCATTGAACGACCAATTTTGGAGACTATTATGCAGACACCTCCAAACATATTTGGGATTCTATGAAACGCAAGTATCAAGGAAATGTAGAGTCAAACATTTGTTCTTGCAGGCGTTAAGAAAATATTTTGAAACTTTGGAGATGAAGTCTAGTGAGTCAGTTATTGATTATTGTTCTTGTGTTATGGTTGTTGCAAACAAGATGCACATTCATGGTGAAAAGATGCAACATGTAATTATTGTTAAGAAGATTCTTAGATCTTCATATGAGAAATTCAATTACATTGTCTGCTCCATCAAAGAGCCTAAAGATACAGATTGAAGTAGCAGTATCGATTTACAAGGAAGGGGGTTTGAATTATAAATCCGCCCTTTTAAAATTTCTGTTAAAAACTTAAGAAAATAACTCAAGATTGATCTTGGTTGTGAAAATAGAAAACAGAGAACGTTCTTGGTTTTCACCAGAAAACAGAGAACGTTCTTGGTTAGTTGAAATCAACAGTTCAGTTTATCTATCTAACTTGATAATAAACAGACTGAAAGTAAATAGGGATAAGGGAAGAGATATCACACATAGATATATCCTGGTTCACCCAACCCGGGCTACGTCCAGTCCTCACCACTGTGAGATTTTCCACTAAGTGTTTAAAATAATAACCTTCTTGGTTTTACAGCACCTAGCTTAGATCAACCTTGATCTTTGTTTACAGAACTTTATCTAATTCCACCCAGAAAGAGATTAATCAAATCACCTATCAACCTTGATAGGATTTCTTACAATCTACCCCAAACTATACTTAGCTCTTATAGTTTGAGTTTTACAATAATGAAGAGATTGTTTAGAATCTGAGATGTCTCAACTCTTGTTTGAGATTCGATTCTTTACAAAGAATTCAGTATAAATGTATCAAAGTAAAAAGAATTTAATCAAACTGATTCTTGTAAGTGATGAGAGATTTTCAAGTATGTATGTGAGTGATTGATGATATATCTTGGCACTTGAATGTCTTTGATTTTTGGACAGAATCTGAGTATGCTCAACTCGTGTTTGAGATTAGATTCTTGACAAAAGAATTCAGTAGATGATTCTAATATGAAGAGGAAAAATAGAACTAAATCTTTTGTTTATGATTGAGAAGCTTTCAAGTATGAAGATGTATGTGAGTGATGTTTTTCTCTGTACTTGAAGCTGTGTTTCTTCCTGAGCTTTTGCCTTCCTTTTATAGGCGTGAGAGCATTTAAAAATAGAGCCATTAGTAGTGCTCTTGTCAGGCTTGACCAGAGGCATTATTTCTAAATAAAAATAATCCAACTTTTGACTATTTTTATTTTCTGTTCAGGCTGAGCTGTATGCTGCGTTTTGAATCAAACTTTCTTGAATAATTAATGATCCTCTAATGCTTTTGATAAGTGGTAACATTGCTGGCTTGAACTGAAGCTTTGGATCAATAAAAACAGATTGAAAACGATCATGAAAACTTAATGTAGAAAGCTTGTACTGAAGCTTCTAAAACTGACTGGAGATTGATGATCATTCTGGACTTTTGTTCTTTAAGTATCCTGGAGACTGATAATCAATCTGGACGTTTTTGTGGCCATATTGGAAACTGACTTGACTTCAAGATTGTTTTAACAGTCTTGACAGTCATTTCCAGAACTGTCTGGACAGGCTTGTTTGGGAGTCTTTTTCTTTTGCAATTCGAATGTCCTCTTTGATTTGAATAGATCCTATGTGTTCTCTGCCATGTAGTGATCATATTCATGTAACTTCCAGAGCCAACAACTTCAATTAAGTGATGGAGAAAGTTTGGTCTTTATGCTGTCACAGCCTGGCGAACATTCTCCGTTTTCCAGAATATGTCAAGAATGTTCTCTGCCTTTGTTTATGCTGTTTGCTTTGATTCTTTTGAAACCTGTCTTTGAATTAACACACTCAAAAGCACAGGTTAATTTAACAATACATTTAGAATCATAATTAACAATCTTTAAAGCTTCATATCTCATGATGATGTACTGGAAATCCGTTTAAGATAAACATGATTTTTCCTTGCATAAAAATCAGGTTCAAACAGTCTTGATGAAGTGAACAGAATCCTGGAGATTGTTTATCAATATGGAGACTGGTGATATGATGTTAAACATACTGGAGATTAATGTTAACATGCTGGAGATGGATTGTTAACATACTGGACATTGATGATTATTTCTGGAGACTAATGATCATTCCTAGAGACTAATGATCATTCCTAGAGACTGATGATCATTCTTGATAGAAGATCATTCTGGAGACTGTTCTGATCATTCTGGACATTCTGATGTTCAAGAACAAACTTGATTCTTCCTCTGAATGTATTTTCTGGAGATATCCTCTGATATCGTTTTCTGGAGATATCTTCTAGTATCCTCTGGTATTCTTTGGTTGAGGTATCCTCTGGTATTCTCTAGTTGAGGTATCCTCTGATATCCTCTGGTTGAGGTATCCTCTGATATCCTCTGGTTGAAGTATCCTCTGATATCCTCTGGTTGAGGTATCCTCTGATATCCTCTGGTTGAGGTGTCCTCTGATATCCTCTAGTTGAGGTATCCTCTGTTATCCTCTGGTTGAGGTATCCACTGATGGCAGCTTGGTGAGGTATCCTGTGATGGCAGCTTGGTGAGGTATCCTCTGATGGCAGCTTCGTGAGGTATCCTCTGATGGCAGCTTGGTGAGGTATCCTCTGGAGGCATCTTCTGATATCCTTTGGAGGCATCTTCTGATATCCTCTGGAGGTATCTTCTGGTATCCTCTGGAGGTATCTTTTGGTGATGTTATCGGGTAACATCTTATGTTTTTCCAGATTGTGTCAAGAGTGTTCTTTAGGCTAATTTCTTGGCTTTCCTTGAATCATTAACATGCTGTTAATTCTGGACATTCTGGAGACTGTTCAGTCTTGTTTTGGCAGCTTGATTCATGGCCTTTTTCTTAGTGATTCGAATGGCTTCTTGTAATTGATCACATTTGTGCATGAATGGTTTCTTGCTTTGTTCACTTATGAATTCATGTTCCTTCAACAAAACTTAAGTGAAATCATTAGTAGACCACCATTCATAAAACTTAATCATTTAATTTAAAAGGTTTGTTGTCATTAAACATATATCAAAAATATTTTTTCCTCAACACAGATACCCTTTCTCTTGATGAACTTCAAAGTTCTTTAATTGTTCATGAACAAAATATCAATAAGTCTCGTGGTGAGGAACATGCCTTGAAGATTGTTTTCTAAGAAAAGGTTGTGTTTGCTAGTAGAGGCAGGGGTGGTATAAGGGGAAAAGAGAGAGGTAGGGGAAGAGTGAATCGTGATACAGTTGAATGTTTAAAGTATCACAAACTTGGACAGTTAAAGAATGAATGTATAGATTAGGATAAGGAGGCCAACTATTCTGAATTCAATGAATATGAAACAATGTTGCTTATGACTCATGTTGAATTTCAAGAAAATGACAAAAATGATGTTTGCTTTGTACCTCAGATGTTGTGAATGGTGTGCCCTATCTCATCTCAGATGTTTGCTTTGTACCTTACCTCAAGAATAATCTTTTGAGCATTGGTCAATTTCAAGAAAGGGGATCGAGTGTGGTGTTCAAATCTAGAAGATGAAAATATATCACCTAGAAAAGAGGTTAATGTTGGAAACAAGCATGGCCTCCAATAGAATGATCAAAGTACTTGCACAATATGTCTCTCAATCCAGTGATGCGTGATTTTTCATATGACAAGTGAAGACTTGTCATATTTGTGGCATTGCATATATGTAGGGGCGAAGTTACGTGTGTTCTTGGGGTAGCATTTGAATGTGCAAACACGACAAATGAGGGTTGAATTGTGTTTGACTATGTTGATAACTTTTTCATTATTTGATTAAACTAGTTCAGACTTGATGATTTACATGGAGTACAAGCAATAACAAAACTAAGGAGTGCATGAATAAAGTGATACAAGTAATTCATCTAATTTTGAAGTATGCGGGCTTCATAGCTACTTGCATGGGAGAATGGCTTAGTAGAGGATTGTAGTGAAGGTGCAAACACGAGAAAGGGGGGTTGAATTGTGTTTGTCAAACTTGAATTCTTTTGTTGTTTTGTTGAATATTGATGTGAGTTATTTGATGGATAATTAATCAGACTCAGCAGCGGATAATAATAACATAAGAACACAACAATTTATCCTGGTTCACCATTAACTAGGCTACGTCCAGTCCCTTTCTTCAGAAGGTCTTTTCATTAATTCAAACTCCTTTGAATTACAACACTACTGACCCTTCAAGCATGTCTTCCCAAACAGCCTGACAATTCCAGACTTTTGAGGAATAACAACACCTTAACTCTATAAGCCAAGTCTTTTCAAACAGCCTGACAACCCCTGACTTTTGAGGAATGATACCTTGACTCTACAAGTCAAGTTTTCTCCTACCAATCTGACAACCGCAGATTGAAGAAAGAATCTACACCACTATTAAATTAGATTAAGAGGGTTTGGAACATTGCAAAGTTGCTTCTGAAAAGCTGATTATTGCTATGAATTTCTCTCTCGAAAACACTTAGAAAATATTTCTCTTGTACACTTGTATTTCTCTCTTTTGAACTCTCAGATAACTTTGAATTGAAGCTTGAGTTCTTGTGTTTTTCGATACTTTATTCTTCAGCATTAAGCCTCTATTTATAGTTGAAATTAGGGCTTTACTTTGATCTGATGTTTTACTTATGGAGTGTATTTCGATTAATTCTGTTTTGAGAATATTCTGGAGTATTTTGCTCAGATTCTATTTCTAGAGTCTTTTGCTCCGATTCTGTTTTGAGCATTTTACTCAGATTCTATTTTGAGCATACTTTTAGCAAGATTATGTTTCTAGAGTCTTTTGCTCCAATTCTGTTTGGAGCATTTTTCTCATATTCTGTTTCGCGCATACTTTTAGCTAGATTCTGTTTTTCTGATTTTCGTCTCTAATGAGATCCTCTTATGATATCCTCTGACAGGTTCCTCTTATGATACCCTCTGATGACCATCGTCTGGTAATCATCCTCAGGTGAAGTCATCCTTTGGTGACGTCATCTTCTGATGACATCATCTGGTGACGTCATCCTCTGATTTCTTCTTCTGGTGACATCATCTGGTGATGTCATCCCCTGATTTCTGCTTCTGGTGACGTCATCCTCTGATTTATGCTTCTGGTGACGTCATCCTTTGATTTCTGCTTCCGGTTACGTTATCTGATATTTCATTCTTCTTCTAAGTTAAAATACGATTTTCATAAAATACATTTGTTAACATCAAAACTTTAATTGCAAGAACCAACTTAGTTCCAACATGTAGGGCTTTTTTTGGCTGAAATCCATTTGAAGGTTAGTATAGCTGATATGTCTCCACGCCTCCCTTTTGAGTGTTAGGTGTGGAATAATATACTAGAATGATTGTATTCAATAATGATGATTTGTTTCGTCAAGGAATAATGTCATACGAATCATAGTTGTTTGTGTTAAGTTGTGGTGAAATTGAAACAATTCGTCATTAGTTTTTTTATTGTCATCAATTTGGGTTAGTGTGGTATGAAATTTTGAATTGGTTAGGTCTGTTTGATGTGTTTTCTGATGACACAATCAATTATGCTAATCAATTTGAAGGTCTACTTTCGTGTGGTTGAACGATGTGGCAAAGGATCAATTTAGTTTGGCTGGTGACGATTAGGATAATATAAAAATCAAGAAACGAGGCAATTTTACTTCAATATGCTTTGAATGTAAATCTTATTAACAATGTAAAACTATTAGCATGGAGAGTGAATCAAGTTGCATGTAAAATATTTTAATTATAAGTATTATCAATGGTTCTTTCAACTTTTGTGGTGTACATATTTTAATCGTAGTTAATTGTCAAGTTTCAAGTATGAGGTTATTGTTTTTCAGTTCTGGTAGTACTTTTATTGATAAAGATATGATGTTGTAATCTTTTTAATTTTCTATACTAAGGTACATCTTATGCTTGAAGTTGTTTTTTGAATTATGTTAAAGAAAGAAATATAGTCTTGAATGCAAAGAAATTTTGTCCAAAAAGAACTCTTGAGACATTATTGATCTGTATGCCTTAATAATTTTTGAGAAATTTATTAGTACTCTATATTGGAGTCATAAGGTGGTTTGAGAGAGTTAGAGTGACAGGAATGCCTTAATAATTTTTGAGAAATTTATTACTACTCTATATTGGAGTCATAAGGTGGTTTGAGAGAGTTAGAGTGACATGAAGGTCATGAATTTAACTCACTCTCTAATAAAATTAATAAATAATTATTAACAATGACTATTTCAAAGCAAGAGAGGTAACTATTTCATAATTAGTTACTAGTATATATTGATTGTAAAAGAAATTGTGTAAATATTTTATATAATAAGTTACAACCATGACAAATGATGAAATATAATTTTATATTTATATAATAGTTTTCGTACAATATCAAGCATAATAATTAAAAGAATTTTTTATTTGTTTCCCAACACACAACAAGCTATCAGTAATATAATGTAAAAAGTACACTATTCATGAGATAATTAGTTATTTTTCTACAAAAATGAGATAATTAGTTAAAATCTGAAAATATATCAAAATAATAAAAACAAAAGGTTAATATTCATCATAAAATATTATAATATAATTTAAAAATTCAATTAGTTTTATACAGATAAAACATTAATTTTTTTTTTCCGGTTATTAGTGTGATATATTAGATTTTGTAGCCTATATACAAGATTTTACCAGGAAAAAGAAAAGAAGAGACTACCAGATTTCAATTGGCACATATCTACGGGCCTTAAATGTTGTTTCGTAAGGCCCATATCTACAGTTAATAGAATCAATTTTCTTTTTGTTGCAAATGAATAGAATCAACTTTTTATTTGAACATGTAAATAAACACTTCAAGTTATTTATTCATAATAACTATGTGCTTTTAAGCATTTTTGCTTCATTAATTTATTAGTATCCATTTTTTATGCAAGATCCAAATTGAAAATGCTTGTAACCAATTTCTTTGTTTGGAAAAAAACTACTAATAATAAATTACAAAATAATGTATTAATCACTCTCTTTTCCCTTCCATGGTCTTTTCTCTTCTATGTTTGAAAACTCATGCATCACCTCTCTATAGCAAAGTTTACATATAGTGTTGATCCGTCTTCTACTTTGTTATACCATTATTTGTTATTCTGCTTTATGTAGAAATTCTAAAATTTAATTTACCTTTATAAACAATATGAAGTTACTTTTCTTAAATTACAAAATTAGAAAGGAAAACTAATACTCTTATAATGTTAAAAGAACTTAAATTTGAAACTTATACTTAACAAAAAAAACATGAATTTATACATTTTCTATTTTATTTATCTCATAGTTTTTTTATTGTCTAAAATAATTGAATTATGCTATTTTGTAAATTGTGCTAAGAGTAGGGATGAGAAAAAAGTTATATATGTGGATAAAATTTGCTATAAATACTGGAGCAGGTAGCTTAAGGAATATTCACAGATAATTTAAATTAATGTTTGTATCATGTTAGTTAATGTGGGTCAGGCAGAGTTTAAGGTTCTCACATATGCGGTTACCGGTACATGTACCTATTGACTTTTAGAAAAAAATGATTCTTTTGTTTCATTAGTAATTTAAATGTCAAAATGTGACATATTAATAGTATGATGTATTGTTATATTATGCAGTAATATTTGTGAAAAATGTGTTTTAATTATTATTATGTGATATATAGTTATAAAGTTTAAATGTGGAATTAATCTCTATATAATGCAAGAAATTTGATTTTAATCCTTATAAAATGCAAATGCAAACTTTGCTATAGAGTGGTGATGCATGAGTTTTCAAACATAGAAGAGAAAAGACCATGGAGGGGACAAGGAGAGTGATTAATACATTATTGTAATTTATTATTAGTAGTTTTTTTTTTCCAAAACAAAGAAATTGGTTACAAGTATTTTCAATTTGGATCTTGCATGAAAAAATAAATGGATACTAATAAATTAATGAAGCAAAAATAGCTTAAAAGCACATGGTTATTATGCATAACGAACTTGAAGTGTTTATTTAGATGTTAAAATAAAAAGTTGATTCTATTAATTTGTAACACAAACAAAGAAGTTGATTCTATTAACTGTAGATATGGGCCTTACGAAACAACATTTAAGGCCTGTAGATATGTGTTAATTGAAATCTAGTAGTCTCTTCATTTTTTGTTTTTTAGGGTAAAATCTTGTATATAAGCTACAAAATCTAATATATCCTATTTATAACCAGAAAAAAAATATTTCCACCGTATAAAACTAATTGAAATTTTTAAATGATATTATGATATTTTATGATGAATATTAACCTTTTGTTTTTATTATTTTGAAATATTTTAAGATTTTAACTAATTATCTCATTTTTGTAAAAAAAACTAATTATCTCATAAATAGTCTACTTACGTTAAATTACTGATAGCTTGTTGTGTTTGAGAAACAAATAGAATTTTTTTTAATTATTATTATTGATAATGTATGAAAAACTATAATATAAATATAAAATTATATTTCATCATTTGTCATGGTTGTAACTTATTATTTAAAATACTTACACAATTTTATTTTATAATCAATATATAGTAGTAACTAATTTTGAAATAGCTACTTCATTATTAATAATTATTTATTAATTTTATTAAAGAGAGTTAAACTTATAACCTTTTAGTCATTCCAAATTCCTCGAACCACCTTATGACAACAATACAGAGTAAGTAATTAATTTCTCAAAAAGTATTGAGGCATACAACTCAATAGTTTCTCAAGAGTTCTTCTTTTGCCACAAAATTTCTTAGTGTTTTAGACTATATTTCTTTCTTTTATCACAATTCAAAGAACAACTCCAAGCATAAGATGTACCTTAGTATAGAAAATTAAAAAGATTATAGTACCATATCTTTTATCCATAAAAGCACTACCAGAATCAAAAAGCAATAACTTCGTATTTGAAACTTGACAATTAATCACGATCAAAATATATACATCACAAAGATCGAAAAACCATTGATAATACTCATAATTAAAACATGTTACATGCAACTTGATCCATTCCCCATGCTAATAGTTTTACATTATCAATGATAAGGTTTACATTTAAAGTATGTTGAAGTAAAATAACCTCGTATCTTGATTTCTATATTGTCCTAATCATCACCAACCAAACTAAATTAATTCTTTGCCACATCGTTCAACCACACAAAATAGACCATCAAATTGATTGTGTCATCAGAAAACACATCAAACATATCGAATCAATTCAAAATTCCATACCACACCAACCCAAATCAATGACAATAAAAAAATGAAGAATTTGTTTCAATTTCACCACAACCTACCACACATAGATATGACTCATATGACACAATTACTCGACGAAACAAATTATCATTTTTTAGGTATCTTTTTTTGAAACATCCTACATGCAACAAAAGAAACCTTTGAAGGAAATATGAATGTTAGGCCAACACTCGAAATGGAGACGTGGAGACACCTGCAATAAAATCCTCCTACAAGACAAGACATCCTCGTATATTATTCTACGGCCACATATCAACTACACTAACCTGAAATAGATGTCAGCCAAAAAAGCCCTACAGTTCTCCACTAAGCTATTCTCCCACGCAAGTAGCTATGAAGTCCAAATACTTCAAAAGTAGGGGTGTATCAATATCAAATACATATTTGATATCGATACTCTTCGGATACTCGTTGATACATAACTTAGATGTATTGAATTCATTATTTTTTCAAAAATAATTTGTCTAATACTTCTGATATACTTTACAGATACACGCAACTATGATCCTATCAAAGACAAAGGAAATAAAAAATGTGAAATAAGTTTTATCTAATTTGACACTTTATACCTAGTTCTACACAAATAGCAATAACGAATACGTCCCCAATACACCACAAAATGATAAAATGTGACAACAAAATGATAAAATGTTATATATGTGAGCAATCATTTAACGACGAGGAAGATCAAAAACAGCATATGAACGAGAAGCATGGTGGGAAATTCAGGTGTTTTAAGTGTCAGTGTGGCTATGAAACAAAAGCAAAAAGAAATGAGCACATGGACAAGAACACTTGCAGCAAAAATAATGTTTTCTTTTGATATATATATGTTTAGAAATTAATTTTCTTTTTTCAGTAGGTTTATTATTCCTAAGTTTAGATTATGTTGGTGGCTTGTGGTGTTGCTATCAATGTCTTTTTTTATTTATATGAGTTTTCAGTATAGATAAATGTTTCAACCACATACTTGTTTTTCATTCTTCAATTTGTTTTCTTGATATTGGTCTAGTGCCCAAAATTTTTACTTTATTTTTGTGTGCTGCAAATAACATGTAATAGTTTGTTTAAGGATACCGAGTTAGTTATTGAGTAAAAATATAATTATCAAAAGAAATATAGTTAAAAATGGAAATTAAAATAGACTAAAATTGAAATTTTAAAAAAGTTGAGGGATCAAATTAACAATTAATACTAATCCAGTCATAAAATTGTAAAAATTGTACGAACCACTCTACAAAGTTTAGAAAAATATAAGGACCAGTTTAAAAAATTAAAAGGATGAAGGTGTAAATTTTGAAATATATAAAAACAAAATTGTAAATTTTGAAAAAAAAATAAGGACCATTTTAAGATTTATATTTAATAAAGTTAAAAAGGAATTTCAAAATCGTATATTTTATGTAATTTTTGAAATTTCATAAATTTAACTTTAATGAAATACCTTAAAGAAACTATTTATTTTGAAAAATCTTTAAATTTACTATCAAAACATGATATTTTAAAAATTTAAATTACCCTAAAAATTATATTTCCTCATGAACTTCTCTCATCCAAACACAGACTAAAATGAATTGAATATCAATTCATTAGAGAACCCTTTTGTATGACCTAATTGAAAAACTATTTTTCTCAAAAGTTGATATTTTTTGTACACTTAAACTCATTGTACATGTTTAGTACTTATTCAAAAACAAAAACCCAAACATTTTAAACATATATAAGGAAAATTGAACGTGGGTCTAATCATCTATTTAGTAGTGGATTTATGTAGAGCTAGATAGTAATAATCTATTTAGTAGTGGATTTACGTAGAGCGAGATAGTTTTTTTTTTTTTTTTTGTACATAGCTAGATATAGTATTTAGTAGTTGGTTAAATCAACTTTTTGAAGACATTAACATAAACATCTTTTAAATTGAACGAACATATTCTCTAATACACTGTTTTAAATACATGCTTTTTAATTAATTGAAATTTAAACGGGTCTATACTTTTTTTTAAAGGATAAAATATATTATAAGGTCATGCTCATGGCACAAGGGATGTTAAGAGAAGGCAAAATGACTACAATAATGTTCATGTATTTCTTTTTATTAAAAGAAATGACATTCATTTATTTAAATTGTAGAATATGTCGATGCAATATAAATTTAAATTTGCTAAAACATAAAGGATAAACTCGCAACATCCAATTTTATACTATAAAACAATAATATGTCTATAAATATGACAAAATTCAAGTGTCTAAAATACACATGCTTTTGAATATGTAACGTTCACGACGCCAAAATCATTGATTGAAATCTATAATCGATCAAAATTACTCTGTCAATTTGAACCAAACACCGCATCAAATAGGAAAACCACATAAAAATATAGTGATTGAGTCTGACTCTCAAATAAATGAATATACATGCCAGCACACTACTCCTTATACTTTTCTTAAATGATAAAAGTTGACAAAAAATTGTGCAAAAAATATTCTTATAATATTAAACAACTTAAATTTGACACTTAAAACATTATGGTTATTCTCTTGTAAAGACATAATTAAAATATATCATTTTTCACATTCTAAACCACAATTTAACGAGTATTAAGACTGCTCAAATCAATGGTGAAACCCAGAACTCGAGCTGAATGCCCAAAAGAGGAAAACGGCCTCAAGATTGATAAGTTTTGAGCAAAGACGCAAGTGCATTGTACTTACATTATCCTGCAGAAAGTTCTGCATAAATCTGGTCTAAAAAAGTACTAAAATGTCATTTGACATCTTATTCACTCACTCATTCACTTTTTCCATCAGACTCAAAAGCAAGAACGTTTTTTCGTTTGTCAAGAACGTTCTTGATAGTATAAACACATGTTGAATTGTTTTAAAATATATCTACCACTTCGGAAGTGTGTCCAACGACTATATTCAGTTTAAACTGAATATTTAAAGCCTTTTATCATTTATAAATTGAAGATCAATTGGAAGATGAAGGAAAAAGTTCAATTTACAAATCTACCAACACTAGTTCAAGTAAGAACAAGTCAAAAACTCTTCAAGAAAACTCCAGATCTCTTTACTATATTTGTAGATCATCATTTACTAAGTTTATCTTTATTTATCTCAAACAAGTGTTGAGAAGTTTCAAGATCCCAAACACTTTTATCACACACATCATTTGTAACTCAAGTCTATCTTATGTGTTAGATTGAGTATGTTTGTAAAATTCATTTCGAGGCTGAAAGGTGATTGTAAAAATCATTTCTAGGTTGAAAGGTGAAGATTGTAATTGATCAAGGTGTGATCAAGAGAACATGTGTGAAGAAGAACATAGTGAAAATCTCACAGTTGTGAGGACTGGACTAGCCCGAGTTGGGTGAACTAGTATACTTTTTATGTGTGATCTTTCTATCCATTATCTTTAATCATTTGCACACAAAAATCACACTTCACTATAAACTAATCTATTTTATTTACTTCTAATATATCCAAAACATTCTGGACATTTTGTTTCAACCAATATTGATCTTGAGTTAATTTAAATTAACCACAAAAATCAAAATTTTAAAAGGATCACAATTTAAACTCCTCTTTCTTGTGATTGACATTGCTACTTCATAATTAAGTGCACATTTAACATTAGTCAAACCTATAAGAAAATATCACCTTAATTACGAATGCACATGTAGACGTAAAATTGTCTAAAATCTTATTGTTTAAATAATTACACTAAAATACTAGTTGAGGAAAAAACCTTTTTGATAAATGTTTTAATGACAACAAACCTTTTGAATTAAATAATTGAGTTTTATGAATGGTGATCTACTAATTATTGCACTTGAGTTTTGTTTAAGGAAAAAGGCTATGAATCAAACTGTTCCAACAAATCAGATTAGTCTCTAGAATGATCTTCTGCCCAGAATGATCAGACCAGTCTCCAAAATGATCTTCTGTCAAGAATGATCATCAGTTTCCAAAAATGATCATCAATCTCCAAAATGATTATCATTCTCCAGCATGTTAACATCAATCTCCAGCAAACATCTTTCTCCAACATGATTAACAACTATCTTGTCCATATTATAAGGAAACATGGTCCAGAAAGAGACTTGGTTCAGACCAGAAGGTAATCTTGTCCAGAAGGAGACTTGGTCAGACCAGAAGGAAACAGAGTTCAGAAGATAACTCAATCCAGAACATAAGACATGTTCCATATTTGGTCTAGAACAGAAGACTTGATCCAAACCAGAAGATAGCATGATCCAAAACAGATCACATGGTTCAGATCAGAAGATCACAGGTCCAGATCAAAATATCACATAGTCCAGATCAGAAGGTTACACTGACCAGATCAGGAAGCAAAATGGTACACATCAAATCACATGGTCCAGACTTGATCCAGATCAGCAGATCATATGGTCCAGACTTGATCCAGATCAGCAGATCATATGGTCCAGATTTAAATCATGATTAAGTGAAGACTTAATTAAAATTCGAAGAAGACTTGATTGATTTTTGATAGAAATCTTATCAAAGTATTAAGGAGATTTGATTCAAAAATCATGGAAGACTTGAAGGAAATTCGAATCAAAATCAGTTGAGAGAAGCAAGATCAAATCTGAAGATCTAGGAACATTCTGGACATCATTTTGATGTCATCAGAGGATGTCACCAGAGGATACATCTAGAAGTCGTCACCAGAGGATACCTCCAGATGACGTCACTTGAGGATACATCCATAAGTCGTCACCAGAGGATACCTCCAGAAGTCGTAACTAAAGGATACCTCCAGATGAGGTCACCAGAGGATACCAGAAGATACATCTAGAGGATACCTCCAGAAGTCGTCACCAGAGGATACCTCCAGATGACGTCATCAGAGGATACCAGAAAATACCTCTAGGGGATATCACCAGAGGATCCCTATAATTTAAAAGTCAATAATACGCATCACTATGATCAAGACTCATTTGCAACACAAAGGAAGAACCAAGTCTGCTCTTGAACATTAGAAGCAGAATGAAGAACGTTCTTGCTTTTTGGCTTGCTCTCACCTAATAACTGACAGAGGACAAGCCAGCTATTCCCAACGGGCAAATGAGCTGTCAAAAGTACTTTTTGAGTCTATAAAAGAGAACTCAAGATATAGGCAACAACAAGAACTTACAAAAGCAATTTTTCATCATTCATAATCAGATTCAAGAGCTTCAAGTTCAAATCAATACATCACTTACATACACTTAAATACCTGAAAGCTTCTCAATCACAAACAAAAGATTCAGTTCTGTTCTTCTTCTCCATATCAGAATCATTCTACTGAATTCTTTTGTCAAGAATCTAATCTCAAACACAAGTTGAGCATACTCATATTCTTTCCAAAATCAGAGCTTCAAGTACTAAGCAATTCATTACTCACTTCAATCATACTTGAAGTTATCTCACTCACATACATCGAGTCAGTTCTGATTTTTCCTTTTCGATTCCTAGAATCATTCTCGTGTATTTCTCTGTCAAAGAATCAGAACTCAAACAAATGTTGAGCCTTCTCAGATTCTGACAAAACACTTTAAATCATATCATTGTAAACTCAAGGCTATAGTGCGAAGTATAGTTTTGAGTAAGCTTGTTGGAAATCCTTTTAGGATTAAAAGGTGAACTGTAAAATCTTATCTAAAGATTGATAGGTGATTTGATTGAACTCCTTTCTGGGTAGACAGGATTTGTTTTTGTTATAGATCAAAGTTGATCTGAAACAGGGTGTGTAAAACCAAGATTGATATATGTTTTAGCACTTAGTGAAAATCTCACAGTTGTGAGGACTGAACGTAGCCCGAGTTGGGTGAACTAGGATATATCTTTGTGTGGTATCCTTTCCCTTATCTATTTACTTTTAGTATGTTTGATTATTTAGTTAAATACATAAATTAAATTGTTAATTTTAACTAACCAAGAACGTTCTCCGTATTCTGGTCAAAACCAAGAACGTTCTCCGTTTTCTGTTTTCACAACCAAGATCAATCTTGAGTTATTTTCTTAAGTTTTTAACAAGAAATTTTAAAATGGCGAATTTACAATTCAAACCCCCCTTTCTTGTAAATTGACATTGCTACTTCAATACTATTACTTTTAGAAAAATATGTAAAATAATAAAATATAATATTTGTTCTTTATATTACTCATTTAGTCTAATATGTGTAAGAGATTAACACATCATAGAAAGCACATACATAAAGAAAATTAATCATAAAATTAATCAACATATTTTCTAAAATAATTTTTACACTAAATTAATTATTTAAAATATTATTCATTTATAAAATAGTTTATTATAAAATTTGGGGTGTTATAAGCTGCATGAGAAATATTTGCTTTTGAAATTCACCAAAAATGGTCTCTTGTCTTGAAATTAACCTTTCATGTCGCCAATGAACAGTTAGTGTTGTACAAGGATAATGAATACATAAACATTGTTGTGAATAGGGGTGAAAATGTTAACACCCTGTTTATCGCATGGTTTTAGGCTAATTATATATATCCTGAAGGTAGAAGTCTAACATATGCAAAATTTTCACCAAGTTTGTGTGTACTTGAAAGATAAAAGAAGATGGTTTCCACGTCAAAAGGGTGACCAAATAGGAAGGCTTCAATACACTCCACCTGGGGTTGGCCCATTGTACTATATGAGATTACTATTAACTGTTCAACGAGGTTGCATGGGATACACCTATTTAAAAACTGTTAATGACAAAGCATATAATACTTTTCAAGAACCGTGTGATGCATTTGAATTGATATCTGATGGCAAAGAGTTCATTGATGCAATAACTGAAGCAAGTGAATTAGGTTCTGGTCATCAACTGCGTAGATTGTTTTTTACTCTATTGGTAATGAGCACAATGATAAATCCAAGTGATGTTTGGAAGTCAACATGGCATTTGTTAGCTAATGGTATTTTATATAGCATGAGGAAAAGTTTAAACAATCTAGGTAATTTTTTAGTAAAATTAATTTAATTTATTTTCATTCATACATCTATATCATACCGCTAATTATCTACAACTTTTTACAGATTTTCAAATTCACGAGGGACAATTGAAGAACCTGTGTTTAGTTGAAATAGAGAAACTGATGCACAGAAATGGAAGGTCTCTTAAGAATTTCAAATCCATGTTAGTACCAGATATTTCATTTGGAGATGTTTTAGGCAATATTGCAGATAACTCAATTACGATAGAGATGAGTTGACTCTGTATCATTCTGAACTTGTAAACATGTTTACCACTGAACAAAGAGGTGTATATGATCAAATTGTTGGTTTTGTGGAGTTTGGATGTGGTAGATTTTTCTTCTTATACGGTTACATAGGAGCAGGGAAATTTTTTATCTAGATGACTTCGTTTGCAGGTCTGCATTCAAAATCATTCATAGTCCTTAATGTGGCTTCAAGTGGCATTGCACTATTGTTACTACTAGGCGGTCGTACAACCCACTCTACGTTAAATATTCCTTTAGAGATTAACGATGAGTCGATATATGGTGTTAATAAAAGATATGATAAGGATAAACTATTTAGCAAACGAAATTGATTATATGGGATGAAGCACCAATGATGAACATATATTGCTTTGAGGCAGTTGACATATCAATGTGCGACATAATGTCGTTTGATGGGGTAGACAACAAACAAAAACCATTTGGTGGAATTCTAGTTGTATTAGATGGTGATTTTAGACAAATATTGCCTGTAGTTTGAAGAGGTTCACGACCAGATATATTTGCTGCTTCCGTCAATACTTCGATCTTATGGAAGTATTGTAAAGTTTTGAGGTTGACAACCAATGTGTGGCTACGTTCTTCAGCCATACCTAATGAACGACATGATATCAAGAACTTTGATGATTGGATTCTTTCATTAGGGGATGAAGACGATTCTGCCGATGAGAATGACGAGATACATGTCAAAATTTCATATGATTTACTTATACATGACACAATTGATCCCTTACGCGCTGTTAAAGATTTCACTTATCCTTGAATTTTAAACAACATGCATGATGTTGCATTTTTTCAGGAACAAGGAATCCTTGCTCCAATTTGGATGCTGTTGAGCACGTCAACAATACCTTTTTGTCATTGATTCCAGGTGCAGAAAAGGAATATTTGAGTTCAGATTTAGTATGTAAATTTGATTCGAATGATGTGCAAAGTCAATGGTTCACTACTGAATTCCTCAACGATATTAAGTGCTCATGTATTCCAAATCACAAGTTAACACTTAAAGTAGGTTGTCCTACAACGTTAATGAGGAATATTGATCAAACTGTTGGGTTGTATAACGGAACAAAAATTACAATCACTCACTTGGGAAAGAATTTATTAGGGGCAATTGTCATCACCAGAAAAACCATAGGCGATAAAATTCTAATTCCAAGAATGAATATAGTTATGAGAGATCCAGGTTTACCATTTAAATTTATGAGGAGACAATTTTCGTTGACTATTTGTTTCACAATGACAAGAGTGAGGGTCAATCACTTTTTCATGTTGGCATATATCTTCCTAAACCAGTTTTCACACATAGACAGTTATATGTGACTTTATGTAGAGTTATATCCAGAAAAAGTCTAAAGTTGTTTATTCTAAATGAACATGATCAAATATGTGACAAGAATATTAATGTAGTTTATCGCGAAGTTTTTTGAAATGTGTAATCAACTGTACCAAACAACATAACTTTATTTATAACATCCATTTTAAATTATAATTTGAACACATTTTTTTTGTTTTTATTATACATAATATAGTATGGTTTGTTTATTTTGTAATATACAATATTTTACTTATTTATTTATGATTTATCATTTTGATGGATCGAATAATTTATCATTGTTTGACACGGGCTACACACTAATTTAATAATAAACGTAGTCATTTAAAAGTTAGTATAAATTATGTATTTTTGTTTTCATAAAAAAAAATATATATGTGTATTTTCGTATCTAGGTCCAGATTTATTTTTGCGATGGATCAAAAGTTCCATATATTAATTATATTATAAATAATTTTATAGAAAATAATGCGTGGTTCAATATCTGCTATTCTAGAAAAAAACAAGTCTCAGCTATTTTCTGATAGCACACAACAATGAGTCGCAAGAGAGACAAACCCTACTTTTCCCGCCACGACTCCAAGCGCCGTCGCCCACTGCCGGAGCTGGCGGAGGACGACAGACCAACTACGAGGCCGACACCTCCGTCTGCGGTGGTCATCATGGGTCTCCCTCTGGACTGCTCCGTCCTCGATCTCAAGTCTCGATTCGAGATCTACGGCTCCATCTCTCGCATACGTATCGACCGTGACGCCGTCGGTTACATCACTTACCGGAACAAGGATTCCGCCGATGCCGCCATCTCCGCTGGCCACGACCCTTCCTTTGGAGTCACCGTTAACTCCAAAAAGGTGCTTCCTTTTCCTTTATTCCCTTGTCACCTAGGGTTTTAAAATTACCACTTGAAATGCTGCAGTTTCGTGGTGATGTATGGAATCGAACATAATTGATAAGTTTTGAGCTCAATTTTTTACTACATCATATTTTTTTTAAGCTTTTTAGTTTATGACAACAACTATAAAGCCTGAAATAGAGCATAGGTTACAGCTTTTTTTTACCTAATTATTTCAAATTTTGGTGAAAGTTTGAAACTTGAAGTTAAAGACAACTATGGGGTAATGCTTGAAAGATGAAACTGAGGAACTTTTTTTTTTAAGTTAACCACTGTTTTTAGAAAGACTTAAAAACTGAACTGAACATCAAACTGACTAGACTTTTAAGCCCTGGTTCAACTGATTTAAACCACTCCAATTGAGATGAAATCACAATTAAACCTCTCAAATAACCAAAGTGTAGGAGTACAGTCATGGTTCAAACGGTTGAACCATCATGTTTGGTTTTTAAAACATTGATAATTAGGGTGCTTAACTCGCAGTATGCAAGATAATTAGGGTGCTTAACTTGCAGTATGCACCCTAGTATATCTCCATAGCTTAGGCTCGTTATGGTACAATACAAATCTCCATGTCGATAATGGGATGTCTAGTTTTTCTTCACATGGGGTTGTGCATTATGTATTACCAACACTTTTGATCAATTGCGTGTCTCAGAGTCCAACCCCGACACATCAATAACATCCAATTGATTCATTTTCTTAAATTATTATGGGTTTCGACGCGACAATGTCATTGTCATGTTTAGTGTTTGTGCCAGTATTTGTGCTTCTTAGGTTGTGTGGTCTCCCACCGGTCGTTTCCATGTATACAACTCTGGTTTTTTTGTTTTTATTTTTGCTGGGGAGTGTTATGTTATCGTCTCTATACATCTATGCTTAGTTTGTTTGTTTCATGTGAAATTGGGGGAAAAGGGGTGAATTGCATATTTCTAACACTTTTTGTGGAAAATATGAAAGAATGACATTGGTGGATGTGTGTAACAGGTTCAAGTGTTGTGGGCAACGGATCCTCTCGCTATGTGGAGAGAAGGAGTTGGTAAGAACAAGGATAGTGTATCGACGTCTAAGCTTGCACGAGCTGAGGTACCTTTGAGGAGGCATGGAAGAGGTAATAAACTTGCTTCAGCTATAGGGAATGCCAAAAGTAGTGAAGATAGTTCTGGTAGTTCAGTTCTTGAAGTTCCTTTCAGGGGCAGAGAAATTGTTGCTTATGATGATATCATGTAATTCTGAAAATCAATATTTAATTATTTTATAGGGTTATCTTATTTTGTATCAATTATTTGTTTCCATTTTATATTTTCGAAGTTAGATCTATGTAGTTTTTTTCTTTTTTGCTTTGAGGAAGATCCTCAACGAATGAGCTTCTAGAAAGTAACTTATAAGCTAGTTAATCATGTAATTTAGTTTGTGGTTTATGTTTGATGTCTACGTTATAAATATAATTTAGTAAATAGTTTGTTTAACTTATGTTGTCTTCTCGATTATTTGGATTTGAAATTGTAAGATGTTGTTTTGTGATTGCTCTAATGAATCTCAAATCAAAGGTTAGCAAGAAACCTACTGCATTACATTCTGTGGTCATTGGTTACAAGTTTGACCTGGTCATTTGAGGGTTTTGTGATGCATAATGCTTGGAACACTTTTTCTAATTTGTGTAATCAGTGTTTCAGATAATCCAGAGGGAATTTTGCATTAATGTGTTTGTGACATTAGTGACCGTTTGATTAAAATTTTAATCGAATCTTTAAAAAATATTGGTTTTTATTTTATAATTCTTAATATCGAGTTTTAAATTTGACATCCAGTTGAACGATCATCAATGTTCCAAATCAGTGAAAGCTAAAATGCGTGTAAGGAGAAGAGATTCAAGAAATTAACTTCTTCTAATCATAAATTTTCATAATATTTGGATTTTTTCGTCGCATTACAAAAGGGTTAAGGTTCATTGTGTTTACAAATTTTTAAAATCTATCGTCACATTGCATACAAATTTTAATGCGAGATATATATTCTTAACATAATTCGGTTAAATTTTAATTTGTTAAACTCAATAAGCTTAAGTATAGTTTAAATAACTCAAATAAAAAAAAGTATTGTTTAAATAAATAGACCAACTATTGGTTTAGTGGTAAAAAATCAACCAAAAAGAACAAATGTTGTATTTATAATAGAAATTTTCAACAACTTTGTAGATTTGGCATACATATCTGCTGAAAATTAATATTATAAAAATTGGATTGGAGGTCGAACAGGAAATATCTTCGGATCATGGTTTAATTTGTTCAACTGGTTGAACCATAGTCAAACTATTCAATAAAAAAATATATGAAATATATAAAACTATCCAAAACATCATACCGTATAAAGTAAAAATCAATAAAATTTATAACAAGCACTCAATATTTATAGCAAATACATTAAAAGCCACAACAAAGACAAGTCTTCATAATAAAAATTCAAGCATCAAATTTCATATGAATCAATTGATCAAATACGGGTGTTTTGCGGATTAAGTGAAATAAGGGATGTTTTTTTGTTAAAGTTAAACTTAAAAAGATTATTATTAATTTTTTAATTTTTTATTTAAAAACTATTTTCTTTTGCAAAAAAAAAAAATCTAGGTGTTTTAGAAAAACAAGGCAGTTTTTCAAAATCGGACCCCGTTCAGTGACCCAACTGATTCAACATAGTTTTCCCATTTTTTTTCTCAATTTTTACTGATTAGCGATTTTTGTGTGCAAACCGAACCGGACATGAGTCCCATTCCCGGTTGAACCGACTGGTCCGATTTGATTTTTAAAACATTGGTGAAAACATGTAGCATGTTGTTGGAATTAAACATGATATATTTCTATGTGTTTAGATTAAGGATACGTTTCTTTGTTATTGTCATGTAGTGGCTTAACCATTGTATCCTTGATGCTGTAAATAATTGCTCTTGGAAAGCCTATGAAATTTGGTCGTAATGGTCATTTGGTGTCTAACTTGATGTTTGTGTTGAGGCAAAATCCCAAATTAATGTTTAGAAGATAATCAAACAAAGTTAATTAATTTCTAATTACGATTCTAAATTGTGTTGCTATTTAACTTATGCTTTTGAATGTATTATTTGAAGATACGCATTAAAATAACAACATGAGATCATGCTGGAAGAAACAAGATCATTCTGGTTCATAAAAACACTAGTCTGGACAAACCAAGATGACAGCTTTTCAGTCTAGTCAAACTAAGATTGTTCTAGTTTTTGACAGCACTCAGTCTAGTTAAATCAAGATCATTCTGGTTTGCGAAAGTATCAGCCTTCTTTACTCAAGATCATTATGAACAATTTATTCTAAAAATAAAATGAATCAAAACTTAGATTTCAAGAGAATTAAACATCAAGGAAACTCAGCACTATGATCAAGCATAAAAGATTAAAAGATTAAAAGAAACAAAACAAGATCAATCTTGATAGCATATGAAACAAATACAACTTGGACAATAAGGATAAGACACTGACATTGCATCTCTACAGAAAGACAGCTTGCGTACAAAGCCGAAAAAGACTAACATCAACGGCTATATGAGCTGTCATCAGCTTGTATCACGCATATTAAAGGAACCTCAAGGTCAAGATAATAGCAAGAGTTTCAAGTGTAAGCAATTAATCACTTAAACATCATACTTGAGAATTCTAAGCTCTTCAATCAAGCAAAAGCTCCAGTTCTTTTTCACTATATTCAAGGATCTTTCCACTGAGTTTTCTGCTGAAAATCAAACTCAAACAAGTGTTGAGTAGATTTTGATCCATCAACCTTCTTTCAATATTTCATTTGAAACTAAAGACTATATTCTTGAAGATAGTTTGTGTGGTTTGTAAAAATCCTTTTGTGATTAAAAGGAGACTTGTAAAAACCCTTTATGGACTGAAAGGTGACTGTAGGAAATCCTTTTAAGGTCAAAAGGTGAAACATTGTAATTGATCAAGATTGATCATGAAAGTTTGTGTGAAAATCAAGAACATTCTTGTTTAAGCACATTAGTGGAAAACTCACAAATTGTGAGGACTGGACGTAACACACCTTGAGTGAATCGGGATACATTACTGTGTGATTCTCTTTTCCTTATCTTTAATTATTTCTCACTCACTAAGCACAAATCACGTAGAGATATTTTCTTTTAATCTCACTAACCAAAAACATTCTACATTTGTTGTTTTTGAAACCAAGATTAATCTTCAGTTTGAATTAATTAAAACAGGAATTAATTTTTAAAAAGGGAATAACAATTCAAACCCCCTTCCTTGTGATTGACATTGTTACTTCAATTGGTATCAGAGCCTGCCTCTAAGGATTAATATTCAAAAAGTGTTAGAGGAAAGATTTAGATAGCAATGTCAAAAACTAAGTACATCGTTGAAGGAGGATCATCGAATAGACCACCTTACTTTGATGGTATAGACTATTAATTTTGGAAAAGTAAGATGCAATTGTTCCTAAAATCACAAGATATAGGAATGTGGTGCATCATAACAGATGGAGACTTTATACCAAGAATTGATCAGAATGACTCAACATCTGTTGAGAACAAAAAAACATATTGGACAACAGAAGACAAAGATAAGGTACTTCTAAACCCTAAAGCTCAATTATTTTTGTCTTGTGCTTTAAGCAAAGAAGAAAGTGAAAAAGTTGATGAATGTGATACGGCAAAACAAGTATGGGATACACTACATGTTGGAACCAAGTTGGTTCTAAGTACTTAGGATTTTGATGTTTACAAAAGCACTCCATGTAATCTTATTTTGTTCTTTGAATTATTATATTAAATGACACCAGAAGATGAACTTACCAGAGGCAGAAGATGAAGACACCAGAGGATAAAATCAGACCAGAGGATACACTTCAAGAAGACACCAGATAATGCATCCAGAAGGTACTAGAGGATGCATCCTGAAGGCACCAGAGGATACACCAAGATGTCAAAACACCATAAGAGGATATATTTCCTGGCCCAGATCAGAAGGAAGCAGAGTCCAGAAGGAGACCTGGACCAGACCAGAAGGAAGCCTGCCAGAGGGAGACTTGTTCCAGACCAGAAGGAATCATAAGTCATACTTGGTCCAGAATTTATTCTGACCAGAAGATAGCTTGACAGTGAAATGATAATCAGTCCAGACTTGATCCAGACTTAACCAGAGCTTCAGATAATTGGTCCAAAACAAGTAACTTGGTCCAGATTTGGCCCAGACCAGAAGATAGCATGGTTCAGAGTATGAAACTAAGTCCAGACCAGAAGAAATGATGTCCAGATTTAATCCAGACCTGATCCAGATAAGAAGGTAAATGTCCAGATTAAAATATCCAATGTCCAGATTTAATTTCAGTTCAATCCAGACCCTGTCCAGAATTGGTCCAGATCAGAGGGAAGATAGTCAAATCAATGGTCCAGATTTAAGCATCATGACCCAATGTTGGCCGAGATCAGAAGATCAAACCATATGGTCCACTGTTGGCCGAGATCAAAGGATCACAGCAGATTAGATCATATGGTCCAGTGATTGGCCGAAATAAGAAGATCAGAACGTGAGGTCCAATATTGGCCGAGATCAGAGGATCACAACAAATCAATTTGTATGGTCCAGATGTGGATGAGAGCAGAAGATCAAACGGTCAAGATTTAATCATGATGATAATTAGTGGAGACTTGTTTAAATTTGATCAAAGTATTAAAAGGATTTGATACAAAAATAAATTGAAGTCTTGTGGAATTCAGAAGCTATTGGCGGGAAGAAAGATTTGATCCATAATTAAATCAAGAACAGGATTGGCCAAAGTTATTTTCGAAGGCAATCTGGAGCTAAAAAGATATGTTTTTTATTTAAGAGAAACCCGATTGGTCAAGTTATTTTTGCAAGAGAATCCAGCAAGATACAGCCCGAATTTAAGCATGGAAGAGACCCTAATCTTTATCTATAAAAGGAGGCTCAAGACTGAAGACTCAACATCGAAAATACAAAAGAGTCATACACTTCCAGAAGCAAACACTCGAGTTTTCAGTGAGGTTAATTGTGAGTTTCAGCTTTCCAGAAGCAAGAACTCGTGTTTTTCTTTCCCTTGTGTTAGATCTAAGTTGTTGAAGTAGAGTCTACAGTCTGAGGGAGTCAGAAGGGGTAGCAGATTACTTAGCAATTAGATTCAAGGTTCTTTTTCTCAAAAGTCTAGGATTGTTAGACTGTTTGAGAAGACTGACTTGGAGGGTCAGTGGTATTGTTGTAATTCAAGGTTTTTGAATTAGTGAAATCCTTCAAAGTGAAGGGACTGGACGTAGCTCCGTTAACGATGAACCAGTATAAAATTCTGTGTTTTATTTTTACTTTACATCCGCTGCTAACTCTGTTTGATTCATACATCAGGTTTTGTTATAAAACTGCAAAAATAGAAAAAAGTATTCAAGTTAGTCAAACACAATTCAACCCCCCTTCTCGTGTTTGCACCTTCACTACAAGCCCATCATGAAGGAACAAGTCATGTCAAAGAAACAAGCATTGATATTGGCGTACGAAAGTTTGAACTGTTTGAAATAAATATAGGAGAAACCATTGATGAAATGTATTCATGATTTACAACCATAGTAAATGAAATGTGTTCTCTTGGCAAGGCATACTCAGTACAAGACAGAGTAACAAAAATCATGAGATGTCTTCCAATCATATGGAGACCAATGGTTACAACCATAGGTCAAACTAAAAATCTTGTGATACTTGGATTTGAAGAACTCATTGGAACCTTACGAGCATATGAAGTGCTATTGCAAGCGGACAAACCAGCAAAGAAAGGCAAAATAATAGCCTTAAAAGCCTCTCAAAATCTTCAAGAAAGCATATCTTCTCAACCAGGTGAAAGAGAAGACTTAGAAGAAATTGGTCAAGAAGAAGCTGATGAAGAAGTAGTTCTTCTTACAAGAAAAATCCAAATAATGATGAGAAGAAGAGATCATATCAAAATAGGTTTCCCAAACAAAAGGGAAAACTATAAAATAGAAGTAGATAAAAGTTAGATTACATGCTTTGGGTGCAACAAACTAGGACACTACAAAACTAAATGTCCTTTAAACAAAAAGGCACCAATAAGATTCCCATTCAAGAAAAAATCTATGATGGTTACTTGGGATGATTCTGATGAATCAAAAAAAGAAGAAATTGAATAGGCCAACATGTATTTAATGGCAAACTCAAAAGACAATGAGGTAATCATTTTTGATAACTTGTTAAACGACTCAAACTTTCTTGCTAAAATATGCAGCTCTTTAAAAGAACAAGTTTACAAAGAAAAAGAAGAAAAAGAGAAAGCTCAAGCTATGGATGATGAACTAAAAAAGACCATTTAAAGCCTGCAAGAATGTAATTTTAAAACAGTTGAAGAATCTGAATGTCAAGAACGTTCTACAACTGAAAAAGAAAACGTTCTTCTCAAAATAGAAATTGAATATCTCAAAAATGATCTATCAAATTTTATTAAATCTAGTAAAACTTTCCAAAGAATTATGAGATCTCAGGTAGGAATATTTGATAAAGCTAGACTCGGTTTTGACAAAACCCAAAAGCAAAAACTTTATGAAAATTTTTTTGTTCCTGAAAGAATAGAAGACAAGTGCAAAATGAAATGTTTCTACTACAGTAAAATTGGACATCTTGACTATGCACGTTATTTCAAAAAAACGAGATGAAAACTACAAATCAATAAGACCTATCAAAAAGGAAGAACGTTATGGGATCAAAACAGAACCTTCTCTAAGAGCAATAAGGAAATGTTCTTATTTTTCAAAGATTGGTCATAGTGAATCAAACTGTTATTTTAAGAAAACATCCATTATTAAAGAAAAAACTAACTCAAGGACCCAAGACCAAGTGAGTACTAAAAGTCTTGTAACATCAAATGCAGTTTGGTTATCAAAATGTCAAGAAAAAGCCATGATATTTGGACATTGGCTACTCGAGACATATGACAGGAGATAAACAATGTTTTTTTTCCTTTGTCAAAAAGGATGGAGGATTTGTAACCTTTGGGAATAATAATCAAGCAAAAATCAAAGGTAAAGGTATTATAGATAAGGAAGATTCTGCAAAAATTATTGATGTTCAATATGTTGAAGGTCTAAAACATAATAAACAAAAAGACGATTCGTTTGATGCTTTTAAAACTTTTTGCAAAAAAGTTCAAAATGAAAAGGACTCAAACATAGTCTCTGTAAGAAGTGATCATGAAAGAGAATTCATAACTTATACGAAATCACCATCTTATTCAAATATCACTAAGATCATACATCACAAGTTCTTATCATGAAAATCAAATATTCATAAGCAACCATCATAAAAATCAAAGCCTTCACCTCACATATCATAAAGATCATATATTCATAAGCAACTATCACAAAGATCAAAACTTTCACTACACATATCATGAAATCATATATTCATAAAAGTATCATAAAAATCAAAATTTTAATCTCTTACATCATTAAAAATTAAACTTTCATCGCATACATATAGGAATTAAAACTTTCATCATATGCCACACATAAATTCAAATTTTATCACATATATCATAAATAAGACTTTCAACACATTAAACATAAAAACTTAAACTTTCTTCACATATACCACACAGTTGCAGAATTTAAATTAGACAACACCTTATAAAAGTTTCTAATCCATATTTTAATCCTACAAACTCCGATTTGTCATATTAATTCAATTATTACTAAGTAGGACTATTGCCGTGCGTAGCAAGCCCCGAATGAGTTGTTGGGAAATACGGTTTTCCCGTTCATCTCATATTATAATATACTCATGAAATCAAATGTCCTCTCACGACTTACCTTATTTCGGCGCTTTCACATGTGAATACAAGTCCACAAGCTAAACACTTTGTTCTTTGACCCCTTATCTGTCAATTGATCTAACTCTACAGTTTATAGGTAAATGTCAAAATAAATTATGATAATACACTCTAAAAAGGTAAATTTAGAAATTGAGTCAAGTAAACTTATCAAATATCGATAAATAATTAGTGGATAATATAGTCATTGTTCACACGATCGTTTTGGCGTTGATTTCACTCAAATCGAACTTACGGTGAATAAGAACAGTGCAAAATAAAAACGGAGAAGTCGGTTATTTTAGAGGGAAATTGGAATGGTTAAAAATATGAGAAAGTGTGTTTAATTGACTATAATTAAATGAATGAAACAACATACTGAAATTTGGACAAAAATCGAAAAAGTTTTCTAAAACAGTTATCCATAACCGGTGCCATCGATTCTCCTATCATCTTTTTCCTCTTCTTGGCTAAGCGTGCTACTGATCCACCTTCCTTCCTTATATTTTATTTTTAATTAGGTTGTATTTAGACATGGACCTAACCCATAAAATACATTTTACTCATTTCTTTTATTTTTTAAAATAAAACCAACAATTCCCCAAACTAATTTTTTAACACAATTTCAATACTAAAGTATTACTAATATTTCAAAACTGATATTTTATAAAAAATAATTAAAGTAATTACTCTTTTAAAATACATTAATAACCAAAACTCTTATATTCAAAATAATAACTACAATTATTACTATAATATTTTACAAAATAATCACATAAAAATACTACAATCTTTATAGAGTAGTCACAACGATAAAATAAATAAATATAACATCAACAATTTACATTGATTACTAAATCACAATAAATACGTATACAATCATTATATAATAAAAAAAAAAGAATAAGACAATTATTTATAAAATAAATAATTAAAATAAGAAATAGTCTTAAATAATTAAAATATAACTATACACACATTTATTATTTAGTCAAACGCACACGAAAATATCACCACAAATATCTAATGCAAATCTACATGTAAATTCACTCAAAATCTTATTCTCTAAAATACTTTTGCTAAAATACCATTATTTTTTGAAAAATAAATTAAATAACTAAACATAATGTTTATAATTTATAAAACTCATTAAATCAAATATGTATACGATTATCAAACCATAGGAAACTCACACATATAAGGAGAAATAATAATAAAATTACTCAACATATATTCTAAGATAATTTTAACACCAAATTAATTCTTTAAAATCCTATTAAATTAATAAAATACTTGATTATAAAATTTGAGATGTTACACTTTGTGTTTGCATTTCTCCCACCACTTTTTGTTGCGACAAAGGGGGAGAACTAGTTATTAGATTTCAGTTTGTATTTAGAAGTCTTTTTTATCATATTATGTACTTCTGCCTTTTTTTTTTTGAACCATATTTATGAACAATCTTTTAAGTATCAATGAAAAAGATATATTTTGGTTCAAAAATTATCTATTACTTAATGCACAAATTGAAGGGGAGCTTCGAAACAAAACCCCTTAGTTAATAATAATCATGATCAAATTAAAAATCTAATTAACATATTTGTCATTATAAAAAAGGGGGAGATTGTTGAGGAAAAATCCCAAATTAATGTTTTAAAGATAATCAAACAAAGTTAATTAATTTCTAATTATGATTCTAAATTGTGTTGCTATTTAACTTGTGCTGCTATTTAACTTGTGCTTTTGAGTGTATTATTCGAAGATAGGTATCAAAATAGACACAGAAGATCATTCTTGAAGAAACAAGATCATTTTGGTGAAAAAAAGATCATTCTGGTTCACAAAAACAATAGTCTAAACAAACCATGATCGTTCTAGTTTTTGACATCTTTCAGTTTAGTCAAACCAAGATCTTTCTGGTTTTTGACAGCACTCAATCTAGTCAAACCAAGATTATTCTGATTTACGAAAGTATAAGCCTCTTTTACACAAGATCATTATGGCAATTTATTCTAAAAATAAAATGAATCAAAACCCAGATTTCAAGAGAATTAAACATTAAGGCAACTTAGAACTATGATCAAACGCAAAAGATTAAGAGACACAAAACAAGATCAATCATAATGGCCTATGCAACAAGTACAACTTGGACAACAAGGATAAAACATTGATACTTCATTTCTTCATAAAGACAACCTACGTACAAATCAGAAAAAGACTGACATCAAACCGCTGTCGAAAAGCTCTCAGTCCTGCTCAAAATAGAAACGAATAATGTTCTGGTAATAAAGCAGGAACGTTCTTGATCAAATAGAACACATGTCTATTAAAAGATCAATTAGAACAATTGGATTATCAACAACTACATGAGCTGTCATCAGCCTGTATCATGCCTATAAAAAGAAACCTCAAGATCAAGATAATAGCAAGAGTTTCAAGTGCAAGCAATTAATCACTTAACAATCATAATTGAGAAATCTACGCTCTTCAATCAAACAAAAGCTCCAGTTCTTTTTCACTTGATTCAAGGATCTTTCCATTGAAGAATATGTTGTGGCCGAATAGAAACCAACTTGTGTTCTTAGGAACGTGTTTGGATCCTAAACAGTTCATTATCAATCTTCATAGGTATCTTACTTTGATCCATCACCATCTTTTTGTTTGTCCGCCCTCTTATATTGACGACAATAAACATGAGATCAATATTAGGTGATTACCGTCTTTAAGCTCAATACTAATGGTTCTCATATTGGTCACTCTTGTCTTTCAACTTGTGTCGATCTTATTAGAGATTCTAGAGGTTATTATGTTTGCAGCTTTAGCAGCAATGTAGATCTTGTTCATGAGTTGTAATTGACTAGTAGTATGAGTATGAATTCTCTAAGAATAGTGATGATTTTCTCACAGTTGTAGGCATGATTAATACCAAATATTCTCATAACCTTCATTTGATTCCTTTACTGCATGAAGCGCTAGCTCTAATGGATAGGGAAAGTTGAGATTGCAAGATAAAAATGAAGCTAATCGTTGTGCGGATGAAATGGCTAAATTATATTAGGTGATAATTGTAGAGGAATCTTTTTTCCTATAATAGTTCCTTAGTTTTCGTTGTTAATTTTTCTTTTTATAAAAAAAAAGAAAAAAATTAAGGATATATTTCTATGATAAAAAAGATTTAGGATATAATTTCAACAAAAGAAAAAGAATTTCGATATAATTGATTTTGAAAAAAATTCATGTTGAAGTAATTTTTTATATAAGAAACAACTTTTCTAATGGAACGATTAAAATTTTTCTTTTGTTGACTAAATTAAAATTTTACTTTAATTCTTTAAAAAAAGTATTATTTAACTTTAATAATTAAATAAACAACCCGAGTCTCTATCATTTTCAGTTCAATTATTATCAATTAAGACATATATGAATATGATTTCTTAATATCATTTTAGTAAATGTTGATTTCTTAATCCTAACTCATCGTTATCTCATCACATCTCTGTTGTAACTTTGATTTGAAAACTAAGTATTATTAATTCAATATTTTTTACAATGAAGGCCATAAGATTTTAACTTAAGATAGATGTCTTAACTTTAAAATACATATTTTAAGTGTAATTACTACTAATAAAAATAGTTTGATAAGTATACTCTAATAATTTGATCAATGATAAAAAATTTGATATATTTCTTTTTGTATGTAGATGAAATGAAATAATTATTACAAAAAATCTATATACAACTGCGAGATTTCAATTTAAATTCAGATACATGATGTCAATAATATCGATATTTTGTTAGTTGAGTTAGAATTAAAAAACAAATTCAAATATTTTTTTAAGGAAAAAAAATATGTAAATCACTTTTTAAAAAACCTAGGCCCGCAATAAACTTTTTTGAAAGTTTTACCCCATACTCCCTAGATTATACTTATACCCCCACAAACCTAAGAAAAAGACATTTTTGCCCCTTTTAAAAAACATAAAATCTGAAAATTTTAACATTCCATCATTTCAAGTTTTCTAGAAAAAAGTGAGTGAATTTTTGGTAAATCTACTGGAAAACTTAGATGAAGTTTTCCAGTAGTTATAGTGTTTTCCATAAAACTTTTTTCAAATTTTCCGGTAGCATGCGTTTCTAGAAAACTTTCAGAAAACTTAAATTTAAGTTTTCCGGAAAAAAATGAACTACCGGAAAACTTAAATTTAAGTTTTCAAGAAGTTTTCTGGAAACGCATACTACCGAAAAACTTGATTTTAAAGTTTTCAGAAACTACCGGAAAACTTCACAATCAAGTTTTTCGGTAGTTATTTATTTTTTAAATTTTTTTATTTATTTTTTAACTGGTTTTTTTCTTCTTGTTATTTTTTAATTTTAGTTATTAATCACAATAATATATTTTTATGATAGTAATTATAATTATTCATATCTGTTATGTGTTAAAAACGTTGGTAGTATAAACGTATGTTTAATTAGATAATATTAGCGGATTATCTATATCTATCAAAATTTAAAAAAAAATTTAAAAAAAATTAAAAAAAACATCGAAAAACCTGTAGGGAATAAGTTTTCCGGTAGTGTTAAATTCACGCTTCTTTTTTGGAAAACTTGTTTTTTGAGTTCTGGAAATTTTTGAAAGATAAAAAAAAAATGAATTTTAATTTATTAAAATAATAAAAAAATGCAGAATATATTTAATATTTTAAAAAATATGTGGGGTATAGGAATAATTAGGGGGTATGAGATAAAACTTTGTAACTTTTTTATTTTTTGAAAACAGCCCGCAAATAAAACTTGATAACAAGTGATGTCCCGAAAAAACTTGATAACAAAAGTTACTTAAAAAATAATTTCGAATTTTTTCCCAAAAAAAAAAAGGGGAACAAAGATCCTCCGACTTTGAGGAACATCCGCACGACACATTATAAAAGTGAAAAACACAGGAGTCTAATCTAAAATAAACTGAAGTACTTGGATTTGTACAGAGTATGTTTCGAGGGATAACAAGAAAGGAACATAGACAGAAACATTAAGTACAATGATGGAAGTGAAAACTGCAGAGAAAGAAAAGGATGAATCAAACGAAAGATTGTGGAGTTGGGGTGCTGGAACAGATGGTCAATTAGGAAAGGGTAGGCTTCAGGATGAACAAATCCCTCAACAACTCTCTCTTTCCTCACCTATCTCCTCACTTGCCTGTGGCGGCGCTCATGTCATCGCCCTAACATCAGGTACATATCTTCTACGCTCCTCTGTTTTTCTCAAACTAAAATTCCTCATTATATGTTCTCCAACAAAAAAAATCCTCATTATAAATCATTTTAAAAAAAATATATTTTGTATTAGTTTTAATAAATAAATAAAAAATTAGAATTTTAATTTTAGTTTCTTGTAAAAACGTTTTAGTTTTTTTTCTTCTAAATTATTCCATAATAACTTTTCATATTTTAAGATAAATTAGTAGTATTAATTAAAATTATGGTTAAAAAAATTTAAGAAATGTATTTAATAAATTGAAAAGAAAAGATAAATTGTTTTCTCAAACAAGTGCTCATAATTAGAGACACAAGTGTATTCGTTAAATTACATAAGTTTGTTTGGTGTCTATGCTTTTTTGAAAATCTAATACTATTGCTTTTTTTTCTTTGCATTTATTGTAAAGTAGATAAAAATAATTTATTTTATGGATGAAATTTTTTTTGTAGTAAAGTCATATAGACATGGGTTCGAGGGTTGGTCCGTTTCGTTTAACTCTGCATAAACTCGTACATTAAATGATAATGAATTATAATACGTTGATGTGAGTCTACTCTGCATTAGTGCAAGTCAAATGAAATGATTTGCGGATCATAAAAAAATCAATGTTTTTTAGAAAAATAGAAAAACTGGTATCTTATACAAATATTGTATTAAAATAAAACTAAAGATCTATAATTATAATTTTATGTAATAAGTACTGGACAAGGACACGAATTCTAATAGTGAAAACCAATATTAAGGGTATAAAAAAAATTTATAATAAAATATAATTTATTTAACCACAAAAGTATTAACTAGAGTATATTTATTAAAAATTAATTTGTAGTTAGATGGATCGCAGGCCATCATGTGAATCCACAATTTTAAACTGCTTAACCCATAGTCTAAACGGTCCAAACCATGCAGACAAAAATATAAACGGATTAAAAAGATTGATCTAAACCTGTGGAGACTGCGAGTTAAACGAGTTGGTATGCGGAACCCTAATCCATATACCCAACTCTAGTCATATATGCCAACTTCATAACTAGAGATATGCATTATACAATTTAAATTAGTTTTGAGACATATTATTTAGGCTAAATAGCACCCGTGGTCCCTTAACTTAATTTTTGGTAACGATTTGGTCCTTTATGTTTTTTTTTCCATTTTGGTCCTTTATGTTTTTAAATAATTTCAGCCTCAACCTTTAAGTGGGATTCCGTTACAAAAAAGGTTAAAAAGTTACCCCTCCGTTTTCTTTTCCCTGGGTTTTCTCTCACGTTTATGTTTCTTTTGTTTGGTTTAGGGTTACCTTTCTTCTCCCATTCACTTTCTCCCTTCATCTCCTTTCTTCTCTTCTCCCCTGTCATCTATTTCGTTCATCGTCTTCTCCCTTCTCATCTCCCTGGAAAATCGAAGCACGAAATCATAACCCAAACAAAGTAATTGCATCTACATTCAATGTCATAACTCTACAATTGATGAACAAAGACAACATCAATAAAAAAATTTTCAGCAATAATCGAATAATTTTTTTTTCATCTGAACTAAATCTAAAAACCCTAAATCTTAAAACCCTAAATCCCAAAGGTATTTATGCTTACCACAAAATTCCTACAACCCCAAAATTTTCTTCCTCTGTTCGGACCCCGTTTTTTCACTGTGCGAATTACAGTTTCAGACCACAAGCACAATTTGGCAGCTCACAAGTTCCATTGGAATCAAAAGAACCATAGTTGTAGGATGTTGAGTTGTACGAGGTTGACTTTGACCAATTTGTGAAAGAGCATAGATTTAGAGTTTTGTGAACCATGAATATGATTTTCCATGGAAGGGAGATGAGAAGGGAGAAGACGATGAAGGAAAGAGATGACAGAGGAGAAGAGAAGAAAGGAGATGAAGGGAGAAAGTGAATGGGAGAAAGAATATGATTTTCCATGGAAGGGAGATGAGAAGGGAGAAGACGATGAAGGAAAGAGATGACAGAGGAGAAGAGAAGAAAGGAGATGAAGGGAGAAAGTGAATGGGAGAAGAAAGATAACCCTAAACCAAACAAAAGAAACATAAACGTAAGAGAAAACCCAGAGAAAAAGAAACGGAGGGGTAACTTTTTAACTTTTTTTGTAACGGAATCCCACTTAAAGGTTGAGGCTGAAATTATTTAAAAACATAAAGGACCAAAATGGAAAAAAAAAGAAAAAACATAAAGGACCAAATCGTTACCAAAAATTAAGTTAAGGGACCACGGGTGCTACTTAGCCTATTATTTAACAAAGAGATTAAAACAATCGCAATTTGATTCGATTTGAATGACTTCTTAAAAAAAAAAAAAACTCATGTATTATCATCCAATTAGGTGCTTTTTAAATTATATTGGTTGTGATGTTCCAATTTTTTTTTAGTAAACTAATAGATTTGATGTAAAATATAATATATAATAGGTTAAATAGCACCCGTGGTCCCTTAACTTAATTTCAATTAACGTTTTAGTCCTTTATTTTTTTTTTCTTTTTCCGATTTGGTCCTTTATTTTAATTTTAAGTGACAATTTGATCTTTTATGTTTTAAAATGTCAACAATATTATCCTTTTTTTTTTACAAAAATTCAAAAAACTCATCAAATTTTTCAACCAAAACCCATAAAATTAATTATATTCTTTAATATAATACAAATTTCATCAAATTCGTAACTCAAATCTTCAAATAAACTCATACAAAAATTTCATCAAATTTTATTCTTTATTTGATGTTGTTAAAAATAGAAATATGAGTTTATTTGAAGATTTGAGTTTCGAATTTGATGAAATTTGTATTATATTGAAGAATATAAATAATTTTATGGATTTTGGTTGAAAATTTTGATGAATTTTTTGACTTTTTGTAAAAAAAAAAGGATAACATTGTTGACATTTTAAAACATAAAAGATCAAATTGTCACTTAAAATTAAAATAAAGGACCAAATCGGAAAGAAAAAAATATATAAAAGACTAAAACGTTAACTGAAATTAAGTTAAGGGACCACAGGTGCTATTTAGCCTATATAATATATTGATATACTAAAAAGATAAAATTTCATAAAAAAAACGATAAATTATATTTAAAATATATGAAATAGTAAATAAAATAGAGTAAATTAAACCAAGAAATATTAACGAAAAACATTAACGACCAACAAATAATAGCTTAATATAATATCTCCCTGATAAAAAATTAATAAATATTAAAATTTATATATGTAGCTTGATTTAGTTTTGAAAAATGAATCTAAAATTTGATACCATCCAAACGATTTTTACAATGGAGATTCAAAGACATCAATAATATTCGGTTCGTACAATTTTCAGTTTTTCGATCAGCTTACGGTTTTTAATTAGATTGGTTTGAACTTGAACCCCCATAATCGCAACTTATATTATTGGGTCCTATCTATCTTATAAATAATTTTTTGTCAAATAAAATCTTATAAATAATTTATGTATTAATGTAGTAAAGTTAGTTATATTGTCGACCATTTTTATAGGTAATCAACTTTGAACAACTATTTAAAAACTGTTCAATACTCTAACAAAGAATGACGTTGGTTTTCAAAGTAGAAGCATCAAATCTTCTTGTTGTAACATACTAGGCAGTGATATAATGTGTCAGTTTGACAAAACTCAATTCTTATATGTTTATTGTTATTTTTGTCAAGTTGACACCGATCAAGTCACTGTCTCATTTAAAATAGTGAAGACGCTCGTGTCGATTATGTTTTGAACGATTTACAAGTATCATGGTCCATGGTACAAAGGTGGTCCACCTTATAACCTCCATCAAAATAGTGATTTTGGAGTTTGGAAGATTCAAAAGCATTTTTACAATGGTCAAAATAAAATTTTGCCCAATATAGAAGATCAAAATGTATTTAACTTTTTTTTCTTGGTTTTCACTTAATGTTAATATCCAAAAGTTAAAAAAAATGCAGGTGGGAAAGTATTGTCATGGGGTAGGGGCAATAGTGGTCAACTAGGCCATGGAGAGGTTGTGAATAACATGTTGTATCCCAAGGCTGTAACATCTTTGGACGAACATTTCATAACACATGTCTCAGCTGGATGGAGCCACTCAGGTTTTGTTTCAGGTTTGCTTCTTTGTCTGCATTATGTCTTTGGAAATGAGATTGGTTTTCTGAGGAAAGTTGATTACTTTTGTGTTTTGATTTGTTCTTGGCTGGTTTCTAGATACTGGGTCCCTGTTCACTTGTGGGGATGGCTCCTTTGGTCAACTTGGGCATGGGGATTATGCCTCACGCAGTTTACCAATCAAAGCGTCATTCTTTGTTGATCAACATGTTGCAGGGGTTGCATGTGGAATGCGCCATTCTCTTGTCTTGTTGAAAGGTAAAGGTTGTCACACTATCAAAGTCTATGTAGCACCAATGTTCAGTGTCTAACATCAACATGACACTGATACATGTAGTTATATTCAATCAGTTCTATTTTCATAAATTATTATCGTTAATCTATTTGTGAGTGTTGTGTTTGATATATGTGTATGTGTTGGTGTTTGATATATTAAAGTCTTTCATATTGTGAAAGCTTATGGTAAAATATGACAGATAAAATCACAATTGTGGTATTAGAGATATTAGTAACCTTGATTCACGATCACAATCCCGGTTGGGACTGTGATTTAGAACGTGTGTTTATCTTTCACTTTTGACCGTAAGTTTTCTTATTCTTAAATTACCAAAGGTCATTCATTTGTGATGATGCAGGTTGTCTTTTGAATCAAGTTTATGGATTTGGCTCTGGGAAGCGTGGTCAACTGGGTGTCTCCAAAGATAGAATCAGATCTATTAATCTTCCTAAAGTTATTAGTGGCTTTGAAGATGTGGAAATAGTTAGAATTGCTGCAAATGGAGATCATAGTGCTGCATTATCTGGTAAATCCACCACTCTCTCCCTTGCATGATATGTAGTTTACAGTTTTCTCAATAAATAAGATTAACTAAGTTTCATGATCTCTCTCTGTTGATTGTTGTTGCATCAGTTGATGGACATCTTTTTACATGGGGAAGAGGCTTCAAGGGCTTTGAAGATTCTCACATTCCACAACGTTTAAACTCTACGTTGAAATTTACTAAAGCCACTCTAGGATGGAACCACGGTTTAGCTATGACTGGTATTTATTGACACTATACATCAACATTTCATGATATTCTCACTTCTTTCACTTCCCTGTTTAAGAAGGGTGAATTTTGTTTGTTAAATTTGTGTATAGGTGAAGGGGAGGTTTATATGCTTGGCGGCAACCACCTTGGAGTGTTTAGTGATCTTCACAGGGTATGTCAAGCTAAGCAGTTAACTGGTAATGCTTTTGAGTTACTTCGATTCTCAAAGACATCATAATTGTTGTACTTATGTTACAGAAGACTTTTCTAAAGTGAACTTATTTATCATGTAGTAGATTCAAGAGAAGCCAATTTGGAGAAAGTTCCTGGTCTTGATGGGACGAAGGTTACTGATATTGCTACTGGAGCTGAGCATTCTGTCCTTGTCACAGGTAAGATGAAGTTCTCTTATACCTAAGAAAGTTTACAATCGCATTAATGTAATGACTTATTTCTTTCTCATGTTTAGAGAATGGAGAAATCAAGACATGGGGTTGGGGTGAGCATGGTCAACTAGGGTTAGGGGATGCTGATGATCGAATCAGTCCTGTTACAGTAAGCATTGGTTATGATTTGAATGAAGCTGCATCGACTCAAGTCTATTGCGGAAGTGGCTTCACATTTGCTTTAACCAAGTCCTAATTTCTCCTCAAACTTATGCATCCGGAAAAATCACCAAATTTGTGTGGTCAAAATATGTGCTTCCAGATAATTTGTCCGATCTAGATACACACTTTGGAAAATGTAGAGGGTTTTGAGTAGTGGGTAGAGCGTGGTTGAGTAATACATTTCAAGAAAGTATTTTGCTCTCATGGTGTTTTGGGTTCAGGCTGCATTACACTTGGAAGCCAGAATCCTCTAGCTCCTCAGAGTTGGGAACTAGGAAGCAAAAGGATCTCTGATATGGGTAGGGGTACCTCTCAGAGAAATAGAGAGCTCCATTTATTATACTTTATTGTGTATAAAGACACTAATCTGTGGAAGCTGGTTTCACAAATTCTAGTTTGAGCTAATACACGGCTGAGATTCTCCTCTAGATTACAATTGTAAATTTATAAATTGGTGGCAACACATTTTCCTTTTTACTGCAAGAGTTTTTTATATTATAATTATAATACTTTGGAATGTCGAATAGCTAGTTAGAAAGTAAAACCGGTGTTTTCTTCAACCCTCTACGTCCATCAATGGAAGAAACATGTACAAAGAAAAATAAAAGATCAAGCTGGTTCTGAAAAGCATGAATACTTCTAGAACCGTACAAATATACTTAATTAAACCATTTCTCATCTTCCACAATTAATCAGGGAGTATGCTAAGAACAACATTGAAACTCAAACTACTAATATTGACTCGTATCGATACGGTGTGACACCAGTTGCACAATTATATGAACGTGTTAAAAAGGATAAAATGGGATTAGTTTGTAATTACTCAATATCTACATCTACAAGTGTTACAAGGACCAAGTAAAAGAATGAGCTACTCACTCTGTACTTTGTACAAGAGTGAAAAAATGGCTAAATAATTGGGCGACTAACCTAATGCATGTAATCCTCTCCTGTGTTCTACAGATATTTTCTCATCCACACTTGATCTTTTTGTTACATCAATCATGAACGACAAGAAGATTATTCACATGGCCATTATTGTTAACCAATGGACGCAACGGATCAATTTTCCATTCACCGTCAACGATGAACTTGATCTGCAACAGAAAACCAAATCATTTTATCGCCTGCAGCATATATCTTATTTTGTCAAAACATCAACATGTTTAGGAAGACATACCTCATATTTTCCAGGATACAGCTGCAAACACAGAGAAAACATACCAGTTTCTGATTTCTCCATCTTTCTCTGCAATGTTATACACTCTGTTAACTATCATTTAAAAATGTGCTGTGCTCACTAAAGGTATCTGAACAACATCAGGAGAGTCCATATACAAAAATATTGTTATGCTGCATTCATCATTCTACAAATCACAGACAAATCAGAATTGGTTTTTGCAGAATTCAGTGACATAAGCAAAGGCATATTTATTTCATTGATTAAACACTTGCAACTGACCCTATGAATGCTAGAGAATAACACAGGCAAAATTGGGGTTCATCCTTAAGAGAACTTTCATCTATATTGTATGCACACATCCTAAGCAAGATTGTTTGTAAACCTTGACCTGACATTTGACATGGCATCCAAGTGACTGACATAACATTTTCAAGGAAAATGGTCACTGGAAACTATTTATTGAAAGTCAACACAGTGAAGACACATAAATAATGTCTGACTTGTTATAGTTATAAAAGAGGGAGGTGTGAAAGAGTTTCTTTTAAAACTATTGCAAAGTGAAAAAGACCTCTGACTTTACCATATGTTCTAAAGGTGAGAACCACCAAACCCATCTAGAAAAGGCGTCGCATACATCAGAGGTCAATTCCGCTCTGCGATTGCGGCACTATTAACAACATTGCACGAGCTTGCATAATACAATGATACATTTGGATAAATTTATAAACAAAACCGCATTTATTTCAATAGCTTTTTTAAAAAAAAAACCACTACTCTTTCTATCTTATGAGAAAAGACACTGCACTACAAAAGTTTTTTTTTTATTAAAGAAAAAATATCTACAGTAACCTAAATAAAAAGTTCTCAGAAAGAGAATAGACCTGGGAGGACCAACCGTCGAATGATCCTACTAAAAATACTTCTGTAGCAATATTAGGCCAAACTACACAAGTAGTCTTCAGAAGTTTCAAAGCTTTGTGGACATGATCAATCTTCTTCTGCTTCTCATCCAGGACCTTCTGGGCATCCCTGGGAGAAAAGAATATGATATTGTCATGATTTAGTTTGTGTGTGTGTAAGTGTGAAATAATTTGAATGGTGTCTGAGGATACATTATTGCCAATGTCATCTTTCCTTCTAACACAGCCAGCTTAGCACGTAATGAACGCAGTCTGGCTTGAGCGTTCATGATTTCAGTTTCCTGGAATTCCCACACATCAGAAAGCTTTGCGAGATCATCAGAAGAATTCTTAGGCTCCTATTGAAGAATATACAGTAGAGAAATCAAGACTAGTTTTAGGATATTTTAAGGAGACTAGGAGAGGCTTTCAATGTGATGCTGCCACTTGACAGTGAATGAAAAACTATTCTACTGAAAAAAGTAACATTCTTCTAGGCTCCAGTTTCTTTCCGGTAAACAAATGTGCATTTGTGGTAGCTAGTAGCTACTCCAAAACCAATTAAATCACATGTATATTGTACAATGTATTAATACTTTAATATACCAAATTTTTTCAGTTTATAATCCTGGAGAGCCTGTGAAACTCTTCACTAAAATGAAAGGTATATGTGCCGTGTTAAGACCTGAGAGAGATATGCCCCACAAAATGAAAGGTGTCAAAACTGGATAAAGAAACAAAGGCTAAGCTTCTCTCATCAACAATAATGGATTAACTCATCGCAGACAGTTTTACTCGACATATTAAAGCATAAGATGAAATTGGTAAATAGATTTTGTCTTTGTTTCTTTTGATGTGATTTTTGTGTGGTTATCCCAGCTCCGAGCAAGTGGCACAGAGCAAAACTCTTCTATTATCTCCAATACAGAAGTGGAAAAGAATTCTACTTTCCTTATCCTTTTTCATAGTAGAAAATACCTTTTATGCCCCCTACCAAACAGAGGTGGTGACAAATTCTGATATCTATATTTTTTTGGATTTTCTTCAATAACTGGTAAATTAAAATCACCCCTCCTGTGTGAAAATGTGAAGATACTAATTGGTAAATGAGACTGTGAGACTCTCAGTCAGTGTGTAAATCTTGTGTTATTTATTGAATTTTTATTGGAGTAATTTACATGATCGTCCTATTATTAGCTTATAGTGTTATTACACTTGTGGCTTACCGTCAGCATTGTAACTTCATTGGTGTTAGTCCTCAATGAGTGAAGCACCGAGGATAGCTCTGATTCCAGAAGATGGATACGGGATTTTATGTCATTGTGATTTGCATTTCCAACTATGTCAAGAGAATCTAATCCTGTTTTGACTATTTCAGGTTGTCCTGAAACATTGCTCATACCTCCATTCTGAATTTCACTGGGAACAATTTCAGCATCTATATGTCATATTTGCAAATATATTAGTTGATCTTGACTATAATTCAAAGATAGGCACAACCTAATAATGTAAAATGGATTACCTTCAAAATCTGCTTCTGAAAAACCGGTCCTCTGAACAATCCAACTTCTCCACATCTCTGGCTTAATTGAGTTTCTTGAATTATCAGAACCTAATTGAGATCTGTGCTGATCAATTTTGATCTGGGAACCACTGAGAGGACTGGTGGTTGAGTTCAATGCACACGGTCTACTATTATTGTCAAGATTGGCAGCTACCTTTACAACATAGGAGATGCCAAAATTAACAATAATTCAAAATTTCAGTAGAGTAAGTGAGGGGCATCAAAAGCAACGTTTAAATATTTTAAATTTGGTTCTCTCAATTTCTGGTCGTGACAGCTCGCTAACATGTCCTTGAACAGAAAAACTATATTGTAGTTAGCTTTAACTGATTGAAGAAACATTGAAAATATGAATGTTACATTTTTTCCAATATTAGAAGTGTTTCATAATTCCAACATTTTTTTACTTCTGACATACGTAATACAAATAGAAACTAAAGGAACAACCTACAGCAATTAAAGAGGATGATAATATTTACTTACTCCATCTTTTGTGGTTCTATGATCCCGTTCCTCTTTATCTTTTTTATTGTCAGGCAAAATATCATCCTCTTTCTCTTCGAATCCACGTCCAAAAGAATTATTTCTGTGTTTCTCCAGCCGATTTAATATACCCTCAATGCCAGACTCCTCAACGTCTACTTCCCTGTTTAACAGAATATAACACTTAGGGCATCGCTCAAAGTTACATCTTATTCATCCATTCGATGATAGCAACAATAACATGGCATGAAATAAAAACAATAGAAACTTATCAATGTGACTAAACTAACACAATTGCTGCAAGATTCTTTGGGCATGCAAAATGTTCGAAATGAAAAGTTCCTAAATCCAAGTTATGCCCAAGAACCAAACCAAGCTTACTTAAAACCACAAATCATTTGATGATAAGAATAATACAATATCAACAACAACCAAGCTTTATTCCACTATGTGCGGTTGGCTACATAAATTAAACAACATCATAATGTTCTATCGTGGATCATATCTCTAGCCAAACCATTGACATCTAAGTCTTTCTTAATAGTTTATCCTACAATTTTTCTTGGTCTTCCTCTACCTCTAACGATTGAATTACTCTCTGTGTAATCAACTCTCCTTATGACATAATTTACATGTCTCCTCCATACATGCCCAAAAGCACATAAAGGCTAAACCTAGATCCAAGCACCTTTTCAATGATAGGTGATACCCAAACTATCTCTCTATTGCTATCATTCTTAATTCTATCTCATCTAGTATTTCCAACTCCTCATTCTCATCTCTACTATCTTGATTATATTCTCGTGTTGGTTTTTATTATCCAAAACTCCATTCCATACAACTAAGTCGGTCTTAAGTAGAAACAGTAGAAAGTTATAAACGTTATACTAAGCTACTAATACATTAGCTCATTGATGCAAGAATAAGGTACAAGTAAAATGCTCCAAAATAAAAAGCTCAAAAACCCATGTTAGGCACCTTAACCATTCCCTAATTCATATACACCTCAAGCCACAAAAGTGTAAATGCAAGACAGATTTACGACAAAATGAATATTGAAAAGCAAAAGTTAAGAGCAGGTGCATCATATAACAGGATCCTCACACTGATTCAGCTGGTTGAGAAGAGTTATCTTCAGATGAAGAGGAAGAATCATCAACCCCATAAACCCTAGTTTCATTCCCATCAATTTCACTGCCACTCCCACCTTCAAAATCAACACTTTCAACCGACCCATCACTCAAATCCCACCCATAAGAAAGCCACCCACCTTCTTTCACAATAGCTTCAGCCAAATCCAATCTCCCAGCTTTAACCAACTCTTGCTTTGAAGGAAACGTTTCTGGGTTATCCGAATTCTTCATAAACTCCAAAATCTCCTCCTCTAGAGACGAGAAATCTCCAACCCAATCCTTACACCTCGTCAAGAATCGAGAGCAAGACCAACACAAATCCTTGTGAGTGTAACAACTCCCTTTCCTGAGGGAAAAACCCTCGCGCCTAAAAACCAAACCAAGCTCGCTAAGAACCGCGAACCGTTGCACCTTCCTCGATGAAGGGAACGACACAAAGATAGGGGGAAAGAGAGAAAGTGTCAAATGAGGAAAAAACACCGAAGAAAAGGGTGCGGTGTTAGATTGCATGGTTCAGGCATTTCGTCGAACACTTACACGGTGTGTTAAAGAAAACAAAGTGCAGCGCGCGAACAACGCAACGAACAATAGTGTGATAATAATAATATACCGGAAACGGAATCTAGATTTATTTTAATTTTAATATTCTTATTGCACACTTTCCATAATTGTTGTACACATTTATTTAGTGGAGGAGGAGACAGAGTTGTTTTTATTCAGTGGCATTTTCTTTTTCTTTTTCTATTTTTTATCTCTTCAATGTCGACGAAGCTTCACTGATACTGAATGAAGTGAGAAGAAAGCGAAGTAATAAATCGATCACGTGGTTGGATTGGAACTGGTGGATGAGATTTTAATGCCAAAATAGTCCCTTAAAAACTAATGAGAAATTAAAGATAAGATTACCAAAAATAACAACTTTTTGGACTTCCATGTTCACAATTGCTAGGGCAAGTCGATAACAAATTGACAAGAGGGCGTGACGAGGACCGTACCGTAGTGGCAAAAGTGGAGGAAACAACTAAATTTATAGTTGATATTATATTAAAACATCTCATAATTTGGATCCTAAATTATAAAAGTTTTGTTTAAATTAAGACATTTTACTTCATCCATCAAATAACTCTTAAATGTGAAGATATACGACGAGTGACATTGTGACTTGGTCAAATTACGTCGCATAGAACTTTTAAAATTCCAAAATACAAGCTCTTCTTCCTTAAATCTTTATTCCTTCTTCCCTTAAATATTTATTCATTAATGAATGGTTGTTTGGATCTTGAGATGGCAGCTTTGTAGTTGGAATAAAATACATGAAATTTGGTTGATGTGTCCCTAATTCTTCTAATCCACCATATGGAAATAGAACACCTAGGGGAGGTGGCGTTGGTCTTGACAACTTGTGGAGAAGATGTGGGTCCTCTAATAGATGCCGACATGATTCCAAATCCAGTAGGGTGTATCATTGAACCTCTAATTTTATAATCTATTCGTAGCAAAAATTTTAAAAATTTAGAACTTCCTGAAGTAAAATGTTTAAATGCAAATGATCCTTGATATTTACAACACATAGGTAAAATGCTCTCTAAAATTTAAAACTCAAAGGTAAAATAATCCTTACCAATTTCAATCAATATCCATTCACATCATTCTTGTACTTCTACTATATGGTTGCGAGATTGATGTAAACACTCCACTTTCATATAACTTTCTTATGATTATGTTTTGTATTATTTTTTGTGATTACAATGTGTTTGTGTTATATGATATGATGAGTTGGGTTAAGGGACTAAACGTAAGGCATTTTAATCGAATTATAAAGTCGTTAGAAGTTTAGAAAATAACAATTATCAAAGCATTTTTGAACTAGCTCGCATCTTTCTCATTGTGCAATGCAGGGCAACCGAACATCAAACTTTTTGTTTTTTACTTTGTTGGCGACGGTACCTTCGTCGTGCAAAGTGTATTTTGACTGATTACGTTAAGAATTACATCGTCGAATCAATTAGTAGTGGGAATGTGATGAGACGGTACTTATCCCCCAAGTACCATACTTGATTTCCATATAAGGCAAAAACTCACTATTTCCACTAGGTGGTCAGAGGAGGTGAGAAGATCGAGTAGTACTGTCGTAAAGTCATCGTACGTTTTCTAAATTTGCATAAATAAGGTTCAATCATATTTTTAGCCATTTTTTCACAAGCTCTAACAAAATCCCAAACTCTAGCCATTAAAAACTCATTTCTCTTAAATCATCAGGAATACTCATAGACTCTTGACTCTTTGATCATTCTAAAGCATTTCCACCGAGCAATTCTTAAGAATTTTTTATTTCAACTAAAGAAATCTTTGTTAGAACTTTTCTACCAATTGTTAAGTCTTATTTTCATTCTATTTTGATTTCCATCAGATATTTTTTATTCCCACAAATAAAATTCAGTTGTTATTGATTAAAATCTATTTCCATCGTTTAAATCCACTCATATTGTTAGTTATTAATTTTAAACCGTAAAATTGTAGAGTTGGACCACTCATATTGTGAGAAATCGAGCTAGGAGCTTAACCGTGTTTTGGGTAGAATTCAGCCAAGACAATAATTGATTATCCTTGATTCTCTCTTGTTTGTTGGGATTATGTCTTCTCCCCTTGGTTGTCGTCTGTGTTGGGATGCTTCTGATACCGGGTCTTGGACGAAATACAAGCTAACCAAATAATTGTGCATGTTGTAATGAATGCCAAATTAGAGAACACACTACTTATATTATACCAACACAAAACTGAGAACCATATTTCACCAAAAGAATGATAATCATGTCAAATAACTTTATAGTGCTATGTTTACTCTTGGTTGTCGTCTGCGTTGGGACGTTTCTGATACCGGGTCTTGGACGAAATACAAGCTAACCAAATAATTGTGCATGTTGTAATGAATGCCAAATTAGAGAACACACTACTTATATTATACCAACACAAAACTGAGAACCATATTTCACCAAAAGAATGATAATCATGTCAAATAACTTTATAGTGCTATGTTTACTCTTGGTTGTCGTCTGCGTTGGGACGTTTCTGATACCGGGTCTTGGACGAAATACAAGCTAACCAAATAATTGTGCATGTTGTAATGAATGCCAAATTAGAGAACACACTACTTATATTATACCAACACAAAACTGAGAACCATATTTCACCAAAAGAATGATAATCATGTCAAATAACTTTATAGTGCTATGTTTACTCTTGGTTGTCGTCTGCGTTGGGATGCTTCTGATACCGGGTCTTGGACGAAATATAAGCTAACCAAATAATTGTGCATGTTGTAATGAATGCCAAATTAGAGAACACACTACTTATATTATACCAACACAAAACTGAGAACCATATTTCACCAAAAGAATGATAATCATGTCAAATAACTTTATAGTGTTATGTTTACTCTTGGTTGTCGTCTGCATTGGGATGCTTCTGATACCAGGTCTTGGACGAAATACAAGCTAACCAAATAATTGTGCATGTTGTAATGAATGCCAAATTAGAGAACACACTACTTATATTATACCAACACAAAACTGAGAACCATATTTCACCAAAAGAATGATAATCATGTCAAATAACTTTATAGTGCTATGTTTACTCTTGTACGAACGGATCAAATTCAAATTCAATGGTTTATAATAGGTTACGTTTTACTTTGATGACACTTTTGTGAAAGAAAAACATTTTACATTGTTGAACTAATTTTGTGTGTTGACTGTTAGTAGTTTGTTACTTTTTATCAATGCAACTCAATCATACCTTGTAATATTTTTTGCTCAAAATAGAAAATATTACTTAAAACATAATTTTTTAGTGCATCATCGGAGTTTAATAATATTTGATAAAATTAATTGATAACTGTTTAGCTAATTTAATATTTGATAATATTAGCAGTTTAATATAATTTTGATAGTACTTGGGTTTTTGCTTTAGAGTATGTTTGGTTTATGTAGTACCTCAATTTTGCCCCCCCCCCTAAAAAGAAGAAGAAGAGGGTTTTATCTTCTGATTTCTGCTTCTACTTTTGCTTTATGCTTCTGATTTCTGCTTCTACTTTTGCTTTATGCTTCTGATTTCTACTTCTGATGATATCCTCTGATTTATGCTTCTGATGATATCCTCTGATGGTATCTGTAACACCCCGAGTTTAAAACACAGGGCGAGTGTATTTTTTATTTATTTTTAAAAATCAATAATTAAAATGATTTTCCAGATTTAATTCATAAAGAATTAAAATAAACTTTTCACTAATCCATTTCATAAAATGATACTTCGTAATTTAATCGATGAAGGTAATTAAATAACTTCATCGTAATATCACTAAGTACTGAATTTTGGAAATTTAATGATAAACATCAATATATTTCAAAAGATAATAGTGTCATAACCTTAATAGGAAATATCAGAGTGCAGAAAAATATTAGCGGAAAAGTAGTACAATAATTTCCAAAATAACCAATTACATATTCCAGTTCAAAATCCTATACATCAACTCTAACTGATCATGCACTAAGCTACAGTAGCACGGTCTCCGCCACATCCTCTACAAGTCTCGTCTCCAGCCAGCTGTCCGCCCCTCTGCGTTGTCTACAAATACGCCGTGCGTAAAGATCAAGGAAAACTAACGACGTCTCCGTCGTTAGTGTAACCGTCAGTAGGAAGGGTTCGGGTATCATCATAGGGCAAAGCCCAATTTCCATAATATAATAGCAAGGGTCACCGACCGAAATTAACAAATAAGCACATGACATATATCTCACAGCAACACATACATCCATGGCATATCGTATAATGATGAAAATAAAGATGCTCATTTTGAAATTTCATGATATGTATACTTTTTCAAAACAACAACCTATTAATATGAAAAATATGTGGTAAGTACAACCAACACTTCAGCAATCACAATCATTTATCAAAAAATCTGCATTCTGTATTCGAATACAGCATGCCTGTAGTCGAATACAGATGCGAATATAGTGTTAAAATTTCACTTATGTATTCGAATACGACATGGTCGTAGTTGAATACAGATGCTAAGTCAGAAGGAAAAATCCTTCCTCTGTATTCGAATACAAGTTTGAAAACTTAAGTAAAACAGAAGCTTGACAGGTTGTATTCGAATACACACATGTTGTATTCGAATACACCTTCGAAAACTAGTGAAATTTTTCCTGAGACTTCAACACATTTTTCCTGAGAATGGTCAACACCAGAATCATCAGAAACAGAAACATAATGGTCAACACCAGAATCATCAAAAACAGAAACAAAATGATCAACATCAGAATCATCCAGAACCAAAACATGCACCTCCAAAACAACATGCATGGTATTCTCCAGTATGCTTACACAACCAACACAACATGCAAAGCACATTCCAGCTTTCTCACACAAGCAGAACAACAATGTTGTATTTCATAGATCATTAAACATCACAGAATGAAATTTTCAAGTTTTAAAACAACATGTACACAGTTTTCTCAACATGCATTTTGATCAACTTCAAAATAACATGCAAGACATTTTTCAACTTTTCCACACAACCAAAATAGACATGTTGTATAAGCAAAACAACAACATCACAGATTATTTAAAACCTCAAAAGAATGCATTTTCTTTCATCTTAAAAATTTCATGCAAAATAGTTTCTTTTTCAAAACAGAAACTCAAATACAACCACACCTCAAACATACATTTACAGTCCTAGAATGCAACTAGAAAGTGGAAGGTGCCCTTACCCTTGCTGCGTTTTCTGCTTCTTCTCACGTTTCTGTTTTCGTGCCCGTTTGCGCGTCACAAAACGGCAAAACTCCCGCCTGTGTTTGCTGCTACGAAACTGGGTTCTCTTGCTTCAGAATGATGAGGGGATTAAATTTTGTACTGGGGTTTTTATTGTTTGGTGCTTGGATTTCCAAGTAATGAAACTTTTGAGGAACTCCCTCTTTTTTCTTTGAAATCGTGAACTGGAAACCAGAAAACAGAATGGGAGGGAAAAGGGGTACTGTTACATGCAGTATGGGCAGTGAGGGAGGAGGAATGGTGTTCTGATTTCACCATCCTTCTCACTCCTATTTATAGGCTTGTGTGGTGCCACCTTGTAAGACCCTTAATTTTTAATTAAAATTATGGAATTAATTTTAAGTGTATTTTGGGGATATTTGTAAAATATTTAATATATGTATGTTTTGAGTAAATATATATATAAATATTTATTTTGGAAGATGAATTAAAATTATTGGATTAAGAATAAATTAATTTAATTACGAGTAATTAAATTAAAGGACAGTTAATTAAGGGATTAGCGGCTAATTGCGACGAGATTGGTTAAGTGCTGAGGATCAGACAAGTGTCGGGTGAGGTGGCACCCACACAAGCCTATAAATAGGAGTGAGAAGGATGGTGAAATCAGAACACCATTCCTCCTTCCTGACTGCCCATACTGCATGTAACAGTACCCCATTTTCCCTCCCATTCTGTTTTCTTTTTTCTGGTTTCCAGTTCACGATTTCAAAGAGAAAAGAGGGAGTTCCTCAAAAGTGCCATTACTTGGACATCCAAGCACCGAAACACCAAACCCCCAATACAAAATTTGTTCCCCACATCATTACGGAGCTAGAGAACCCAGTTTCGTAGTAGCAAATGCAAGCAGCAGTTTCACCGGTTTTTGACGCGTAAACGAGAACGAAAGCCGAAACGTGAGCAGAAGCAGGAAACACAACAAGGGTAAGGGCACCTTCCACTTTCTGGTTGCATTCTAGGACTGTAAATGTATGCTTGAGGTGTGGTTATATTTGAGTTTCTGTTTTGAAAAAGAAACTGTTTTGCATGACATTTTTAAGATGAAAGAAAATGCAGGTTTTAAATAATCTGTGAGGGAGGAGGAATGGTGTTCTGATTTCACCATCCTTCTCACTCCTATTTATAGGCTTGTGTGGTGCCACCTCACCTGACACTTGTCTGATCCTCAGCACTTAACCAATCTTGTCGCAATTAGCCGCTAATACCTTAATTAACTGTCCGTTAATTTAATTACTCGTAATTAAATTAATTTATTCTTCATCCAATAATTTTAATTCATCTTCCAAAATAAATATTTATATATATATTTACTCAAACATACATATATTAAATATTTTACAATATCCCCAAAATACACTTGAAATTAATTCCATAATTTTAATTAAAATTTAAGGGTGTTACAATACTACCCCCCTTAAATTAGTTTCGTCCTCGAAACTACATGTCGATGAACAACTAGGGATATTGTTCTCTCATCTTACTCTCCAGTTCCCAAGTCACGTCTCCAGTAGTCGGATTCCAAATCACTTTGACTAGTGGGACTTCCTTGTTCCTCAACTGTTTAATCTTCCTGTCTTCAATCCTTACAGGGAATACTTCAAATGACAGGTTATCATTCAGCTGAATTGTATTTGGTTCGATCACATGTGATGGGTCTGCAATGTATTTCCTTAACTGCGACACATGAAATACGTCATGAATATTGGACAGTATAGGAGGTAAAGCGATCCGATAAGCCAATGGTCCAATACGTGCAGTGATCTGGTATGGTTCAATAAATTTCGGAGTCAACTTTCTTGACTTAATAGCTCTGCCAACTCCCGTTGTAGGCGTGACCCTTAGAAATACATGATCACCCTGCTTGAATTCCAAAGGTCTGCGACGCTTGTCCGCATAACTCTTCTGACGAACCTGTGAAATCTTCATTTTCTCTTGTATCCTCTTGATTTTCTCTGTAGTCTGTTCTACCATTTCCGGTCCAACAATCATACTTTCTCTGTCGTTATACCAGCATAAAGGCATCTGACACTTGCGTCCCTACAAAGCCTCATAGGGTGCCATTCCAATACTTGCGTGAAAGCTATTGTTGTAAGTGAACTCAATCAATGGCAACACCTCATCCCAGTTTCCTCTGTCATCCAACACACATGCTCTCAACAGATCTTCCAAGGGCTGATTTGTTCTTTCGGTTTGCCCATCTGTTTGTGGATGGTAAGCGGAACTCAATTTCAGTTTCGTTCCCAAAGCTTCATGCAGCGCTCCCCAAAAATGAGATGTGAACTTTGGGTCATAGTCCGATACTATACTCGATGGAACGCCGTGTAACCTCACAATCTCAGCGATGTAGATTTCCGTCAGCTTATCTACTTTGTAAGTGGTCCTTACCGGTAAGAAATGTGCAGACTTTGTCAATCGATCCACTATTACCCAAATCGAATCATTCTTTTTCCTTGTCTTGGGCAGTCCTGTTATAAAATCCATGGAAATGTTGTCCCACTTCCATTCTGGTATATCTAGAGGCTGCAACATTCTAGCAGGTCGTTGATGTTCCACTTTCGCTTTTTGACAAGTTAAACAAGCTGATACATACTCCGCTACGTCCCTCTTCATTCCTGGCCACCAAAAATTCTGCCTTAAGTCTTGGTACATCTTGGTCGCTCCAGGGTGAATACTCAACTTACTCTTATGAGCCTCTTCCAAAATCGCTCTTCTCATCTCTACAACTCCCGGTATATAAACTCTTCCATTACATCTCAGAATATTATCTGTTCCAACGCTGAACTCAGTTGTCTGTCCTTGCGCTGTCAGATTCCTCTTTTCTTGAATCAATGCGTCATCTTGCAAGTTTGCAATCTCCTCGAGTAATCCACTCGAAATTGTTATCATTCCACACTTTAACATTCCTGGTGCAAACTTTACGTCCAAGTGTAGATCTCTAAATGCTTCCCACAACTCTTGTTGTCTGGCCATTATCATTGAAGATACTGACACACTTTTCCGACTCAATGCATCAGCCACCACATTGGCCTTTCCAGGGTGGTACTGCAATGAAAAGTCAAAATCCTTGAGAGTCTCCATCCATCTCCTCTGACGCATGTTCAATTCCTTCTGATCGAACAGATACTTCAAGCTTTTATGGTTACTGAATACCGTGAACGTGCATCCATATAAGTAGTGTCTCCAGACTTTTAAGGCAAATACTACTGCAATAAGCTCAAAATCATGAGTAGGATAGTTCCGTTTGTGAGTTTTCAACTGCCTTGAGGCGTAGGCTACAACTTTCTTGTGTTGCATCAAAACACATCCTAGACCTTGGTGAGATGCATCACAGTAAACCTCATATGGTTTTTCTGGTTGTGGCAAGACCAATACTAGTGAGGTTGTCAACTTTTCTTTAAGCAACTGAAAATTTTCCTCACACTTTTCCGTCCATGCAAACGGCTGATTCTTTCTGGTGAGTTGTGTTAAAGGAGCTACAATCTTAGCAAATCCTTCAATAAATCTCCTATAGTATCCTGCCAGTCCGACAAAACTCCGTATGTCTGTGATAGTCTGAGGCTGTTTCCAGGCAAGAATTGTCTCAATCTTTGCCGAATCGACAACGATTCCTTCTTTTGTTATCACATGTCCCAAGAAGTTCACTTGATCTAGCCAAAACTCGCACTTCGATAAATTGGCATACAGTTGCTTCTCGTGCAAGACTTCAAGAACTTGGCGTAGGTGTTCTCCGTGTTCTTCTTCATCCTTTGAATAAACCAATATATCATCGATGAACACCACCACGAATTTATCCAAGAATGGGCTAAAGATCCTATTCATATAGTCCATAAAAATCGCTGGTGCATTCGTAACTCCAAACGGCATAACGAGATATTCATAGTGTCCGTAACGAGTCCTGAAAGCAGTCTTTTGAATATCTCCTTCTCTTACCCGAATCGGATGGTATCCCGATTTCAAATCAATCTTTGAAAACACCGCGGCTCCCCTCAATTGGTCCATCAAATCATCGATGCATGGTAAAGGATAACGATTCTTGATAGTCACCTTGTTAAGTTGCCGATAATCCACACATAAACGCGAACTTCCATCATTCTTTTTAACCAACAACACTGGAGCTCCCCACGGCGACACACTTGGTCTGATAAATCCTTTCTCCAATAAGCCTTCATCTGACCCTTCAGCTCGCTTAATTCCAATGGCGACATCCGGTACGGCGCAATTGAAATAGGTCCAGTTCCTGGGTGCAAATCAATGAAGAACTCCACCTCTCTTACTGGGGGTAATCTTGGAATTTCTGTTGGAAATACGTCCGGATACTCTTTGACTAACATCACATCTTCTATGTTCACATCCATCTTGGTCTCCACGTTAGCCAATGATAGAAATTCCTGAGTTCTCTCTCTCAGAGACACCTCGAGTTTGTTAGCAGCCAAATACCGAACGACTCCAGGTTCGGGGAAAAGAACTAATTTTCGAGCGCAATCAAAGACTACGTAATTATACGTCATCCAATCCATGCCGAGAATGATCTCGAGTGATTGTAGGGGTAGACAGATTAAATTAACCAAGAAATCTCTAATCTGAATCGTCACAGTACAATGTAAACATGCAGAGTTTACAGTCAAGGTCTTAGTAGGTGTGGAAACAACCAAATCAAAAGGTAAAGCAGACACAGATAACTTCAAACGATGCACACAGTCCATAGCAATAAAAGAATGGGTTGCTCCCGGATCAAAAAGTGCAGTTAGGGTGTTACCTGCAATCTCGCAATCTTGCTAGATTAAATTTGGAGCTTGATTCCCAGCTTCAGCACCCATGTGGTATACGCGGCCTCTAGCAATTGGACGAGTAGCCCTAGTTGCGTTCACTGTTGGCTCCACCTTTGGAGCCCGACAATCCCTCGCCACGTGTCCTGGTTTCTGGCAGTTGAAACACATCAGATCCCTTGCGGTACAGGCAGTAGCAATATATCCTTCCTTCCCACATCGATAACACCGGACTCCTTGTCCCAATTGTCGTCCAAAATTCTGATTTCCCAGCCGACTCTGGCCTCTCTTGTTGTTTTGTGGCCGGTTATACGGCTTAACCACTTGCTTCCCTCTATTGTTCTGACTGTGCATCCGACTAGGCCCTCCAGAATTAAAGTTCCCTCCTCTGTTGGCCCTCCTGTTCTTCAACCTTTCTACACTTTTTCACTAACACTTGGAAACGTTGAATTCCCAAAGGTAAGACCTGAAGGTGCAAACACGAGAAGGGGGGTTGAATTGTGTTTGACTTAACTTGAATACTTTTCCTGTTTTAATACTTTCAAAACAAAACTTGATGTATAATTAAAACAGAGTTAGCAGCGGATAAAAATAAAAATAAAAACTCACAAATTTTATACTGGTTCACCGTTAACGAGGCTACGTCGAGTCCCTTCGCCTTGAAGGATTTCACTAATTCAACCTTGAATTACAATCTTGCTACTGACCTTTCAAGTCAGTCTTCTCAAATAGTCTAACAATCCTAGACTTCTTTGAGGAAAAACAACTCCTGTTCTTCAGCCAATCTGACACCCCAGATTGTAGAAGAATTCACAACACTATGAATCTAATTGCTAAGTACCTTGCTACCCTTTCTGAATCCCTCAGTTTGTAGACTCTACTTCAACAACTTAGATACAACCCTATCTAATTGCCAAGTAACCTGCTACCTCTACTGACTCCCTCAGATTGTAGACTCTACTTCAACAACTTAGATTTGCCACAGTAGAAAGAAAATAACCGAGTACTTGCTTCTTGAAAGCTGAAACTCACAATTGACTTATATGAAAATTTGAGAGTGGTTGCTTTGGAAGTGTATGACTCTTTTGTGATTTTCGATACTATATTCTTCAGCATTAAGTCTCTATTTATAGTTGAACTTTAGAACTTCACTGATGCTTTACTTTTGCAGTATATTTCGATTAATCTGTTTTGAAAATATTTTGGAGTATTTTGCTCAGATTCTGTTTTGAGCCTTTTGCTCACTGATCTGTTTTGAACATTTTGCTCCGCTTCTGTTTTGAGCATTTTTCTCAGATTCTTTAATCCTAACGATCAATTCTGCACCATTGGATCTTCATGCGATAGTCCACATATGGACCAGCCTATTTGATATTCTATGATCCTCTGATTTCGGCCATTCCTGGACCACACTTCCTAACCCTCTGATCTTTTGATTTCCGCCTTCCCTGGACGCGCACCTGATATGCTAAAATCCTCTGAATTCGGCCTTTGCTGGACTGCACAGTCTGTGCCTCTGATTTCGGCCACCACTGGGCCATGGTCTGATTTTCTGATCTGGACCATCACTGAACCAAATAATTATTTCTGAACCATTGATCTGGAAATTTTTACTCTGATATGGACAGATTCTGGACTTTGGTCTGGAACAAACTGAAATTAACTTCTGGTCAAGTCTGGAACAAGTCTGGACTGTGTAATTTTTCACTACCAGGCCATCTTCTGGTCAGAATAACTTCTGGAATAAAATTGATATTTGACTCCTGTTTGTCTGGAACAACTCTCCTTCTGGCAGGCTTTCCAATGGTATGATTCATGTTTTATTATGATTTTTCTTCCTTCTGTTCTGGGCCACCAAACATATCCTCTGGTGATGTTTTGACATCCTAGAACATCTTCTGGAAATTCCAGAATTCATTTTCCTTTGATCTCTGCTTCTGTTTCCTTCAGTTTCTGGGGCATTTAACTTAATAATTCAAAGTACAAAATAAGTTTACATTGAGTACATTTGTAAGCATCAAAATCCTAAGTACTTAGAACCAACTTGGTTCCAACAAGACCAAGTCTTGAATCTCATACTTCAGTCCACTTTTAAAGCAATGGCACATAAACTGTTCATCAACTTCTTCCCAGAAAAATCTGAAATGTCTTGACAGGGATTCAAACTTAGCCGCATGTTCTCCCACTGTCATATTTCCCTGGTGCAATTTCAGAAAATCGTCACCCAACTTGGTCCTAGTGCTCATCGGGAAGTATTTGTCCAAAAACTTGTTTTTGAACGACTCCCAGTTCACCTCCTCTTGGGCTGACCCCATCAGTAGTCTTGTGCTTCTCCACCAATACTCTGCATCCCCTATCAACAGATACGTGGCATAGTTGACTTTCACCGCTGCCCGACAATTAATCATCTTGAAGATTTTCTCCATATCTTGAATCCACTGGTCCGCTCTTTCTGGACCCTCATCACCTTTGAACTTGGGAGGATTATGGCGACGAAAATCCTCTAGTCCTCTACATTCAGCAGCACGAATTTCTCTTTCCCTCTTCTCCAGATCTCGTTGAGTCTTTGCAACCGTCTGTGCAGCAACAGACGCAGCCATGTTGTTCATTGCTTCAGCCATCCTATCTTCCCGGCTGACATTGGCTCTTGTGGTGTCGTCTCTTCATGGAGGCATTGTTTCCTACAAAACCATCATCACTTCAGTCACACCACAACTTACACAAGACTTGACACTTTAACTACTTGCTCCTATGCATGATCAGCTAATAACTCAAAACTAATACTTTAATCAGAGCTTTAACCCAAAACTTTAACCAAATGCTTTGATACCCCAATTGTAACACCATGAATTTAAAACACAGCGCAAATGTATTTTTTTTTAACATCAATAATTAAAATGATTTTCCAGATTTAATTCATAAAGAATTAAAATAAACTTTTCACTAATCCATTTCATAAAATGATACTTCGTAATTTAATCGATGAACGTAATTAAATAACTTCATCATAATATCACTAAGTACTGAATTCTGGAAATTTAATGATAAACATCAATATATTTCAAAAGATAATAGTGTCATAACCTTAATAGGAAATATCAGAGTGCGGAAAAATATTAGCGGAAAAGTAGTACAATAATTCCCAAAATAACCAATTACATATTCCAGTTCAAAATCCTATACATCAACTCTAACTGATCATGCACTAAGCTACAGTAGCACGGCCTCCGCCGCATCCTCTACAAGTCTCGTCTCTAGCCAGTTGTCTGCCCCTCTGTGTTGTCTACAAATACGCCGTGCGTAAAGATCAAGGAAAACTAACGACGTCTCCGTTGTTAGTGTAACCGTCGGTAGGAAGGGTTCGGGTATCATCTGAGGGGAAAGCCCAATTTCCACAATATAATAGCAAGGGTCACCGACCGAAATTACAAAATAAGCACATAACATATATCTCACAGCAACACATACATCCATGGCATATCGTATAATGATGAAAATAAAGATGCTCATTTTGAAATTTCATGATATGTATACTTTTTCAAAACAGCAACCTATTAATATGAAAAATATGTGGTAAGTAAAGCCAACACTTCAGCAATCACCATCATTTATCAGGAAATCAGATTTCATAAAGTACTCACACACATCAATTTCAAACCATAATCATCTAACCAAATCGTGATCCACCGGTCAATCCTCCAATGCAATATGTATATGCTCATGTATACATTTTCTTGGAATTACCAAGGTGTAGTCGCTCAATAGACCAGCACAATATGTTTGACTTTAACGGTGCTCAAGACCAAGGTGCAATCGCTCAACAGATCAACACCAGTGAAGTCGCTCAACAGACCAGCACTCGTGCAGTCGCTCAACAGACCAGCATGTTTGACATATACCAATGTACAATCGCTCAATAGATCAGTACCTAGTGCAGTCGCTCAACAGACCAGCACTCGTGCAATCGCTCAACAGATCAGCACGTGGTTGCGCATTTCAGGGTACAAATGCTCAACAGTCCAGTACCAGTGCAGTCGCTCAACAGACCAGCACCTATATACCAAGGTACAATCGCTCAACAGATCAGTACCTAGTGCAGTCGCTCAACAGACCAGCACTCGTGCAATCGCTCAACAGATCAGCATGTGGTTGCGCATTACTCTGTGGCCCATCGCGGGTACCACTTGACTATGCAATGTATGAATATGCAGTGTTTTCTCTTCACTGAAATAGTATGCATTATCAGGAAAATTCAACCTTCCCAACATCTTTCAAAACATCTCAACACAATCAATATTATCATCATCACAATCATGATTAAACAGTCAAGTAATCATTAACACTTTGCATTATCTCAAAATTCCATTCTTACTTATCTTAAGTCTTTCCAATGTTTCCCAAACTCTTAAAATTCATAAAACAGTGTTTAAAACTTAGATTTCTGGAAAATACGAAGTTGTATTCGAATACAGCTTCTCTGTATTCGAATACAGTAGCCAAAAACAGTGCATAATTACACTATGTATTCGAATACAGCCCTCTTGTATTCGAATACAGAGGCTGTCCCAGTGTAAAAATCAATATTTTCCACTATATTAGTAAAGTCTCAAAAACTTCATCACGCCCTCTTCAAACTATTTCAAAGACTCCATTTTAAATCATTTTAACCCTTCTCAATATTTCCCAACACTTTAAAATTCACATGACAGAGTTTAAAACTTGATTTTCTGAAAAACACGAATCTGTATTCGGATACAGCTTCGTTGTATTCGAATACAAAAGCTAAAAACTGAGTTTCTGGAAAAACTCGAATCTGTATTCGAATACTTATCCATTGTATTCGAATACAGAAGCTGAAACTAGTGAAAATCTGCATTCTATATTCGAATACAGCATGCCTGTAGTCGAATACAGATGCGAATACAGTGTTAAAATTTCACTTCTGTATTCGAATACGACATGGTCGTAGTCGAATACATATGCTAAGTCAGAAGGAAAAATCCTTCCTCTGTATTCGAATACAAGTTTGAAAACTTAAGTAAAACAGAAGCTTGACAGGTTGTATTCGAATACACACATGTTGTATTCCAATACACCTTCGAAAACCAGTGAAATTTTTCCTGAGACTTCAACACATTTTTCCTGAGAATGGTCAACACCAGAATCATCAGAAACAGAAACATAATGATCAACACCAGAATCATCAAAAAAAGAAACAGAATGATCAACATCAGAATCATCCAGAACCAGAACATGCACCTTCAAAACAACATGCATGGTATTCTCCAGTATGCTTACACAACCAACACAACATGCAAAGCATATTCCAGCTTTCTCACACAAGCAGAACAACAATGTTGTATTTCACAGATCATCAAACATCACAAAATGAAATTTTCAGGTTTTAAAACAACATGTACACAGTTTTCTCAACATGCATTTTGATCAACTTCAAAATAACATGCAAGACATTTTTCAGCTTTTCCACACAACCAAAACAGACATGTTGTATAAGCAAAACAACAACATCACATATTATTTAAAACCTCAACAGAATACATTTTCTTTCATCTTACAAATGTCATGCAAAACAGTTTCTTTTTCAAAACAGAAACTCAAATACAACCACACCTCAAACATACATTTACAGTCCTAGAATGCAACTAGAAAGTGGAAGGTGCCCTTACCCTTGCTGCGTTTTCTGCTTCTTCTCACGTTTCTGTTTTTGTGCCCGTTTACGCGTCACAAAACAGCGAAACTCCCGCCTGTGTTTGCTGCTACGAAACTGGGTTCTCTAGCTTCAGAATGATGAGGGGATTAACTTTTGTACTGGGGTTTTCTGGTTTGGTGCTTGGATTTCCAAGTAATGAAACTTTTGAGGAACTCCCTCTTTTCTCTTTGAAATCGTGAACTGGAAACCAAAAAACAGAAAATAGAATGGGAAGGAAAAGGGGTACTGTTACATGCAGTATGGGCAGTGAGGGAGGAGGAATGGTGTTCTGATTTCACCATCCTTCTCACTCCTATTTCTAGGCTTGTGTGGTGCCACCTTGTAAGACCATTAATTTTTAATTAAAATTATGGAATTAATTTTAAGTGTATTTTGGGGATATTTGTAAAATATTTAATATATGTATGTTTTGAGTAAATATATATATATAAATATTTATTTTGGAAGATGAATTAAAATTATTGGATTAAGAATAAATTAATTTAATTACGAGTAATTAAATTAACGGACAGTTAATTAAGGGATTAGCGGCTAATCGCGACGAGATTGGTTAAATGCTGAGGATCGGACAAGTGTCGGGTGAGGTGGCACCCACACAAGCCTATAAATATGAGTGAGAAGGATGGTGAAATCAGAACACCATTCCTCCTTCCTGACTGCGCATACTGCATGTAACAGTACCCCCTTTTCCCTCCCATTCTGTTTTCTGTTTTCTGTTTTCTAGTTTCCAGTTCACGATTTCAAAGAGAAAAGAGGGAGTTCCTCAAAAGTGCCATTACTTGGAAATCCAAGCACCGAAACACCAAACCCCCAGTACAAAATTTGTTCCCCACATCATTACGGAGCTAGAGAACCCAGTTTCGTAGCAGCAAACGCAAGTGGCAGTTTCACCGGTTTTTGACGCGTAAACGGGAACGAAAGCAGAAACGTGAGCAGAAGCAGGAAACGCAACAAGGGTAAGGGCACCTACCACTTTCTAGTTGCATTCTAGGACTATAAATGTATGTTTAAGGTGTGGTTATATTTGAGTTTCTGTTTTGAAAAAGAAACGATTTTGCATGACATTTTTAAGATGAAAGAAAATGCATTACGTTGAGGTTTTAAATAATCTGTGATGTTGCTGTTTTGCTTATACAACATGTCTGTTTTGGTTGTGTGGAAAAGCTGAAAAATGTCTTACATGTTAGTTTGAAGTTGATCAAAATGCATGCTGAGAAAACTGTGTGCATGTTGTTTTAAAACCTGAAAATTTCATTCTGCGATGTTTGATGATCTGTGAAATACAACATTGTTGTTCTGCTTGTGTGAGAAAGCTGGAATATGCTTTGCATGTTGTGTTGGTCGTGTAAGCATACTGGAGAATACCATGCATGTTGTTTTGGAGGTGCATGTTCTGGTTCTGGATGATTCTGATGTTGATCATTCTGTTTCTATTTTTGATGATTCTGATGTTGATCATTCTGTTTCTGGTTCTGGATGATTCTGATGTTGATCATTCTATTTCTGTTTCTGATGATTCTGGTGTTGATCATTCTATTTCTGCTTCTGATGATTCTGGTGGTGACTATTCTGTTTCTGGATGATTCTGATGTTGATCATTCTGTTTCTGGTCTGTTGATGAAAATCTGGTGTTGTTGATGATTTTGAAAGAAAAAGATATTTTAAATGATGAAAGTGTTTTCTGGAAAAGTGCTGAATCTGTTTTGATGTTTGGTTGTTTTTTTAAAGAAACAGTTTGAAATGTGTTGAAGTCTCAGGAAAAATTTCACTGGTTTTCGAAGGTGTATTCGAATACAACATGTGTGTATTCAAATACAACCTGTCAAGCTTCTGTTTTACTTAAGTTTTCAAACTTGTATTCGAATACGGGCCTCTGTATTCGAATACAGAGGAAGGATTTTTCCTTCTGACTTAGCATATGTATTCGACTACGCCATGTCGTATTCGAATACAGAAGTGAAATTTTAACACTGTATTCGACTACGACAGCCTCGTATTCGAATACAGGATGCTGACTTTCAAAATTTTTGCTTATGTATTCGAATACAAGGGATCTGTATTCGAATACAGATTCGAGTTTTTCCAGAAACTCAGTTTTTAGCTTCTGTATTCGAATACAAGGAAGCTGTATTCGAACACAGATTCGTGTTTTCCAAAAAATCAAGTTTTAAACACTGTCATGTGAATTTTAAAGTGCTGGAAAATATTGAGAAGGGTTAAAATGATTTAAAATGGAGTCTTTGAAATAGTTTTGAAGAGGAGAGGATGATGTTTTGGAAACCATTAATGACATGGGAGGAAATGTTGAACTTTCAATGTTTTGTCTTCTGTATTCGACTACAGGCATGCTGTATTCGAATACAGAATGTTAAAATTGTAGTTTCATGCTTTTGTATTGGAATACAAGGAATCTGTATTCGAATATAGATTCGGGTTTTCAGAAATTCCAAGTATTTCAACATTGTTTATGAATCCTAAGTGTTGGGGAATATTCGGAAGGTTTATGATGAATTAAAATGGAACTTTTGTGATAGTTTGAAGTGGGGGTGATGAAGTTTCTGAGACTTTATTGATGTAGTGGAAAAATATTGATTTTTACACTGTGACAGCCTCTGTATTCGAATACAGGAAGGCTGTATTTGAATACATAGTGTTAATTCTGCACTGTTTTGGCTTCTGCATTCGAATACAAGGAAGCTGTATTCGAATACAGATTCGTATTTTCCAAAAATCTCAGTTTTAAACACTATTTTATGAATTTTAAGAGTTGGGGAGAACAAAGGAAAGACTTATGATAATTAAGAATGGAATTTTGAGATAATGTAAAGTGATAATGATTGCTTGAATGTTTAATCATTGATGTGTTGATGATGAAATTAATTGTATTGAGAGGTTTTTTGAAAATGATGGAAAGGTTGAATTTTATTGATGTTTCATACTGTTTTTACTGGAGAGAAAACACTGCATATTCATACATTGCATAGTCAGGTGGTGACCGCGATGGGCCACATAGTTGATGCGGTGACCGTGATGAGCCGCGAAGTTAAGTAGTAACCATGGGTTATAGAATAGTTTTGCGTGTATTAGACGGTCTGTTATATCCGGGGTCAGAGTAGTTCCTCGTGTATTAGACGGTCTATTCTACTCAGACTACGGAGTGGTTCCGCGTGTATTAGACGGTCCATTCTATCCGTGCGAGGATTTAACTTCTGTATGTTCTGGCCTGTGAGAGGCTAACATACGTGAAACGTGCTGATCTGTTGAGCGATTGCACGAGTGCTGGTCTGTTGAGCGACTACACTGGTACTGGTCTGTTGAGCGACCATACCTTAGTATATGTATAACGTGATGGTCTGTTGAGCGACTGCACTAGTACTGGTCTGTGAGCGATTGTACCTTAGTATGTGTATAACGTGCTGGTCTGTTGAGCGACTGCACGAGTGCTGGTCTGTTGAGCGACTGCACCTTGGTAATTCCAAGAAATTGTATACATGATCATATACATATTGCATCGGGGGATTGACCGGTGGGTCACGATTGGGTTATGTGATGATGATTGGAAATTGATGTGTGTGAGTACTTTATGAAATCTGAATTTCTGATGAATGATTGTGAATGCTGAAGTGTTGGTTGTACTTACAACTTATTTTCCATCTTAATTGGTTGCTGTTTTGAAAAATACATGTCATGAAATTTCAAAATGAGCATCTTTATTTATCATAATTGACTTTATGATATGCCATGGTTATATTTGTTACTGTGAAATATATGCTATGTGTTATGTCTTAATTTCGGTCAATGACCCTTTACTATTATATGTGGAAATTGGGCTTTGCCCTCAAATGATACCCGAACCTTTCCTACCAACGGTTACACTAATGACGGAGACGTCGTTAGTTTTCCTTGATCTTTACGCACGGCGTATTTGTAGACCACGCAGAGGGGCGGACAACTGGCTGGAGACGAGACTTGTAGAGGATGCGGCAGAGACCGTGCTACTGTAGCTTAGTGCATGATGAGTTAGACTTGATGTATAGAATTTGAGCTGGAAATGTATTTTGTTTTATTTTGGAAATTATTGTACTATTTTTCCGCTAAACTATGCACTCTGATATTCTCTTTTGGGATGGTTATGACAATGTTATCTTTTGAAAATATATTAATGTTTAGTATTGAATTTCCAGAATTAAGGACTTAGTGAAAATTTATTTTAATTCTTTTTGAATTAAATCTGGAAAAACATTTTAATTATTGATTTTAAAAAAAAAATACACTTGCGTTGTATTTTAAACTCGGGGTGTTACAATTGTGGTATCAGAGCATTTGGTTAAAGTTTTGGGATAAAGCTCTGATTTAATTATTTGTTTTGAGTTATTAGCTGATCATGCATAGGAGCAAGTAGTTAAAGTGTCAAGTCTTGTGTAAGTTGTGGTGTGACAGAAGTGATGATGGTTTTGTAGGAAACAATGCCTCCACGAAGAGACGACACCACAAGAGCCAATGTCAGCCGGGAAGATAGGATGGCTGAAGCAATGAACAACATGGCTGCGTCTGTTGCTGCGCAGACGGCTGCAAAAACTCAACGAGATCGGGAGAAGAGAGAAAGAGAGATTCGCGCTGCCGAATCTAGAGGACTAGAGGATTTTCGTCGTCATAATCCTCCCAAGTTCAATGGTGATGAGGGTCCAGAAAGAGCGGACCAGTGGATTCAAGAGATGGAGAAAATATTCGAGATGATTAATTGCCGAGCAGCGGTGAAGGTCAACTAAGCCACGTATCTGCTGATAGGGGATGCAAAGTACTGGTGGAGAAGTACAAGGCTACTGTTGGGGTCAGCTCAAAAAGAAGTGAACTGGGAGTCGTTCAAAAAGAAGTTTTTGGACAAATACTTCCCAATGAGCACTAGGACCAAGTTGGGTGACGATTTTCTGAAATTGCACTAGGGAAACATGACAGTAGGGGAATATGCGGCTAAGTTTGAATCCCTGTCAAGACATTTCAGATTCTTCCGGGAAGAAGTTGATGAACAGTTTATGTGTCATCGCTTTCAAAATGGACTGAAGTATGAGATTCAAGATTCGGTCCTACCCTTGGGGATTCAACGTTTCCATGTGTTAGTAGAAAAGTGTAGAGAGGTTGAAGAGATTAAGAACAGGAGGGCCAACAGAGGAGGGAACTTTAATTCTGGAGGGCCTAGTCGGATGCACAGGCAGGCAATAAAGGAAAGCAAGTGGCTAAGTCGTATAACCGGCCACAAAACAACAAGAGAGGCTAGAATCGGTCGGGAAATCAGAATTTTGGTCGGCAATTAGGACAAGGGGTTCGTTGTTTCCGATGTGGGAAAGAAGGACACTATGCTGTTGCTTGTACCACTATGAGTCCTTCATGCTACAATTGCCAGAAACCAGGACATTTTGCTAGGGATTGCAAGGCTCCAAAGGTGGAACTAACTATGAACGCGACTAGGGCTACTCGTCCCACTGCTAGAGGACGTGTTTATCACATGGGTGCTGAAGCTGGGAGTCAAGCCCCAAATTTAATCCAGCAAGATTGTGAGATTGCAGGTAACACCCTAACTGCACTTTTTGATTCGGGGGCAACCCACTCTTTCATTGCTATGGACTGTGTGAATC
>JBBPBO010000003.1:10373267-10398573 GCA_037974295.1 Cicer cuneatum | reverse complement strand
ATGGGTGCTGAAGCTGGGAGTCAAGCCCCAAATTTAATCCAGCAAGATTGTGAGATTGCAGGTAACACCCTAACTGCACTTTTTGATTCGGGGGCAACCCACTCTTTCATTGCTATGGACTGTGTGAATCGTTTGAAGTTGTCTGTGTCTGCTTTGCCTTTTGATTTGGTTGTTTCGACACTTGCTAAGACTTTGACTGTAAACTCTGCATGTTTACACTGTACTGTAACGTTTCATAATAGAGATTTCTTAGTTAATTTAATCTGCCTACCCCTACAATCACTCGAGATCATTCTCGGCATGGATTAGATGACGTATAATTACGTAGTCTTGGATTGCGCTCGAAAACTAGTCCTTTTCCCCGAACCTGGAGTCGTTCGGTATTTAGCTGCTAACCAACTCGGAGTATCACTGAGAGAAGGAACTCAGGAATTTTTATCATTGGCTAACGTGGAGACCAAGATGGATGTGAACATAGAAGATGTGAAGTTAGTCAAGGAATATCCGGACGTATTTCCAACAAAAATTCCAGGATTACCCCCAGTAAGAGAGGTGGAGTTCTTCATTGATTTATACCCAGGAACTGGACCTATTTCTATTGCGCCGTACCGGATGTCGCCATTGGAATTAAGCGAACTTAAGGGTTAAATTGAAGGTTTATTGGAGAAAGGATTTATCAGACCAAATGTATCGTCGTGGGGAGCTCCGGTGTTGTTGGTTAAGAAGAATGATGGAAGTTCGCGTTTATGCGTGGATTATCGGCAACTTAACAAGGTAACTATCAAGAATCGTTATCCTTTACCACGCATCGATGATTTGATGGATCAATTGAGGGGAGCAGTGGTGTTTTCGAAGATCGATTTGAAGTCAAGATATCATCAGATTTGAGTAAGAGAAGGAGATATTCAAAAGACTGCTTTCAAGACTCGTTACAGACACTATGAATATCTCGTTATGCTGTTTGGAGTTACGAATGCACTAGCGATTTTTATGGACTATATGAATAGGATCTTCAGCCTGTTTCTGGATAAATTTGTGGTGGTTTTCATCGATGATATTTTGGTTTATTCAAAAGATGAAGAAGAACACGGAGAACACCTACGCCAAGTTCTTGAAGTCTTACGCGAGAAGCAATTGTATGCCAATTTATCGAAGTGCGAGTTTTGGTTAAAGAAAGTAAACTTCTTGGGACATGTGATAACAAAAGAAGGAATCGTTGTGGATCCAGCAAAGATTGAGACGATTCTTGCCTGGAAACAGCCTCAGACTATCACAGAGATACGGAGTTTTGTCAGACTGGTAGGATACTACAGGAGATTTATTGAAGGATTTGCTAAGATTGTAGCTCCTTTGACACAACTCACCAGGAAGAATCAGCCGTTTGCATAGACAGAGAAGTGTGAGGAAAGTTTTCAGTTGCTTAAGGAAAACTTGACAACCTCACCAGTATTGGTCTTGCCACAACCAGAGGAACCATATGAAGTATACTGTGATGCATCTCACCAAGGTTTGGGATGTGTTTTGATGCAATGCAAGAAAGCTGTAGCTTACGCCTCAAGGCAATTGAAGACTCAAGAACGAAACTGCCCTACTCATGATTTAGAGCTTGCTGCAATAGTGTTTGCATTAAAGGTTTGGAGGCACTACTTATATGGATGCACGTTCACGGTGTTAAGCGACCATAAAAGCTTGAAGTATCTGTTCGATCAGAAGGAATTGAACATGCGTCAGAGGAGATGGATGGAGACCCTAAAGGATTTTCACTTTTCATTGCAGTACCACCCTAGAAAGGCCAATGTGGTGGTTGATGCATTGAGTCGGAAGAGTGTGTCAGTATCTTCAATGATAATGGCCAGACAACAGGAGTTGTGGGAAGCATTTAGAGATCTACATTTGGACGTAAAGTTTGCACCAGGAATGTTAAAGTGTGGAATGATAATCATTTCGTGTGGTTTGCTTGAGGAGATTGCAAACTTGCAAGATGACGCATTGATCCAAGAAAAGAGGAACCTGATAGCGCAAGGACAGACAACTGAGTTCATCGTCGGAACAGATAATATTCTGAGATGTAATGGAAGAGTTTGTTAACCGGAAGTTGCGGAGGTGAGAAGAGCGATTTTGGAAGAGGCTCATAAGAGTAAGTTGAGTATTCATCCTGGAGTGACCAAGATGTACCAGGACTTAAGATAGAATTACTGGTGGCCAGGAATGAAGAGGGACGTAGCGGAGTACATATCAGCTTGTTTAACTTGTCAGAAAGCAAAAGTGGAACACCAACGACCTGCTGGGATGTTGCAGCCTCTGGATATACCGGAATGGAAGTGGGACAACATTTCCAAGGATTTTATAACAGGACTGCCCAAGACAAGGAAAAAGAATGATTCAATTTGGGTAATAGTGGATCGATTGACAAAGTCCGCCATTTCTTACCAGTAAGGACCACTTACAAAGTAGATAAGCTGACGGAAATCTACATCGCTGAGATTGTGAGGTTACACGGCGTTCCGTCGAGTATAGTATCGAACCGTGACCCAAAGTTCACATCTCATTTTGGGGGAGCACTGCATGAGGCTTTAGGAACAAAACTGAAATTGAGTTCCGCTTACCATCCACTAACAGACGGACAGACTGAAAGAACAAATCAGTCCTTGGAAGATATGTTAAGAGCATGTGTGTTGGATGACAGAGGAAACTGGGATGAGGTGTTGCCATTGATTGAGTTCACTTATTACAACAGTTTTCACGCAAGTATTGGAATGGCACCCTACGAGGCTTTGTATGGACGCAAGTGTCAAACGCCTCTATGCTGGTATAAGGACAGAGAGAGTATGATTGTTGGACCTGAGATGGTGGAGCAAACTATAGAGAAAATCAAGAGGATACAAGAGAAAATGAAGATTTCACACGATCGTCAGAAAAGTTATGCGGACAAGCGTCGCAGACCTTTGGAATTCAAGCAGGGTGATCATGTATTTCTAAGGGTTACGCCTACAACTGGTGTTGGCAGAGCTATTAAGTCAAGAAAGTTGACTTCAAAATTTATTGGACCATACCAGATCACTGCACGTATTGGACCATTGGCTTATCGGATCGCTTTACCTCCTATATTGTCCAATATTCATGACGTATTTCATGTGTCGCAGTTAAGGAAATACATTGCAGATCTGTCACATGTGATCACACCAGATACAATTCAGCTGAAGGATAGCTGTCATTCGAAGTATTCCTTGTAAGGATTGAAGACAGGAAGATTAAACAGTTGAGGAACAAGGAAGTCCCACTAGTCAAAGTGATTTGGAATCCGACTACGGGAGACGCGACTTGGGAACTGGAGAGTAAGATGAGAGAACAATATCTCCAGTTGTTCATCGACATGTAGTTTCGAGGACGAAACTAATTTAAGGGGGGTAGTAATGTAAGACCCTTAATTTTTAATTAAAATTATGGAATTAATTTTAAGTGTATTTTGGGGATATTTGTAAAATATTTAATATATGTATGTTTTGAGTAAATATAAATATATAAATATTTATTTTGGAAGATGAATTAAAATTATTGGATTAAGAATAAATTAATTTAATTACGAGTAATTAAATTAACGGACAGTTAATTAAGGGATTAGCGGCTAATTGCGACGAGATTGATTAAGTGCTGAGGATCGGACAAGTGTCGGGTGAGGTGGCACCCACACAAGCCTATAAATAAGATTGAGAAGGATGGTGAAATCAGAACACCATTCCTCCTTCCTGACTGCCCATACTGCATGTAACAGTACCCCCTTTTCCCTCCCATTCTGTTTTCTGTTTTCTAGTTTCCAGTTCACGATTTCAAAGAGAAAAGAAGGAGTTCCTGAAAAGTGCCATTACTTGGAAATCCAAGCACCGAAACACCAAACCCCCAGTTTAAAATTTGTAGTCCACATGATTAAGGAGCTAGAGAACCCAGTTTCGTAGCAGCAAACGCAAGCGGCAGTTTCACCAGTTTTTGACGCGTAAACGGGAACGAAAGCATAAACGTGAGCAGAAGAAGGAAACACAACAAGGGTAAGGGCACCTTCCACTTTCTAGTTGCATTCTAGGACTGTAAATGTATGTTTGAGGTGTGGTTATATTTGAGTTTCTGTTTTGAAAAAGAAACTGTTTTGCATGACATTTTTAAGATGAAAGAAAATGGATTCTGTTGAGGTTTTAAATAATCTGTGATGTTGCTGTTTTGCTTATACAACATGTCTGTTTTGGTTGTGTGGAAAAGCTGAAAAATGTCTTGCATGTTATTTTGAAGTTGATCAAAATGCATGTTGAGAAAATTGTGTGCATGTTGTTTTAAAACCTGAAAATTTCATTCTGCGATGTTTGATGATCTGTGAAATACAACATTGTTGTTCTGCTTGTGTGAGAAAGCTGGAATATGCTTTGCATGTTGTGTTGGTCGTGTAAGCATACTGGAGAATACCATGCATGTTGTTTTGGAGGTGCATGTTCTGGTTCTGGATGATTCTGATGTTGATCATTCTGTTTCTGTTTCTGTTTCTGATGATTCTGATGTTGATCATTCAGTTTCTAGTTCTGGATGATTCTGATGTTGATCATTCTGTTTCTGTTTCTGATGATTCTGGTGTTGATCATTCTATTTCTGCTTCTGATGATTCTGGTGGTGACTATTCTGTTTCTGTTTCTGGATGATTCTGATGTTGAACATTCTGTTTCTGTTTCTGATGATTCTGATGTTGCTCATTCTGTTTCTGGTCTGTTGATGAAAATCTGGTGTTGTTGATGATTTCGAAAGAAAAAGGGATTTTAAATGATGAAATTGTTTTCTGGAAAAGTGCTGAATCTGTTTTGATGTTTGGTTGTTTTTTTAAAGAAACAGTTTGAAATGTGTTGAAGTCTCAGGAAAAATTTCACTGGTTTTCGAAGGTGTATTCGAATACAACCTGTCAAGCTTTTGTTTTACTTAAGTTTTCAAACTTGTCTTCGAATACGGGCCTCTGTATTCGAATACAGAGGAAGGATTTTTGCTTCTGACTTAGCATCTGTATTCTACTACGACCGTGTCGTATTCGAATACAGAAGTAAAATTTTAAGACTGTATTCGCATCTGTATTCAACTACGACAGCCTCGTATTCGAATACAGGATGCTGACTTTCAAAATTTTTGCTTCTGTATTCGAATACAAGGGATCTGTATTCGAATACAGATTCGAGTTTTTCCAGAAACTCAGTTTTTAGCTTCTGTATTCAAATACAAGGAAGCTGTATTCGAACACAGTTTCGTGTTTTCTAGAAAATCAAGTTTTAAACACTGTCATGTGAATTTTAAAGTGCTGGGAAATATTGAGAAGGGTTAAAATGATTTAAAATGGAGTCTTTGAAATAGTTTTGAAGAGGAGAGAATGATGTTTTGGAAACCATTAATGACCTGGGAGGAAATGTTGAACTTTCAATGTTTTCTATATTCGACTACAGGCATGCTGTATTCGAATACAGAATGTTAAAATTGCAGTTTCATGCTTCTGTATTCGAATACAAGGAATCTGTATTCGAATATAGATTCGGGTTTTCAGAAATTCCAAGTTTTTCAACATTGTTTATGAATCCTAAGTGTTGGGGAGTATTGGGAAGGTTTATGATGAATTAAAATGGAACTTTTGTGATAGTTTGAAGTGGGGGTGATGAAGTTTTTGAGACTTTACTGATGTAGTGGAAAAATACTGATTTTTACACTGTGACAGCCTCTGTATTCGAATACATGAAGGCTGTATTCGAATACAGAGTGTTAATTCTGCACTGTTTTGGCTTCTGTATTCAAATACAAGGAAGCTGTATTCGAATACAGATTCGTATTTTCCAGAAATCTCAGTTTTAAACACTGTTTTATGAATTTTAAGAGTTGGGGAGAACAAAGGAAAGACTTATGATAATTAAGAATGGAATTTTGAGATAATGTAAAGTGATAATGATTGCTTGAATGTTTAATCATTGATGTGTTGATGATGAAATTAATTGTGTTGAGAGGTTTTGGGAAAATGATGGAAAGGTTGAATTTTATTGATGTTGCACACTGTTTTCAGTGGAGAGAAAACACTGCATATTCATGCATCGCATAGTCAGGTGGTGACCGCGATGGGCCACATAGTTGATGCGGTGACCGTGACGGGCCGCAAAGTTAAGTAGTAACCTTGGGTTATAGAATAGTTCCGCGTGTATTAGACGGTCTGTTCTATCCAGGGTCAGAGTAGTTCCGCGTGCATTAGACGGTCTATTCTACTCGGGCTATGGAGTGGTTCCACGTGTATTAGACGGTCCATTCTATCCGTGCGAGGATTTAACTTCTGTATGTTCTGGCCTGTGAGAGGCTAACATACGTGAAACATGCTGATCTGTTGAGCAATTGCACGAGTGCTGATCTGTTGAGCGACTGCACTGGTACTGGTCTGTTGAGCGACTTTACCTTAGTATATGTATAACGTGATGGTCTGTTGAGCGACTGCACTGGTACTGGTCTGTGTGCGACTGTACCATAGTATGTGTATAACGTGCTGGTCTGTTGAGCGACTGCACGAGTGCTGGTCTGTTGAGTGACTGCACGAGTGCTGGTCTGTTGAGTGACTGCACCTTGGTAATTCCAAGAAATTGTATACATGAGCATATACATATTGCATCGGGGGATTGAGCGGTGGGTCACGATTGGGTTATGTGATGATGATTGGAAAATGATGTGTGTGAGTACTCTATGAAATCTGAATTTCTGATGAATGATTGTGAATGCTGAAGTGTTGGCTGTACTTACAACTTATTTTCCATCTTAATTGGTTGCTGTTTTGAAAAATACATGTCATGAAATTTCAAAATGAGCATATTTATTTATCATCATTGATTTTATGATATGCCATGGTTATATTTGTTACTGTGAAATATATGCTATGTGTTATGTGTTAATTCCGGTCGGTGACCCTTTACTATTATATGTGGAAATTGGGCTTTGCCCTCAGATGATACCCGAACCCTTCCTACCAACAGTTACACTAACGACGGAGACGTCGTTAGTTTTCCTTAATCTTTACGCACGGCGTATTTGTAGACCACGTAGAGGGGCGGACAGCTGGCTGGAGACGAGACTTGTAGAGGATGCGGCGGAGACCGTGCTACTGTAGCTTAGTGCATGATCAGTTAGACTTGATGTATAGGATTTGAGCTGGAAATGTAATTTGTTTTATTTTGGAAATTATTGTACTATTTTTCCGCTAAACTATGCACTCTGGTATTCTCTTTTGGGATGGTTATGAAAATGTTATCTTTTGAAAATATATTAATGTTTAGTATTAAATTTCCAGAATTAAGGACTTAGTGAACATTTTATTTTAATTCTTTTTGAATTAAATCTGGAAAAACATTTTAATTATTGATTTAAAAGAAAATACACTCGCGCTGTATTTTAATCTCGGGGTGTTGCACACCTCACCCGACACTTGTTTGATGCTCAGCACTTAACCAATCTCGTCGCAATTAGCCGCTAGTCCCTTAATTAACTGTCCGTTAATTTAATTACTCGTAATTAAATTAATTTATTCTTCATCCAATAATTTTTATTCATCTTCCAAAATAAATATTTATATATATATATATATATATATATATATATTTACTCAAACATACATATATTAAATATTTTACAATATCCCCAAAATACACTTGAAATTAATTCCATAATTTTAATTAAAAATTAAGGGTCTTACAATATCCTTTGATTTCAGCTTCTCATTTCTGCCTCTGATGGTATCCTCCGATTTTTGCTTCTCATTTTTGCTTCTGATTTTTGCTTCTCATTTTTGCCTCTGATCGTATCCTCCGAGTTTTGCTTCTAATTTCTACTTCTAATTTTTGCCTCTCATGGTATCTTCCGATTTTTGCTTCTGATGATATCCTTTGATGGTATCCTCTAATTTATGCTTCTGATTTTTGCTTCTAATTTTTGCTTCTGGTTTCTGCTTCAAATTTTTGCCTCTGATGTTATCCTCCGATTTTTGCTTCTGATTTTTTGCGTCTAATTTCTGCTTCTAATTTTTGCCTCTGATGGTATCCTCCGATTTTTGCTTTTGATTTTTGCTTTTGATGATATCCTTTGATGGTATTCTCTGATTTTTGCCTCTAATTTTTTACCTTTGATGGTATCCTCTGATTTTTGCCTCTGATTTTTTATCTCATATGGTATCTTCTGGTTCTAGTTATGGTTCTTTCTTATTTTTTTATTTTTGTTCTTTTTGTTTTAGGACAGCAATAACACTTTTCATCCTTTTTCAGCATTCATGCCTTTCACTTTTACAACAGTACACGCCACCTTTTTAACTCTTTTTAGCTTCTTTTGCTTTTCTTTTTTAAGTTGCATTTTTTCTTGTGTACACGTTATCTTTCCAATCCTCTTTTAGCCCTTTCTACTTTTTTTTCTTTTTTCCTAAAATGGCTACATATTTTACCATGTATGCAAGCAACTAAAAAAATGCATTCTCTTTTTTCTAAACATAGTTGAGCAAAACCAATTTTTCTGCAAAAACAAGCAATAATCTAGAACTCAATTCTATCCCATGGATACCAAAATTAACCACTCTTGTCTATAAATTGAGAACAAAAAATTAAATCAAGACAGGGCAATTTTTTTTGAAAGTTTTCAGTTTTCATTTTTTAAGCTAGTAAGGTTTTTGTTGGTAAGATAAATGAAGCATTAAATTAGTTAAGGAAGAATACAACAATTCAAGATAACAACAAAGATACAATCAGAGAAAATCAAAGTGTATAACAAATATTCAACTTGTGTGGTAACTATTTCTAAACTCTTCTTTGTAACAATTTTATAGTTTTGTTTAGTGGTATACCTTTAATTTGAATTTTGTTTTACCATAAACAAACATTTTAATTTCGTCAGTTTTATTAAATTCTTTCAATATGATAATAATTGTCCTCTTATTCTTTTATTTAAATTATGGACTAAGTACAATTAAATCAACCACTTTTAAAATCATATAAATTTAAATTTCATTCTCTGGTTTATCACTATCATCTTTTAAAAACGAATGAATCTAAAATCAATTTTTTTTTAAATATTAGATTAATTAGATGTGACATCTTTTTAATCTTTGAGTTGTTAAGACACAAATTATACCACTTGGTGGTTTTAAAACCGAAAATTATAAAAAATATTTTTTAAACGGGTTAACTGGATGAGACATCCTTTTACTCCTTGAGTTGTTGTGACACCAGTTGTGCAATTTGATAGTCTTAAAACTCTTTTTTTTTTCAAAATAATTATTCAAATCAAGCAAACCTTCTTTCTGTCAAAACATTTTTTTTATATCAACAATCAACACAATTTTTTTAAAAGCAATCAACACATCCGCATTTTCTACTCAAGAACTACGTAGCTTTGATTTCTCCATCGCACCAGGAGATACATAGGAGCAAGATCACACTCTTGGCAAGCACATTAATAATTTTTTTTCTTTTTTTCCTTTCTTTCTTAAACATATATTTATTTCAAAATCACATTAAAATAAATAATTGATATTCATATGTAATATAAGGAGAAATAAATATATATAAGTTCATATAATTTTGCACAATTAATTATAGGTAACCGTATTTTAACGGATGTCGTAGGGTGCTAATACATTCCCTATGCACAATTGACTCCCGAACTCAAAATTTGGTTTCAAATACCATTTTTTCCTTTTTAAGGGTTTCCCGATGTTTTCCCTATGTTAAATAAACTTTGGTGGCGACTCTATTGAATTCGAGAAACACTCGAAATTTAGGCCGTGACAGCTGGCGACTCTGTTGGGGACCCTTATAGTGTCAAGCCTAACATAATTAACTGTGCAAAATTTGTTAACATCTATATTTATTTCTCCTTCACATTTTTTTACTTTTATGTGTTTACTGTTTATTAGTTATTTTCTTGTGTAATTATATTTTTTATATATGTTTGAATACTTTGCATCCTTTTATTGAATTATGCTTCTCTTCACACACTACACTAACACTTTTGCACACTCTTGAGTGAGACCTTAATTTATGGTTTAAGTAAAACTTAAGATTTGTATGAAGTTGCGTAGTATTAGCTTTCTTGATGTACATCCTGTTTTGTTAGCATGAAGATTTCACCTAAAGTTTCATTTCATTTGAGAGTTATTGCCACTTCTAATAGTTTACCTATTGTTGTTGACAATATTCCAAAGTGGAATCCATGACTCTATGAACCATATTCCAAATCATAGAGCCACCTTGAGAGAGGGTCACTAACTAAGAAAGCTCACGAATCTTTTAAATGTAAGCAAAACCTATGTATGTCGCAATGAGAGCATTTTTCTTTTGCAGATTCAAATCAACATTATCCTTTGTTGAAAAAACTAGTTTTAGAAGATCTTCCTAGAAGTACGGAAAAACTAGTTTTCCACATTGTGTTTATATATTCTCTTATCAATTTTTCTTTCACATTTCGTAAAAATATAAAAGGAAAAATAAAGTGGCCATGATCAAAAGAAAATTAGTTACATTTTCAATAGCATTAATGTGTGTCTCTTTACATTACTTGCAATTTTACATCAAAATAAATGGGACATCAAATCATTTCTCATATTAGCATCATCTAAAAAAAATATCAAATTTGATATTTGTCATGTCACATTTTTGCATTTGTCACAAGAAAATTCACTCTTAAAAAGAGTCCAAACCAAATGTATGTTTAAGTCATGATATTCATTTCCAAAGCAAAAAATAGTCTCACATGGAGATCTAGCATTCATATTTGCATGTAGTTTATTGTGTCAATATACTATTATGACATTCTTATGCATGTACAAAAATTTCAAAAAATTATTGTGGGCCAAATTTTAATTCTTCAATTTTTTTTATGAAATACAAATTTACTAATGAATTGTCCATAAAATTCATTGTCATTTTCAGTCATACATCACATTCCAAGTTAAAAAATAAAAAATAAAGAAATCATCTTCATATGTGCAAAAGTGCATAATTTTAAATTTCACATTGAACGAATTGACTATTTCACATAATACACTCAAATTAGTCTGGCACGAAGGTTTAAGTGACATTAGCATAAAGTTCACATTGCATATGTCATTACACCATCATATAATTCTCACAATCCTAATAGTACATGAAAAACTCATTGTAAATAACCAAAATTCAAAAAAATTAGCATGTACTGCTCATTAAAAAATTGAAGAAAAAAATCAATACTCCATCCTTTTGGTGGCTAAATCTACATTTCACGTTGCATTTGCACATGCATAAACAAACAAAAAAGTAGTTTGTATTTGTTCACTTCCCTTTTTATTCATTTAGCATGTTAACATATTATTTTCATTTGAATTTGAAATAATGTTAATCATCTAAAATAAAAGTTAAATATTTAAACAATTAGTCTCATACTTATGAAACATTGTTACACATTTCCATCATAGTCTTACATCATCATATTTTCATTCATGTAAGTCTTTTTTTTTTCTTTCTAACGAGGAGAAAGAATTAAAAAAAAATAGAAATAATGTTGCATTCATGTAAAGTTTTTTTCCATGAGTGGTGTGTATTCTTGAAATGATACTTATTTACAAAAAATTTTGAATTGGTCACTCTTCTTTGAAAAATAAGATTTGGCAAATCATAAATGAACTCAAAATCAATTGAGAATCTTGAGAACACACCTCATAGTCTTTTGTTGACAAAAAACATCTAAATATAATGGTCAAATTTGTTAACTTGTCTGATTGACATAATTGAAATTTTTTTAAGTCAAAAGCTAATGTTACCTTTCTTTGAACCATTCATTTAATGAATACACATGTTGTGTGTTTTCTACTCTTTCATGATCCCGTTAATGTCCTCGTTTGTACACATTTCTTCATTATTCTTTCCTTTTCGATCTTGCCTCAATCTCTTCAAAAACATTGGTTTCATAAATTGAATTTGAAAGGGACGCCTATTTGATTTCAAATAATCAAATCTCACAAAGTAATACTTTAAAAGTTCCAAATTGGTGCAATTCCTTTTTAAAAAAATTGAATAAAGGAAAAGTCCGTTAGGATTGAAAACCTGTAGTGGAATCCAAAGCAAAAATTAGGGCAAAAAAAAAAAACAAAAAAAGCAATTGAATAGATTTGTCAAGCTTTGTCCTGAAATTAATTATTTTCTGAAAATAAACAATCATGATTTGAAATGAATCTTACGATTTGTCTTTCAACATCCAAAAACAGAAACAAAAACCATATCCCTTGCTTCCCCCTTTTGAGCCAAAAAGTGGGACTTTTTTTTTCTTCTTTTCAAATATCCAAGACAAAGATCACTTCTATACAAGGAGTATATTTGATACATCGACACATTTGCATTACTTTTGATATAAAAAAAAAGATAGAGAAAGAATTAAAATAGTGTATTTGTCAAAGTCCATAGATAAAGGAGATTGAAAAAAACAAAAAAAAAAACATGAAAGTAAGTGCAATACAAATTTTGGATTGATACCCCATGAGGTAAGTCTTTGTTCTAAAAAATCATTTTCTTAATTGACCTTCGAATAATTATTTGAGCGTGATACATCATTTTTTTTCTTCATAACCCTCACTGTCATTCACCACATTACATGTCTAAAAGGTCCATTCTGATAAATGATTGATTGTTTATTATCTGAATTTTTTTAATTTTGGGACAAAGTTACAAATCTCGTTTGCAATATGCTAAAATAATCTTTAAGGACTTGTACGCTCATGATTCTTTCAAAGAAAGAGAACACTTTGACAAAATTGTGGAGATCATCAATGAAATCAAATTCTTTGTACATAAACAGATGATAATTATCATACTTATCAATGAGGGAAATCTTTCAAATGATGGACCAAAACTGATGCATTGCATATTGAACCGAGACAATACTCCTACCTTTCATTCATATTCATATATTCTATAAAACAATTGCTCATTCATTCATCCCATTCTCTCCACACTCATTAAGACTGTCGTAATACGAGATAAATCTTTGAACTTGATACTCTAAAGCTAGAGCAACACCACCGTTGTCTCATTCGAACATTGTGCCTTCCAAAATTATAACTTGGAGCAATACTTTTTCACCATTTTTTTTCTAATCACATACACAATATTTTGTATATTCCAAAATGGGGGCATTTTCTCCGTCATTTATTCAAGGATTGAGTATCTCTAAATTTCAAATTTAAGAAAACTCTATATCTTTGATTCTCCATATATCATCTGAACCTTTTTTTTCTCTCATCATCCACATACTGCATAAATGGGACACCTCCCCCATCTTTCATTTTTGTATTCCTACAAAACTAATTTTGATCTTGTTTTTCCAATCACTCATTTCATCTCAACATCCTCTCACTATCTTTCCATGATGGGGTATTTTTATGTTCTTTCTTGCTTAGCTCGTGGAGAATAGTTAGGTAATCTCACTCTCTTTAAACTACGACAACTATTTGTTAAAATCTAAATATCTAAATTAAAACAATGTAATACTTCATGGATTGAAACAATTACCTTAGTTTTTGAAGCCCACATCTTGTTGGAACCAAGTTGGTTCTTTCAACTAAAGTTTTGAGGTTAACAAATGTATTTTATGAAAATCATATTTTGACTTAGAAGAAGAATGAAAAATCAGATGAAGTAACCAGAAGTAGAAATTAGAGGATAACGTCATCAGAAGCAAAAATCAGAGGATGACGTCACTAGAGGATGTCACTAGAAGATGACGTCCCCAGAAGCAAAAATCAGAGGATGACGTTACTAGAGGATGTCACCAGAAGATGACATCATCAGAAGAAGAAATCAGAGGATGTCAGCAGAAGATATCCCCAGAAGATACAAATCAGAAGCAGAAGATGTCACCAGAAGATAAAAAGGCATCCAGAGGATACCAGAGGAAACATCCAAAGGATACCAGAGGATGTCACTAGAGGGTACCAGAAGATACCTCCAGAAAATACCAGAGGATATTATCAGAGAATATCATCAGAGGATGATTAATCAGAGGGTATCATAAGAGGATCTCATTAGAGACGAAAATTAGAAAAACATAATCGAGCTAAAAGTATGCTCGAAGTAGAATATGAGAAAAATGCTCAAAAACAGAATTGGAGCAAAAGACTCAAGAAACAAAATCTAGCTAAAAGCATGCTCAAAACAGAATCGGAGCAAAAGACTCCAGAAAAAGAATATGAGCAAAATACTTCAAAATATTCTCAAAACAGAATTAATCGAAATACACTCCAGAAGTAAAGCATCAGATCAAAGTGAAGCCCTAATTTCAATTATAAATAGAGGCTTAATGCTGAAGAATAGAGCATCGAAAAATAGAAGAACTCGATCAAAAAATCATAAGTATTCAGAGAGTTCAAAGGAGAGAAACACTTGCTTAAAATATAAATATTTTCTAAGTGTTCTTTTCTTAGAGTGTGAATCTGATCGTCATCATAAATTATTCAGAAGCAAACACTCTAGTGTTGAAGTTTCTTCTAAAATCTGGGGTTGTCAGGTTGTTAGAAAAAGACTTAGCTTGTAGGTTTAAGGTTGTGAAGTTCCTCAAAAGTCTGGGGTTGTCAGACTGTTTGACAAGACTTGGCTGATATATTTTGGAACCAAGTTGGTTTTTGCCATTAAAGTTTTGATGTTAACAAATGTATTTTATGAAAATAACATATTTGACTTAGAAGAAGAATGAAAAATGTCATCAGAAGAATAGATCAGAGGTTAACGTTACCAGAAGCAGAAATCAGAGGATGACGTCACCAGAGGATGACGTCACCAGAAGCAGAAATCAGAGGATGATGTCACCAAAGAATGTCACCAGAAGATGACATCACCAGAAGCAGAAATCAGAGGATGACGTCACTAGATGATGATCATCAGAGGAATCTGTCAGAGAAAAATGCTCAAAAGAAAATTGGAGCAAAAGATTCGAGAAACAGAATCTAGCTAAAAATATGCTCAAAACAGAATATGAGAAAAATGCTCAAAACAGAATTGGAGCAAAAGACTCGAGAAATAGAATCTAGCTAAAAGTATGCTCAAAACAGAAGCGGAGCAAAATGCTCAAAATAGGTTAATCGAAATACACTCCAGAAGTAAAGCATTGGTGAGCAAAAGACTCAAAACAGAATCTAAGCAAACTACTCCAGAATATTCTCAAAACAGATTAAGCGAAATACACTCCAGAAGTAAAGCATCAGTGAAGTCCTAAAGTTCAACTATAAATAGAGACTTAATGCTAAAGATTAGAGCATCGAAAACCACAAGAACTCGAGCTTAAAATCAACATTATCCGAGAGTTCAAAATAGAGAAACAAAAATGTGCAAGAGCAATATTTTCTAAGTGTTTTCGAGAGAGAAATTCAGTGCAATAATCAGCTTTCCATAAGCAACAAAAGAGTGCAAAAATCAGTGCAGCAAACAGCTTTCCAGAAGCAATGTTGCAAAGTTCCTTCTTCAATCTGGGGTTGTCAGATTGGTAGGAGAAGACATGGCTGGTTTAGTCAAGGTGTTGTTATTCCTCAAAAGTCTAGGGTTGTCAGGCTGTTTGAGAAGACTTGGCTGATTTAGTCAAGGTGTTGTTATTCCTCAAAAGTCTGGGGTTGTCAGGCTGTTTGAGAAGACTTGGCTGGTATAGTCAAGGTGTTGTTGTTCCTCAAATGTCTGGGGTTGTCAGGCTGTTTGGGAAGACTAGCTTGTAGGGTCAGTGATGTTGTAATTCAAAGGAGTTTGAATTAGTGAAAAGACCTTCTGGAGGAAGGGACTGGACGTAGCATAGTTAACGGTGAACCAGTATAAGTTACTGTGTTATTATGTTATTATTATTCGCTGCTGAATCAGATTAGTTATCTATTGAATAATTCACATTAACATTCAACAAAACAGCAAAAGTAATCAAGTTTGACAAACACAATTCAACCCCCCTTTCTCGTATTTCCACCTTCAGTATAGTCAAGGTGTTGTTGTTCCTCAAAGTCTGGGGTTGTCAGATTGTTTGGGAAGACTGGCTTGAAGGGTCAGTGGTGTTATAATTCAAAGGAGTTTGAATTAGTGAAAAAGGCCTTCTGAAGGAAGGGACTGGATGTAGCCTAGTTAACGGTGAACCATGATAAATTGTTGTGTTCTTATGTTGTGATTATCCGCTGCTAAATCTGATTATTTATTCATCAAATAATTTGTATCAATTCAACATAACAGCAAAAGAATTCAAGTTTTGCAAACACAATTCAACCCCCCTTCTTGTGTTTGCACCTTCAATTGGTATCAGAGCTCAGTCTCAAGGTTGAGCACTTTACAGTGTTTGAGGAAAGATCCAAGGGATCAACATGTCCAGATTCAATGAAGAAGCTACTGGAGGAAACATCAACAGACCACCTCTGTTTGATGGAGAACGATTTGAATACTGGAAGGACAGGTTGAGAAGTTTTTTTATTTCACAAGATCCTAAACTTTGGGACTTGGTGGAAGATGGTTATACTGCTCCAGAAGATGTTGATGGTGCTAAAATTTCTAGGAGAGATATGGATAATGACCAAAAGAAGATGTTCAAGTTGCATCACAAATCCAGAATGTTTATGATCAATGCAATCACGTTCAACGAGTTTGACAAATGCACTAACAGAGAAACAACGAAGAGCATCTATGATAGTCTGATTCTGATTTACGAAGCTAGCAAGCAAGTTCAAGAAGCAAAGGCCAACATTCTGGTCTCAGGATTAAGAGTACTCAAGTAGAGTTATACCACTACTGACCACGTGAAGAAAATCCTTAGAAGTCTGTCAACCAAGTGGAGACCAAAGGTCACTGCCATTCAGGAAGCAAATAACTTGAACACTCTAAAACTGGAAGAATTAATTAGCTCCCTCAAGTCACATGAAATAGAGCTGGAAGAATATGAGCCCAAGAAGAAGAACAAAACTCTAGCCTTAAAATCTAAACAGAAGAAAGTTCTAAAAACAGAAGCAGAAGTAGAGTCAGAAGATAGTGATTCTGAGGACCAGAATCAGAAACCAGAAGAAAAAGATACTACCTTCATAATCAAAAAGGTTCTGAAGATGTGGAACAACATAAATAAGAAATTTTCCCAGAGGTATTCCAAGCATTCCAACAAAGGAAAGGATGAACATGTCAAAGAAAGTATCATCTGCTATGGATGCGATGAACCTGGACACATCAAGTCAGAATGCACAAACCTGGAGAAAGGAAAAGGCCAGAACAAAGACTCTAGACCCAAGAAGAAAAATCTATGATTATGATGAATCTTCTGAAGATGAAGAAGCAGAATTAGCCATGATGGCTCACATAAATTCTACCTCTGGATCCAACATAAAATCTGACTCTAGAAGTGAATCAGAAGAAGCAAAATTGGCTCAGACAGTTCGCACTCATTCTACCTTTGGTTCCAACTCTAAAAGGAAATCAGAAGAAGCATAATTGGCTCTTATGGCACACATTCATTCTGCCTCTGGATCCAACCCAGACTCTGATTCTTAAAGTGAATCAGAAACAGAACTGGCTCTGATGGCTCACACAAGCGCTGCTTCTTGATCCGATACAGAATCTGATTCTGGAAGCGAATCATCAAAAGATGAAAAAGAGGTATTTTTCGAACTTGCTCAATCTAATTTAATTACTGCAATGAATGATATTTTAAATGTCAACAACAAATTGTCTTTAAAATTGAAAACACTTGGGGAAGAAAATTCAATTCTAACCAAAGAAATTGATGTTTTAAAGATCATTTTTCATTGATACTAGAATCTCATTTTTCATTATCCATTGACACCAAACACCAAGGATCTACAAAGTACCCTATAAGCCCAATATCTATAGCATTCAAAAGCCCAATAACCATTGGCACTCCAAAGCCCAATTTTTATTGGCACCACAACTCAATTTTCACTATCCATCATCACTGCAAAAGTCCAGGATTCAATAAACCGAAGACGATCATTATTATCGATCTACGCATCGGTAACCAATCCGAAGACGATCATTCCATTTGTGGATCTTGAAGTGGCTAGAATATCACTAGAAGGGGGTTGAGTAGAGATATTCAAGGTTTTTAAAATTCTGTTACTGTTTTTAATCTGTTGTCCTCTTTCAGATGATGATTTATCAGATGTTGAAAGTTGAGAGAGAGAGAATAATGACACACGAATTTTTATACTGGTTCACCCAAAGATGGCTACGTCCAGTCCTCACATTCTTGTGAGTTTTTACTAAGTATCAAAAGCTATCAGCCTCTCACTGAGGTTGATTACAAACTGTGTATTCTTAAGCTTCACCAAGCTTACAATTCTTTCCTTCTGATTTCTCTTCAAGTGTTACTCACTTGAAGGAATAAAAATGATATGAAGTAGTTTGACAGGATTTACTTTCTATAAAGATGAAACAAAGATCTAGTGAAAGATTGTAGAAAGCTTGAAAGGAGATTGATAATTGCTCTTGATAGCCTCTGATATTTTTCTATTTTTTACTCGTGTAGTTGTGTGTATCTGCTGAAGAAGAGCAGCCTTCCTTTTATAGAGAGAAGGAAACTTTCTCTTCAAGAAAATTTTTCTTTCTGACCGTTTTTTCAAGATGTAATAAACCTCACTGTTGTTGCAAATTTACAGCCTTGCCATTCTGTCCTTTTACAGCCTGGCACATGGGAGGTTACTTCTTTACTTCGCTTTCCAGGAGGATAGATCATTCCATATGGTTTTAACAACTAGTCAGTGCTCTTTTCTGGTCGTGGATGATGCAGCTTTTGATACTCTGGAACTGTTAGTTGTTCTTAATGTGAGAGGATGAATGAATAGCTGGAAATTATCCTCTGGTAATTTCCTTTTGGTGTTTGAAGTTCACCTTATGGTATCTGACTTCTGATGTTTACCTTCCAGAGTTCATCTTCTGATATTTATCTTCTGGTGTGTATTTTCTGGAATTCATCTTCTGATGTTTATCATGTGAAGTTTGTCTTCTGAATTTCTGGTATTCATTTTCTGGTGTATTTCATTTGAAGTTCGTCTTCTCAGTTTTATCCTTTGATGTTCATATTTTTATCCTTTGATATGTTTCTTCTGAAATTCATCTTTAGATGTATATCTTCTGATATTCATTTATGATTTTCATCTTCTGATATCGGCCAATCTGGACTAGCAAATTGGTCTGTTGAGATCCTCTGATCTCGGCCAACACTGGACCATTTATTCTGTCCTTCTGGTTTCGACCAACACTGGGCCATTTATTCTGACCTTCTGATTTCGACCAACATTGGGCCATAGTCTGATCTTCTGATCTTGGCCAACACTGTACTGGTTCTGGATTAGTTCTGGACAAAGGATATTTCAGTCTGGACCTTTTAGCTTATCTTCTGATTAATCCAAGACTGTTTTTTCACTTCACTGTCAGGCCATCTTCTGGTCAGAAGAACTTGTTGAATAAGTCTGACTTATGATATCTTCTGGTATGGATCCAGTCTTCCTCTGGCAGGCTTCGTTTTGGTCTGGTCCATGTCTCCTTCTGACTTTGTTTCCTTCTTATATGGGCCAGCAAAGATATCCTCTGGTGATTTCAGGATGCATCCTCTGGTATCTTCTAGATGCTTTATCTGGTGTTTTCAACTCTCAGGTTTTCTGCTTCAGCTTCTGGTTTTCTATTCCAGATGTTCTGCTTCTGGTGTTTTCCAGATGTTCTGCTTCTGGTGTTTTTTGTTCCAGATGTTTTGCTTCTGTTTTCTAGATGTTTTGTTTCTGGTTTTCTGTTCCAGATGTTTTGCTTTTGTTTTCCAGATGTTCTGCTTCTGGTTTCCCAGATGTTCTGCTTCTGGTGTTTTCTAGATGTTCTACTTCTGGTGTTTTCCAGATGTTCTGCTTCTGGTGTTTTTTGTTCTAGATGTTTTGCTTCTATTTTCCAGATGTTTTGCTTCTGGTTTTCTGTTCCAGATCTTCTGTTTTCCAGATGTTCTGCTTCTGGTGTTTTAACTTCAAATTTTCTGCTTCAAGAATTAACAGCTTTGTTTCCTGCATGCATTCATTCTTCTGGACAAGAGGTTGCGATCTTTGGATCCTGTTCCTTTCTTTGTACAATACTTAAATGCACGCATTAGTGTAATCATAATCTTAAGATAATTTTGTTATCATTAAAAGAGATTTTTTCTCAATAGATCTATGCATTGGTAACCAATCCGAAGACGATTATTTCTTTCATTCCTGTTAATCTACGCACCAGTAACAAATCTGGAGACGATCATTTCATTTGTTGATCTACGCACCAGTAGCAAATCAGGAGACGATCATTTCATTTTGTGGATCTACGCATCTGTAACCAATCCGAAGACGATCATTTCATTTGTGGATCTACGCATCGGTAACCAATCCGAAGACGATCATTTCATTTGTGGATCTAGATAGCATTTCAGAAAGTGTACTGAATCGTTGCAAGTGATAATTAAAACAATAGTACCGAGTGTCGAACTCAAGGATTGCATTTTACTATCGAATTATATTTAATTACTGAAATTGAACAAAAAGTTTCTAGATTGAGTAGAATAATATTTGAAATAAAAACAGTAATAAAATTGAACTTTTATAATGAGAAGAATGTCAAGGATGAGTTTCACTACGAGTTCAACCTTGGTCTCTAATTTGATCTTAGTTACTGAATTCCTTTATTGACTTATTACTGAATTTTCTTTAGTATTCTTGCCCTAATGTCTTAGTAACTGAACCTTTAATTCCAAAATAACCCCTAATTCCTTAGTGGATTTAAAATTAGGATTAAGCTTTACAGTACAAAAATTCTCTTTTTAAAATGTTGCCTCTGCAACTAATTCAATTGGTTTCATGACCTGCATCTATCCTAGACTACAATCTCATGAATTTCTCATCTCAAGCATTCGTCAAGTCCACTTCCGTTTCAAATTACGAATTGTAGAACATTTTAAAGTTGATCAGGCAATAAAAAGCATTAAGCACAGAGATGAGAAAAATAATTCAATAAATTTATTCATATAACCAGGAATCAAATCAGACAAATAAGGGTTTGTTCTTGTTTCACTCATCCCTAACAATTAGAGTTTAGTTACTCATTACAGAGATTAAAGAGATACAGATTAAAGAAGAATTACAAGAAAGATTCATGAATGATTCTTGATAAAACTCCTTTAATGGTGTAGAACAGTTGTCTTTGAGCTTCCCAATTGACAAAAAGATCACTGAAAAATCAGAAAACTCGGCTTTATGCATTCTGCAGCACGCCACGCGCCCCAGGCACGGGACTTGCGCTTCAGGCGCATTTAAATAGAATCAGCAGTGCAGAAATGCACTTCAGGCACGTGTTATTGCATTTATTGCATTTAAATAGAACATCTGATGTCTGGCATTTATTGCATTTTGCTTCGCTTTTGAGACCTAATTTGGTTCTGGTGTCTTTATGAAAGTTGTAGTTATGGATCTTAGCTTTCATTTGCACTTGGTTTGACTCCAATTGGACATCTACAACTCTAGATATGGTAGAAATACTCCATGTAGGTCATGTTGATTTCTCACCAAAATTTAGCACTGCACTAAAACAAAGAAACAACACAAAACTACAAGAAAATCTCTACTTAAGCAATGAAATAAGAACATAAACATTTTATTAAATCCAAGAACAAAAATCAACAAAATATATCAAATAACTCTTTAAATTAACTAATGATTGAAGATAAATAAGACTAAAAACAGTGAAAAGTATGTATATGATGAAGAGTTATCAGATCTACGCACCAGTAACAAATCTGGAGACGATAATTTCATTTGTGGATCTACGCATCGGTAACCAATCCGAAGACGATCATTTCTTTCATTCTTGTTAATCTACGCATCAGTAACCAATCTAGAGATGATCATTCTTTTCATCAATTTTGTCCCCCTAAAAAAAAGGGTTTTATCTTTTGATTTCTGCTTCTGATTTTTGCTTTCTGCTTCTGGTTTTTGCTTCTGGTTTCTACTTCTGATTTCTACTTTTGATTTCTGCTCCTACTTTCTACTTCTACTTTTTGCTTCTGATTTCTGCTTCTGATTTTTGCTTCTGATTTCTGCTGCTGATTTTTGTCTCTGATGGTATTCTCCAATTTATTAAATAGGGGTAGCTGTAGTACCTCAATTTTGTCCCCCCTAAAAAAAAGAAGAGTGTTTTATCTTCTGATTGCTTTTGATTTCTGCTTTTGCTTCTACTTTTTGCTTTTGGTTTCTGCTTCTACTTTCTACTTCTGATTTTTGCTTTTGATTTATGCTTTCTGCTTCTGATTTTTGTCTCTGATGGTATCCTCCGATTTTTTCTTCTGATGATATCTTCTAATGGTATCCTTTGATTTCTGCCTCTGATTTTTTGGCTTAGATGGTATCCTCTAGTTCTAGTTATGGTTCTTTCTTATTTTTATTTTTGTTCATTTTACCTTTTTGTTTTAGGGCAGCAATAACACTTTTCCACCTTTTCAGTCTTCATGCCTTTCACTTTTCCACCTTTTTAGTCTTCATGCCTTTCACTTTTACAACAGTACACGCCACCTTTCTAACTCTTTTTAGCCTCTTTTGCTTTTCTTTTTTAAGTTGCATTTTTTCTTGTGTACACGTTATCTTTCCAATCCTCTCTTAGTCCTTTTTACTTTTTCTCTTTTTTCCTAAAATGGCTACAGCTTTTACCATGTATACAAGCAATTAAAAAAGTACATTATCTTTTTTCCAAACATAGCTGAGCAAAACAAATTTTTCTGCAAAAACAAGCAATAATCCAGAACTCAATTCTAATGGATACCAAAATTAACCACTCTAGTCTATAAACTGAGAACAAAAAATTAAATCAAGAGAGGGCAATTTTTTTTTAAAGTTTTCGGTTTTCATTTTTTAAGCTAGTAAAGTTTTTGTTGGTAAGATAAATGAAGCATGAAATGAGTTAAAGAAGAATACAACAATTCAAGATAACATCAAAGATACAATCAGAGAAAATCAAAGAGTATAACAAATATTTAACTTATGTGGTAACTATTTCTAAACTCTTCTTTGTAACAATTTTATAGTTTTGTTTAGTGGTATACCTTGAATTTGAATTTGGTTTTACCGTAAACAAGTATTTTAATTTCGTCAGTTTTATTAAATTCTTTCAATATTATAATAATTGTCCTCTTATTCTTTTATTTAAAATATGGACTAAGTACAATTAACATCAACCACTTTTAAAATCATATAAATTTAAATTTCATTCTCTGGTTTATCACTATCATCTTTTAAAAATGAATGAATCTAAAATCAATTTTTCTTTATATATTAGATTAATTAGACGTGACATCTTTTTAATCTTTGAGTTGTTAAGACACAAGTTGTACCACTTGGTGACTTTAAAACTCAATTTTAAAACCAAAAATAATAAAAAATATTTTTTAGACAGGTTAACTGGATGAAACATCCTTTTACTCCTTGAGTTGTTCAGACACGAGTAGTGCAATTTGATAGTCTTAAAACTCGTTTTTTTCAAAATAATTATTCAAATCAAACAAACCTTCTTTCTGTCAAAACCTTTTTTTTTTATATTAACAATCAACACAATTTCTTTAAAAGCAATCAACACATCCGCATTTTCTACCCAAGAACTACGTAGCTTTGATTTCTCCATCGCACCGGGAGATGCGTAGGAGCAAGATCACACTCTTGTCAAGCACATTAATAAATTTTTTTCTTTTTTTCCTTTCTGTCTTAAGCATATATTTATTTCAAAATCACATTAAAATAAATAATTGATATTCATATGTAATATAAGGAGAAATAAATACATTTAAGTTCATATTAATTTTGCACAATTAATTATAGGTAACCGTATTTTAACGGATGTCGTAGGGTGCTAATACATTCTCTGCACATAATTGACTCCCGAACTCAAAATTTGGTTTCAAAGACCATTTTTTTTCTTTTTAAGAGTTTCCTAATGTTTTTCTTATTTTAAATAAACTTTGATGGCGATTCCATTGAATTCGAGAAACACTCGAAATTTAAGGCGCCACGGTATATATATGTTGGCATACAAAATTTTATTTCAACTTAGGTAATAAGTAGTTATTTTGCCTAAAAATACTTATATAGTTATTATAAGACTGCCCCCTTTTCTTTTAACAAAATAAAGTTATTATATGACTCTTATAAATGGAGAAGTTTATTCAGCTATCTGTGTGCATCATGACTTTTGATTTGTGTACAAACTGATATATAATGGACTTTAAAATATTAATTTATTTTTTAAACTATTAATATTTTGTATTTTCATTTTTTTATAACTTGTAATCCACTGGTTATACAATTTCTTGATAAAAAAAAAACCTCTTAAAATAACTTATTACTTTATGAAGAAAAACTTCAACAATAATTAAAATAATAAAAATCAATTCAAAGTTTATAATTAAAAAATATATAGTCATTAAAAGTATGCATAAAGTTTTCTTATTTTTTGAAGCAAGTATGCATAAAGTTATGCAAATTAGGACATTGTTGTTTTGAAATATTGATAACTTCGTTTTTTGAATGACTAAAAGTTTAGCTGCCTTAAATATATTCACAAAAGTTCAAGAAAGCTAAAGAGTCAAAAATCAAAAAGCATTTACAAAAGATACTATTATTTTCACATTAGCATCAAAATTGGAACTCACATATTTGTAGAATATGAACTAAATGTTTATTAAAATACAAAGTTCCATGAGGAATTTGAGTGATAAAACGCAAACTTCCGTTGTTACAAGTTACATCATCTTCTTGCAATTGTGAGCCTTACAACGAAATCTCAAATCTCAAATCTCCAATTCTCAACCAACGCTGGCGACAACACTTCCGGTAACATGACTAAGCCATCTTATGCACAAATCGAACTCATTTATTTATTTATTTATTTATTCATTTTATTGAGTTTTTCTTTTAGCATTGCATTTTCATTTCTTGTAGAAGTGAAATCATAGTTGAGAAAAGAGCAATGAAAAATATACTGAATAATAAAAGAATTGTTAAACTATATCGAATAATTCATAAAACTTATATAATCAACTAGTAACAACTGCTTATAATAATATGTTTAATAGTTGTATATTTTTTAGATGCAAGTTCCAAAACCAATTTAATGGTTTGATTTTATTTTTAAGCATAAGAAAAAAATTAAAAACAAAAATCAGGAGACATAAACCTTATTTAGAAAAAATAAATTAAAAAAAAAATAAAACAATTCCACAGAAAAAAAAAAAAAAAAAAAAC
>JBBPBO010000003.1:10021227-10373257 GCA_037974295.1 Cicer cuneatum | reverse complement strand
AAATTAAAAAAAAAATAAAACAATTCCACAGAAAAAAAAAAAAAAAGAAAACCAGAAGGAGGCTCTGATTTAGCATTTGATAGTTTTGTAAGATTTGAATGAAAATGGCATTATGAGATTAGTCGTGGATGTCAAGGTAGTATGACACCTTCATATTGACATGCTTCGGCTTAACTCTACATTGTTAACTCAGAGTAACTAATATCCATATTATTATTATTTTTTAAAATGGATATAAAGTTGACTTAAGGAGTAAATGAACACGTGATTTCAATAGTAACACTATTTTATTTTATTTTTGGCCAAAACACGATATATGATTATTTAAATTGATAAAAATTACATCAATCGAGAATATTACAATTTTAATTTGCTAAAATAAAAAATGATGAATGTGTGAACAAACTCACAAGACTCAAATTAATAGCCCACAATGGTAAAATGTCTACAAATGTAACAAAGACTACAAATATGATAATATTGAGGAGTATGAGATATTCATGCCTATGGAGGTGTAAAATTGTAGACGCCAAAATCATTGATTGAATTTATACTTGATCGAAGTTGATCTCTTAATCTGAATAAAAAAACCACAATATGACAAAAAAACAAAACACTGCATCAAAATGAAAAATTAAAACGTCGCACCAAAACGATAAACAAACACAACACAACACTAAGATGACAAAACCACGAAAAAACATAAAATAAATTAAATATATATAAAAATTATTTATTTAAATAAAAGATAATAAAAAACGATATAGATAAATAATTTGGAACCAAAATTGATCCTAACACTATTGGATATGAAAAAAATTATTTTCTTGAATGTACTCGTTGTTTGTGCCACTATTAGTGGTGGTATCTTTCCTTAGAGGTTACTACTACTGCTAAGAATTAAATGTCATAGAACATGGTGTAAAAAGTAAGTTAGCCTAATCTAGGTGGATGTGGCTCAATTGATGATTATCAATCTCCATAAACAATTTTTTTTAAGTTACTAAGATTCAAATTGAAGATTATTCTTATTGTCAACTCAAAAAGTCGAAACTGTGAAATTATTTGAAGTATCGTTGAACACTAAAGAGCCAAATTATGCTGTTATGAAAAATGTAAATTAGTTCATCTACTCTTAAGAACTTCTCATACTAAACTAAAAATTATCATTATTTTCTCTTCCATTCTCTAAACTAAAAACGCAATTTCTCATTATATCTGTGTTTTCAGCATCACTTTCATACCTCATTTGAACTAAATATACTCTAACTATAGTACTACATCATTTTTCACAATTTCATATTTCACGTTTGATTACTAAAATGTACAAATTAAAAATAATAATTCTTATTAAATTATCTTAATTAATTATTGATCTATTTAATATTATCATAAATATAAAGTGAAATATATTAAAATGATAGTAGTGTCTATAATTTTAATTACAAGGTACAACTGAAGTTTTTTTATTAATATAACTTTAAAAATTGAAATGGTGAATTATTTTAGGACAATTTCTTTCTTTTATTTTTTTCAAATAGATCATATGTTATGGAACAAAGAAAGTATGAAAAATATGCATTCAAATATAAGAACAATCCATTCAACACACACACACACATATATATATATATATATATATATATATATATATATATAAATAAGAACAATCATATTTTCACTTGTGCATAAAAGAACAAGTTGAGAACATTAGAGACCAAAAAATGGGCAGAGGAAATGTTTAAAAAATGATGTGCTCATAGTGTATTTCCTTTTGCAGGACAAAACTTAATTCAATGGCATCACTCAAAAAGAAACTTCTTGTTCAATCTAAGCCAAATAAGCCAGGATGGAAGGCAATGCCATACATTTTAGGTATATTTCTCTGTTTCAAAATTTTAAAGGTGCAGCATGGAAAATGTATCATGTTTGATTTTAATTAATTATATTAACCATGTAGGGAATGAATCAGTTGAGAGGTTGGCAAAAATTGGGATACAACTAAATTTCATGGTGTACTTGATGAGAGTGTATAACATGGATCAGGTGTATGCTGCAAACATTTTAAACACTATGGCTGCTTTTTCCAATTTTTTGCCAGTCATTGGTGCATTCATTGCAGATGCTTATTTGGGGAAATTTATGACAATTGCCATAGCTTCCTTGGCTAATCTTGCGGTATGTTTCAATTATATATATATTTACAATATGTTTTGATTGACATTAGGAGAAATAATGGAATAAATAATAATGAATGTCACTTTAGTAAAATAAAATTTGTCAAAAAAAAAATGTCATTCGTAAATTTAAATACAACTTTAATTATTTTTTTATATATCACTCTTCAATTATTACTATATATACAATTTTAAAAATATTATTATATTTTGTATTGATAATAGTGAAAAATATATCAATAGTTAATATGAGTAATTTGGTAAAACAATTTATCTTTTTCTTTTAATTATTGCATTTCTTTATATATGTATAAAAAACTTAAATGACACTCATTATGAGACAAAATTAATATATTTTTGAATAATGTTAGTAACACACTTTTTAACACTCTTTTTAATTGATTGAAATTCACATAGATCCCACCAATTATAATCACACATATTGTATTGTTGATATTATTGAAAATGAAATGAGGTAGATCAATTCCAATAAAAAAAAGAACAATCAATCAACTTCTTTCATACCAAGCTCTTCACCTTTTATTTTATTTTTCAGGTTTAAGTTTGGCTTAAATGAAACTTAGATGATATTTGTGAGTTGAATAAAAAAAATTATATTATAAATGTTGTAATTAATTTTATTTATATATTAAGATATTTAAAATTTATTTTTTTATTTAAAATTTAAATTAATTTTAATTTTTTTTATAAAGTTGTTTTTTTAATGAACTACATTTTTTAGTAAGAAAATTTGAATCACATAAAAAATTATCAAATTATTGTTTTACCTTTCTTTGCTGGTTTGTCTTCTTGAAGTAGAACTTCATGAGCTCTCAAGGTTCTAATTAATTCTTTTAAATTGAGTGTCTCAAGATTTTTGGCTTGACTTATGGTTTTGACCATTAATCTCTATATGGTAGGGAGACATCTCAGAATTTTTCCCACCATGTCTTGGGCTGAGTAGGCTTTTTCAAGGGAGCGCATTTCATTCATTATAGTTGTAAATCTTGAATAAATTTTATCAATAGTTTATCCTTCATTCATCTCAAATAGTTCAAATTTTCCTCCACCAATATATATCCTTGTTTCTTTGACATGGTTTGTTCCTTCATGGTGAGTTTGCAGTGTATCCCATATGTTCTTGGCAATGTCGCAATCATCAACTCTTTCACTTTCCTCCCTACTTAAAGCACAAAATAAAAATAATTGAGCTTTAGAGTTTAGAAGCACATTGGCTTTGTCTTCTATTATCCAAACTACCTTATTATTTTCAGCAGATGTTAGATCACTTTGATCTACTCCTTGTACAAAGTTTACATCTATTATAATATGTCATATTCATGTATCTTGAGATGTAAGGAATAGTTGCATCTTTCCTTTCCAGAAGTAGTGGCTTGTACCATTAAAATAAGGTGGTCTATTTGATGATCCTCCTTTAACAATATACTTGAATTTTGACATTTCTATTTCTTCCTGAATCTTTTCCTCTAACACTTGTTAGGTGCTTAACCTTAGAGGCAGAACTCTAATGCCAATTGAAGTAGCAATATCAATCACAAGAAAAAGAGTTTGAATTGTGATCCCTTTTAAAAATTTAATTCCTACACTTAACTTTAATTGACACAAAAACAATCTTGGTTGAAATAAGTTCATCTCCATAATGTTCTGGACGTGTTAGTTTAAATAAAACAGTACAGTTTATACACAAGTGATTAGTGAGTGCAAGATAAATATAAAGAAGGGATAAGAAGATCACACAAGAATGTATCATGGTTCACCCAAAGAGGGCTACGTTCAGTCCTTACAATATGTGAGTTTTTCCACTAATGTACTCAACACAATAAATTTTTGTCTTGCACTATCTTTCTTGATCATACTTTGATCAATTACAACATTCATCTTTCAGTCTAGAAAATATTTTTACATGTACCTTACAAACAAGAAAAGATTTTTACAACATACTCAATCTAACTTAACAGATAGACTTGAGTTACAAAATGACGTGTATGATAAAAGTGTTTGGGATCTAAAAACTTCTAAACTCTTGTTTGAGAGTGACTAACAACCAAAACTCAGTAAGCTGATCCTCGAATATAGTGAGAGAACTAAAGTTTTTCTTGAGAGAAGAGATTTGTAACTTGAGCTTAAAGATCAAGTGTAGATTGATTGTTTTGAAAACTCTTGCATTTTTCTTCTGATTGATCTTTCTTTTATAGATGAAGAGAGACTTGAAAACTCAGATAAAGTTGAATATAGTCGTTAGATACATTAGCCAAGTGTCAGATCTATTTTAAAACAATTAAACACATATTTATGTTACTGTCCAGAACATTCTTGATCAATTCTTGCTTTTATGTCTGGAGCAAAACGTAAATAAGTGTGAGTTTGAGTTGTCAAATTTCAGTTGGCAATGTGTGTGATCAGAAGCATGCATAACATTTTGTAAAACAGTTCTAGTACAATGTACTTGTGTCCTTGCGCACAACTCATCAATCTGGAGACTGTTTTGATCATTTTTGCCTTCAATTTGAGTCTCTTGACTGTTCATTTAATCTTAACAGCCTTATGTGCGATTTTGACATTCTTAACTTATAGTCTAGACTTTCTAAAATAATATGTCTTGACTTTGTCTTCTATAAATGATAACTATAATGTTCTTCTAAGCATTCAAACAACCAGAATGTTCTACAATTATTCTTCCATAAATCTGGTTGACATTCCTTTGAGGAACATTTCAAATCATTTCAAATCATTTCTTACATAGAGTGTGTTCTTGTCTTAATGTATATATGAGATAGGTCCAGAATTTGATGATGAAATCAATCTTGATTGCTTGAAAAATGACCACATGATCTTGCACGAATATGCATACTTCAACATATCATGAATTAACTTGCTTTTGATGTTTTATCTAAATAAATACACTAAAAAACATAAGTTAATAATTAATAAGATCAAAAACATAATTAACAATTATAAATTTAATTTGATTATCTTCAAAACATTAATTAGGGATTTTGCGTCAACACATAGATGACAAGAAATAGGATTATAAGTATTTTAAAGTATCTATGACACATTGGGATTCCCATTAGATATAAATTTGAGTTGTATTTGAAAGTTTATTAGGTGAATTTTACTAATTTGGAATATTGTAACATTTATTTGTGAAAATTTTCAGGGCATGACAATAGTAATGCTAACAGCATGGGTGCCACAATTTCATCCTTCACCATGCTCACTTCAACAACAACAACTTGGTTTATGCAATGGCCACACAAATTTCCAACTTGGCATCTTACTTTTTGGTTTCCTTGGGTTAGCCATAGGAACTGGTGGAATTAGTGCATGCAGCATTCCCTTTGCCATTGACCAATTTGATTTAACAACTAATGAAGGAAGAGAAGGAACAAGAAGCTTCTACAACATGTACTATGTCATACAAACTGTGCTTCTATTGATCAATGTGACTCTTGTGGTCAAAATCCAAGACTCTTTTAGTTGGGCACTTGGTTTTGCTTTGCCAACTTTTTTCATGTTTGTTGCTATTGTGTTTTACTTTGCTGGTACTAAAGTTTATGCTTATGTTGAGCCTGAGGGAAGCATCCTGGCAAGGATAGCTCAAGTTTTCGTGGCGGCTAGACGCAAGCGCCGCCTTTGTCTTCTGGCAGCAGAGGAAACAGGGATGATTTTCTATGATCCTCCACTTGAGGAAATAGAACCAAAGCTGCCTCTCACAAAGGAGTTCAGGTGAGTAGTACAATATGCCTTTCAAAGTTATCATATTGTCTAAATTGTTTAAGGTTTTATGGAGCCCAAATTTATATTTGTCTAGTTTTGAGTTGCGTACTATCTTAGTCTCTAACGTCGTATTTTTAGAAATGAATTTCATGCAGTCAAATACTTACTCAATGCATTGACAACACATTTCTTTGATTGTAGGAAATTTATGTCTCATACCTCTGTTTAGCCTGTTTTTAATTCTTATTAGGTATTATAAACAAATATTAATTGTTAACTTGTTATTGTTATATTAGTGGTCAGCAAAGACTCTAAACAACCCTAAATTATTATTAAGTCATTTTTAAACTCTAACTTGTCTCTATATTCGAACAAATTTGATGAATTATAGATCAACTAAGACTAAATCTATTTAGGACAAGACCAGGTTGACCTGAAAGATAATTCAAGTAAAATTATATGCTGCCTATTCAATTGATGATCCTATTCTATGCTTGATTTTATTTCCTTAGGTGCTTAAACAAATCAGCACTTATGGTGGAGAATGAATTAAATGATGATGGGTCAAACAATGATCCTTGGAGACTTTGTAGCATCCAACAAGTTGAAGAATTAAAATGCTTACTTAAAATCATGCCAATATGGTTAACAGGCATCATAACCTACATTCCAACAGGACAATTAGCAATATTTCCAATGTCACAAGCCATGAAAATGGATAAACACCTAACAAAAAACTTTGAGATACCACCTGGCTGGATGATTATATTAACAATGCTAACAATAGCTATAATCGTTCCAATTTATGAAAAAGTCATTGCCCCTATACTCACCAAATTAACCAAACAAGAAGGAGGATTAACAACACTTCAAAGAATAGGAATTGGACATTTTTTTGCAATTTTAACAATGGTAATTGCTGGATTTGTTGAACATCAAAGAAGGGTTGTTTCATTAGGAGAATCTGATTATGAAACTACACAAATGTCCATAATTTGGCTAGCCCCTCAATTCATATTTCTAGGAATTAATCAAGCATTCTTTATAGTTGGACAAACAGAATTTTTCAACAACGAATCTCCTGATAAAATGAGAAGTATAGGGAATTCTTTGCTCTCTCTTCAAACATCAGTTGCAAGTAGCATAAGCACTTTCATTGTCAACATTATACATAATTTTAGTGGAAAACAAGGTCAACCTGATTGGTTGGACAGTGATGTCAACAAGGGAAGATTGGAATATTTTTATTTCATTGTGGCAGGGTTGGGACTTTTCAATTTTATTTGTTTCATGTTATGTGCTCGTGTTTATAGGTACAAGACATTTGTTAAAATATAGAACATAAGCTTACATTAATGATCAAGTAAAAAAATAAAAATGTACAATTACTTTATATGGGTGAAAGGAATAAAATTAAATATTATATGTGTTTCTTTATTTTGATTGATCTCTACTTTATGTTTAAGATAACAATTACTATTTCGAAAATTTGTGTTTAGCTAAAGTTTTTTTAGTAACGTGGCTACACCCAAATAGAGCTAAAATAGCATGGATAATATAAAAATTAGGTAAAACTATAATTTTGGTCATTTATTTTATTTAATTATAACTTTTAGGTCTTTTATTTTTTTCTTTTTCTATATAAGTCGTTTATGCACAAATTAATATTTTTTTTATTTAAAAAGGATGATGTGGCTAGCTACAATAGTATGATTATTAATAATTTATTTTTAAAATAATTTTTATTAAAAATAAAAAACTCAATAATCACATGCAGATCTTCATCATCTTTTATTGAACAGATATCGAAAGCAGTGCTCCGGTCGTCACCACTTTAATTTTTTTTGAAACATTTAATATTTATATTTTTAATCTTTTATATTTTTTTAAATAAATTAATAGATGCATTGGGTTGATTTTTATGAAATGGATGATGTTGAATTGAATTTTCTTTATCAAATGAATAAATTGTAAATGTATTAATGAATTATTTGCATTCACCTATTATAATGTCACTCGTATTTTATGTAATATCCATCCATTTCGTATATTAGATATATTAATTGTTTTAAATTTTTTTTTTTATAAAAAAATAATTTTAAAAGTTATAATGTGAATCAAATTTAAAAGGAATGGAGGACTTTTCGAAATAAGTGGAGTATTTATATATTCATAATTTGAGAAACCCATAATAATTTCATCAAACATATTAAGATATATACATAGTATACATGACTGAAATTTGTAAGTGTCAACCTAAACTTTGATGGAAAAAATCCACTTTGACTGAGAGATGTGATAGATATTGTTATTTATTTTTCAACCTCGATTGATATCTTGTCATGGGAGGTTCGAGTGCTTCACCAGCCTCTTCCAAGATGTTCATTAACTTTGATTAAAGATCTTTTGGGGATTGTTTTACCATGTAAGTTCTTAGTTTCTTGTTTTTTGGGGCCTACCCTCCTTTGCATAGAAAAAAATATTTAGATCTTATCAACAAGTTAATCAGACTAAACAAATGAGGAATGGACATATATAATTTAATAAAATTTTAGGTGAATTTATTTTAATGGAAAAGTATGGTAAAAAAAAACATGTTAAAGTTTAACAATAAATATTAGGTGATTTGTAAAAAAGAGTGTGAGGTGTGTTGTTTTCTAAAAATTTATAATGCTTTTTTGGTAATTCATTTTATCTTTATTTTAAAGTTTAGGTATTAATATCATACATATTGTATAAGAAATATCTGAATTTTTAATGGCCTTAATTATTTCAAGAAAATTAATAAATATTTCATAAATAATTTAAATTGAGATTACCTTTTTTTTAATAATTAATATTTTAAATTCTTTTGTTGACACATTTTAATTTATTAAACATTACATTTATGGTATTTACCGACCAATCCAATTATTTATACATCTCCATGTTTAATATATAAAAACTAATTTCTCTGGTCGAGTCACTATTATAAGTAAAAAGTTACTACTTTTATAAATATTATCTCTTGTATGTAGATCGAAGAGACTCTGCTCTATATATATAATATGTTTTTACTTTTTATTTGTTGTGAGACTTTATTTAATAAAATTATCTTTCACATAGAAAAATAATAAAAGAGTTTATATTTATTGGAGTCAAATATAACTAAATGTCAACTAATCTATTCATATTTAATGATATTACTCTAAAAATGTCCTTAAATTAATTCATTGATATTCCAAGTAGATAATGAATATAATTAGAGGTATGACAGCAAATGTATTTCATTTTTTAAATGAAATCAAGAAAATAAATGCATTAACTATAAAAGTAGGTAATGTTGCTAATAAATGACTCCAGAGATTGCCTTAGTTGTCTGATTGAGTGATAGAACTTGTTTTGCCTTTCATAGGGATTCTTTGTTTTTTTTTTTTTATGTTGTTGGAGAGTAGTCCTTTTCTTCCATAAAAAAAAGTTAAGAAATTCAACTAAATCTAATTAATTTTATAAATTTGATGTAAAATATTCTAATTTAATAAATTGTTAATTTTTAATATCAAATACTTAATCATCTATAATAAATATTTTTAAATTAAATAAAAGATATATTTTATCTGTCTCATAATATAAGACAAAATAGGTCAAATAAAGTGGATGAATATAGTCCTAATTTTTTACTACACATATTCACTTTGTTTGACTCATTTTTGTTTTTATTATGACACTGATATAATATTAATAATATTAACATTAAATAATTTGAAAGTAATTAACTAAAAGTATTTTCTAAATTTTGTTTAAATTGTGCTTCTACATATCAAACGTTACTACAACTATCAAATATATGATGCATAGGTACGAGTATATAAAAAGAAACATTATTGTTTTTATATAATTAACCAAAAGAGTTAAATTATTTAACTTACAATACAAAATCACGATAAAAATTATTTGTTTACGATAACAAATTAACTCAAATACAAAAATAATAAAATATTAATAAATAAAAAATTATCAATTTAATTTACAATAAAATAATAGAGTACCTGCAAGTACCAATACGATATAAATATCCAATATACTTCACCATTTTATAAATACATATGCTTCGTAGAACGAACGTCTTTGCAATTATCCACATGCAAACAAAAATTATTACACTAAGTCTAGAAAGAATAAGTAAAAAAATCTAGAGGGTACAAATAGTTATAACACTTGCTTGTGGTTCTCGTAATACTCTTTAATTTAACTTTGTTACTTTTGGTCTTTCTCTTAAAATAATTCATGATTTTGGTATAATCTTAATGTATATTTTCTCTTTTGTTTAATATATTTTAGTGTAAGGTTTATCAGTTTAAACTAGGGGTATCAACTTAATTAGTTAGGATGACTATCCTATACGCTTCATACTTTCTTTTTTTCAAAAAAAAAAAATATCACACTAAATACATTAATTAGTTCTTATTAAATATAATTTTCTTTAAATTTAGCTTGTATAAACAAATTTATATTGGTTTTTTATTTAAAAATTTTACAAAGACATTATCCTTTTATTCTCTCTTTAAGGACTAAAATCACCTTGCTTTTGTAAAATATAAAAACTAAAAAAGAATAAATTGAAATATAGACTAAAAAAACATAAATTTTAATAAAAATTAAACTGAAAAATATGTATTGTTATAGTGATTAGTGTTTAATTAAAAAGTAAAAATCTAAACATTTGCTGAAAAATAATGTCTCAAATTAAAGAACTTTTCAAAATGCATATATCTAAAACACTAATTTTCATATAAGTGTAAAAAAATTTTTACGTGGATAAATCGAAACCACTCATTTATAAGATTTTAATCAAATTGTTGTTATACTTAAACTCAAACTATTTCAATAACTCAACAGTTATAATTTATTGACAATGAAAAATATATTTACATTGACCAAATTAAATGAATAAATCATGTTTTAAATTCTAAAATTGTAAAAGGTCGGTCGATTTTGGATGTCAAATTTACGAAATATTAAAATGTTCCTTATGGTACATGACGTTCAATATTAAGTCCAATAAACACTCAATACTTTTCAAATTCTTTCTAAATAATTATGCGAGAGATCTCTTAATTAAATTAATTGACAAAATAATCTCACAAACTTGTGATTGTGAGTTGACAACAAACAAACATGTGACCATTTAATTTATGCTCGATATGTATTGATTCACATGATGAGTGTATTGATTCGCAAATACCACCTTATGTAAGTTCTAGAAACTTAAGAGACTAATTCCATCAAATTACCAACTTCCTTTGGGAACTTCGATATATTTTCTCATATAATTGTAACTATTTTTTGCATCATAATATATCTAAGATGGTTCAACTGGTCTTGCCAACAACAAACTTAATAAGATATGTAAACTTCAGGTTTACAGAAAATTGTGTTTTAATTGTTCTAATTCATTTGAATCAATAATTAATAATTATAATTTGGAAAAATATTTCATCCAAATAAAACCATATAATAGATATTCTAAATATTTGATTTGCATTTACATTACCATATGCATATATCGAAGATGACATTTTGCATTTAAGTAAATGAGCACACAAAATTCCCTTGAACACATAAAACTCAATAAACCATAAGTACATAATTTTGTTGGGAAATCAAGAAATAGACTTTTAAAAATCATTTTCGTGAGCGGAAAAATCCACCAGCCAAGGACCTCGTAAGCACAAAATTTTACTATAAGGGTTTATGTGTTTACCTCTTGAAGCGTTAAGGAGGATACAAATCACCAACACGAAGCATCCATCTCAAACTGTGCTTTAACTTTGATCACCAACACGAAATATACAAGCGTCTCTACATAGTCCACGCGAACACAAAATAAAACGCGGAGCTAGCCAATCTATGAGGGTAATGGAGATTATGATTACTTGGGGAGTGTAGTCTTCTCATATTTATAGATAATGATGCACTAAAATCCTAAGACTCCTATTTCGTACCCAACCCAAAATAAGTCATAAATGGTTATATTTAATTAAACTCTTTTAATTAAATACAACCTATTAATTAAATTAAACCATATTTAATTTAATTAATTGTCAATCCTCATTTATTTAATCAAATCATATTCAGTTAAATAAATTAGAAATATGTTAATATATTAAACCATATTTCATATGATTAACATCTAATTAAATCAAATTTTATTTAATTTAATCATTTGTTCCGCTATCAGTACTATATGTGTGTGACCCTTATATGTTCTCACTAAAATGGTAATAATATTAAATACTATATATAATTTATATAATATAAAATATTATAAACAATGATTGGCATCTAGCAATGCATGATTGCTACCTAAATCATGAGAAAATCGGTAATACGATTTGAACCTTATCGGGACCACTATTTACTGTGCAGTAATTGTTCTTTCATTCAAATGTCTAATTGAACGCAAGTCATAATATTTGTCATCCTTGCAATACTCAATTCATGTATAGATAGTAGTGGATTTAAGTCGAAGGATTACTTACTATGGTTGCATGAGAATCGCTAATGACACTTACACAACAATTATATAGCATTCTCACGGTGGATCAATCCAGTATAAATATTACACCTAATATTTATACTTATGTGACGACTTGATATCTCATATACATGACCCGTGAGATATAGTCATTAGTCTACTCACATAATAGTCTCGATTTATTATTGTCGTCCTAATTAACAATAATACTTTGATTATGGATGCTTTAATAGTGTTCTAATGTTCAATAGAGTCTCACGATCAAATCACACTTGATATTCTATTAAATGAACTATCTATTCTAAATATTTTATTATATTATACTATTAATAACATAATAAATGATGTCATGTACATATAACCAAAATTAGATATATGATATAAAATAGATTGGCGCTAGGGCTTACATCAACAATTTTATCTAAATAACTATCAAAATAAATCAAAATTAAGATTAATTGTTTATTTACTCATAAAAAATTTCTCAAAATAAAATACACATCAAATGTAATGTGAGAATTTAAAGAAAATAATTTAGCAACTCAAATCATCAATAAAACTTATATCCAAATAAAAATAGAACAATAGTTTAAAATAATTAAATTAAGAAGACTTAAAAGATTGCTCATATATTACTATTCATTGCCCACATCTAAAATTTGTGAGAAAAATATCTTGCTTTTAATTTTCAATAAAAATTTGATATAAAACTAACATGCAATTACCAATATAATTTTGTATTTGATACAAGACAACTAGAAAAATAATAACAAAAGAAAATGGTGCGAGACTTCTTATTATTTCTCCTTATAAAATATTATCTTAGAATTCCAAGTATAAGTAAGAAGAGAAATTAAACTTCACAGTCATATATATGAGTTACTACCTCGTTGTATTCATAAAAAAACAAAAAAATAAACATATAAAATAGTTTACTTCTTTAGGAATTAACCAACTATACCATTTCTTTTTCTTTACCATTTCTTTCTATGAAGATGATGTTCTGTATAAAATTATATACATAAGTAAGGAGATAAATTAAACTTAGTGAATTAAAAATCACCACAATATAAATGAAATTAAAAACGCTACAATTAAAAAGAACCTCACTTTGTAAAAATTAATATACCACTATATTCATAAAATTTATTATAACATTATTTTGAATAGTAAGGATGATAATCATTTGACATGAAGTAGCAAAATTGATTTACAAGGAAGGGGGGTTTGAATTGTAAATCTCCCTTTTTAAAATTTCCTGAAAAACTTAAAATTTGAACTCAAGAAAGTTCTTGGTTAAGAAAGCAGAAAACGGAGAACATTATTGGTTTTATTAGAAAAATGGAGAACGTTCTTGATTTGTTATAAAATAGAAAACAGTTTGTATTTTAATCTTGAAAAACAATCAAACTAAATAAAGAGATAAATGATAAAAGATACCACACACGGATGTATCCTAATTCACCCTACTTGGGCTACGTCCAATCCTTACAATTGTGAGATTTTCCACTAAGTGTTTAAAACAAGAACCTTCTTTGTTTTACAACACCTAGCTTAGATCAACCTTGATCTTTGTTACAGACTTTAATCTAATTCCACCCAGAAAAAGATTAATCAAATCACCTACCATCCTTGATAGGATTTTTTACAATCTACCCTAAACTATACTTAACTCTTATAGTTTGAGTTTTACAATAATGATGAGATTGTTTTGTTAGAATCTGAGATGTCTCAATTCTTGTTTGATATTCGATTCTTTACAAAGAATTTAGTACAAATGTATCAGAGTAAATAAGAACTTGATCAGACTGATTCTTTTAAGTGATGAGATAGTTTCAAGTATGTAAATGTGAATGATTTTGAGAGACTTGTTCGCACTTGAACTTCTGCGTTTTCCTTGAGCTTTTGCCTTCCTTTTATAGGCTTGAGAGCATTAAATGGAGGTCAATAGAGTCGTTGGTAGTGCCTTTGTCAGGCTTGACCAGAGGCAATATTTCTAATTAAAAATAATTCAGCTTTTGACTATTTTTAATTTCTGTTTTGACTGGGCTGGATTCTTTATTCTTGATCAGTAATTTTTTAGCTTAATGATCATTCAATATTGTAGATATGTGATGATGCTTTGTAGCTTGAATTTGAGTCTTGGACTTGATTGAAACAGATTCGAAGAGATCACAGAAAGTTATTGCAGAAAACTGTAGTGTAGTTGCTGGAGATTGATGATCAATCTGGAGCTTTAGCTTTTGGGTTTCTTGGAGATTGATAATCAATATGGACGGATTTCTGAACATACTGGAAGCTGTCTTGATGCCTTGTACATTGTCAAGATCGTTTATCAGTCTTGACAACAAAACTGGAGACTGTTTAGTCTTGCTTGGGTAGCTTGATTCATGGCATTTTTTCTTTGTGATTCAAATGGTTTCTTTTGATTGTAATTGATCACATATGTTCCTTGTCATGTACTCTTAATACTGATGTAAATTCCAGAGGCAATAACTTCAATTAAGTGATGGAGATTGATTGGTCTTTATGCTATCATGTCTTGGAGAACATTCTCCGTTTTCCAAATTATGTCAAGAATGTTCTCTGTTCTTTATTATGCTGATTTCTTGGCTTTGCTTGAATCCTATCTTTGAATAAATACACTCAAAAGCACAAGTTAAATTAACATAACATTTTAGAATCATAATTAACGTTCTTAATTAACTTTTGTTTATTATCATCATACTTTAAAAATGAGAGTTTGTCTTAACATGACATACTAATAGAATTTTATCGCATCCACATCCACATGTATCATGTTAATAGTAATCACTATTATAATAATTATCATAACCACAACATTGGTTATACTAGTATAATCAAAGAATAAAGCTCAATTGATCACGTAACCTTTCACCACTATAATCAACAAACACTCTTTTATTTAATTAATCTTTTGAAATATTCTTCAAATATCTCCTTGATTTTACTACTTCAGGAACATATTTTAGTGTCATAAAATAGATCTTATAGATTTTAATCACAGTCGTCTAAGCATGTAGTTCTTCATGAACGCAACCACAAATCTTCATATACAATGACTACGAAAATCACACAAATGATACATGGAAATATTACTTTGAGCAATCCTTTAAGGATGTTTTAACTTTTTAGTTCTTCAGAACTATATCACAAATGATCGTCATAAACAATGATAAAGGAAAATTCATTCTTTGAACAATTCTTCAAGGATGCTTTAATTTCTATTTTTTTTTAGTTCTTCAAGAACTATATATCAATTTATCTTCACAAACAATGATCCAGAAAATCATTATTTGAGCAATCCTTTAGACGCGCTTGAATGTTAAATTTTTCAGAAATTTAATAAGAATAAATAAATAAAGATATGATAATTATACAAGACAAAAAAAATTTCAACAAAATTTATATGTAAAAATAAAAGATTGACATGAAATAAAAATTTCAATGAAAAAAATGATCATGAGAAGAAGATAATTAAGAAGAGAAAATATTCTTATAATTGAAGTTGATTATGCCATATAAAATTTTGTACCAATAACATATTATGAAATTAATAAAAAAATATACCAACCAATATATTAGGTTTTTGTATATGAATATCCCTGTTTTTTTTTTCCTTTCCCTAATTGACACACTTTGAAAAAAAATTCCCAGGTTGCCCTACTTTTTGGGCCTAGTTACTCGTCGCAACCTAGGCCTGGGTTGAACTGAAGGGAAAATTTTTGAAGCCCGTTGATCTTCGCACCCCCAGGGGGCGATGATCTGAAGGTGTGTTTTTTTTTTTTTGCTCATCGCACCCCCAGAGTGCGATGATCTACACCCCCCTTTTTTTTTTGTTTTTTTAATTTTAAAAATTTAAAATAATTATAATAAATTATAAATATTTAAAATAATTAATAAACCACAAACCCCAAACCCTAAACCCCAAAACCCAGACCCCAAACCCTAAACTCTAAACCCCAAACCCCAAACACCAAACCCTAAACCCTAATTTTTTTTTTAATTTAATAATTAAAAATAATTATAATAAATTATAAATATTTAAAATAATTCATAAACCCTAAACCCTAACCCATAATAAAAAAAATAGGGTTTAGGTTTTGGGGTTTATGGGTTAGGGTTTAGGGTTTATGAATTATTTTAAATATTTATAATTTATTATAATTATTTTTAATTATTAAATTAAAAAAAATTTAGGGTTTAGGGTTTAGGGTTTGGGTTTTGGGGTTTATTAATTATTTTAAATATTTATAATTTATTGTAATTATTTTAAATTTATAAAATTAAAAAAAACAAAAAAAAAGGGTGCGATGAGTAAAAAAAAAACGCCTTCAGATCATCGCCCTCTGGGGGTGCGAAGATCAACGGGCTTCAAAAATTTTCCCTTCAGTTTATCGCAGGCCCAGGTTGCGACGAGCAACTGGACCCAAAAAGTAGGGCAACCTGAGAATTTTTTTTCAAAGTGGGGCAATTAGTGAAAGGAAAAAAAAAACAGAGATATTCATATACAAAAACCAATATATTAGAAGATTAGAAGAGTAGAGATGAAAGAGAGAAATACAGAAGAGGAAAAAAAAATATTACATTATACTCTTTAAATGTCCATCTTTACAATGTCATATGACTTATATTTATAAACCATACATATTGTAACTTACAAAAATACAAACACACTAATATAATGAGCCACTAACATATATAAAATAAAGAACAAAACTAACAGATGAACGTCATTTGATCATAGAAGTAATAGACCATCAATAGAATATGAAAATTTAAGGAGTTAGAGATCCACAAAAATATTGATAACATCTTAAATTAAATCTTACAGTTACATAATGGGTAGATTCCTCACCAAATTAATCACAAGACGCGTACGGAAAAAGCTTATACAAAGCCACAAAAACATGATATCAGGTAAAAGCTTACCAAAGCCGGAAAAGAGTAGTAAATATTAGCAACTGAAAACAACCGCCACCTAGGCACATGTACTGTAAGCAAGCTTGCATATTAATGTCAATTTATTACTAAAATAAAACATAATGTAAAATATTTATTAAATTAATGAGTGCTAACTTTGATGCATATAATGATGCTCATTTGGGCCCACTACTCAATTGATGAGGAATCACAAAATTTATAACAACTATAAGATAGGAAAGAGGTTACTGTGCAATTCATTCAAAGGGTTGGATAGATACATTGGTTTAATATTATAATTAAATTAAATGGAGGTGGAGAACAAAAAGAGAAACGATACAAGATTTTTGTGGTCCTCTTGTTGCAGCAATTGGAATTCAAGAAAATCACCAATTGAAAAAATTGAATTGGACATTAATTCATCAAATCCAAGGGTAATGAAAGGAAGGCCTGAATGGAAGGGAGCTAAATATATCTTAGGTATTTGATTTGATTTTATTATTTTGAAAAAATGTTCATGCATATATAATTTAGGCTAAATAGCATATGTGGTCTCTTAACTTAATTTCAGTTAACGATTTAGTTATTTATCTTTTTCTTTTATTTTTCCCATTTTGATCCTTTACAAAAAAAGTTAAAAGTCAATTTTCCTTTTCACTTTAGCTTTCAATTTGCCTCTGACCATCAAATGAAATGTGAATAACCCATGTCTTCCCCTCTTAGAAACAAGGAGCGCTTCGTGTTCTGTCGGTGTTTGAAACAATTTTGTCTTCTCCATATTACTATATCTCTGGGGTCAGTAATTTTATATGAGGAACTACTGAACTCAATCAGTTTTTTCTCACTGTTTCTGTTTATATTGTTTGGTTTAGGTTATCATTTCTCACATTCACTTTCTCCCTTCATGTTTTCTTCTGTCTTCTTCTCTTCTGCCTTCTCATCTTATTTTCTCCCTTCTCATCTCACATCCAACTCAACTCTATTTATCAGAATAACTTATCTATCTTTCAATTCAGCAATAATGGCGAAGAATCTTAACGAATCAGATTTCACACACAACAACGAACAAGCTTCTTCTTCTTCATTTTCATTCAGCGATTTTTCCTAAAGATGTTCAACTTCGCATCCTCTCATTCCTGAGCCCCACAAAGATAGCTACGTTTTCCTACACCTCAATGCAATTCGCTTCACTCTATTCCAACGATACTAAAAATATGGTTCACCCATTGCGATCGAAGATGGGGTTCCAAAACCCTAATTCCCAAATGGGGCAAAGCTAAAATCCTTTATAGATTTCTCTACAATACTCTTCACAAATGAGATAATCTCATTGGTTTCTGGCGTATAAACGGTCTAGGTAGTGCTGCGATTTCGTCTCCTTCGTTGGTTTTCTTCGAATGAAGTTCGTCTTTCATTATTGGTTCTAGGGTTTCACCTTGTGAATTGCAATATGAATTTTATGATTACTGTGTTACAAAGGTGCCTTTTTTAAATGCATGAAAGGGATATGAGAAGGGAGAAGAGAAGAAGAGAGAAGAAAACGTGAAGGGAGAAAGTGAATGAGAGAAATGATAACCTTAAACCAAACAACATAAACAGAAACGTGAGAGAAAACCAAATGAAAAGAAAACGGATGATTGACTTTTTAAGTTTTTTTTAATGGAACCCCACTTAAAGGGTAATGTTGAAATTATTTAAGAACATAAAGGACTAAAATGGGAAGAAAAAAAAAGGTAAAGGACTAAATCGTTAATTGAAATTAAGTTAAGGGATTACGGGTGCTATTTAGTCTATAGTTATTAGTTTGTATTATTGTAGATTTATTTTGATTTGACATTTATTATATATGGTTATGATTTTGTAGGAAATGAGACAATTGAGAGGATAGCAACATATGGAATGCAAGGAAATTTCTTAGCGTATTTGTTGAATGTGTTTCATTTGAGTCAAGTTGGTGCTGCAAATATTCTAAGCCTTTGGATTGCAGTGAGCAATTTGATACCAATGATTGGTGCTATATTATTTCTGATGCCTTTTTAGGGAAATTCAGAACCATTGTTCTGGCTTCAATAGGAACTCTTGTGGTATGTTTCCCTTTTTCTTACTTCAAATATTCATTCAAGCTTTAGGATATTTTTTCTTTAATGTAGGAAAAACAAACATTTATATACAATACAGTAGATGATATTAGACGGTCTAAATTACTTCTGTTTTATAATAAATGTTATTTTAGTAAAAAGAAATTATCTTAAAATAAATGTTATTTATAAATTTTAATATAATTTTAATTTTTTTTCTTTTATACTATCTTTTAATAATTATTATTACTATATACACAACTTCTAAAATATAATTATACTTTGTATTTATAATAGTAAAAAATTCATTAATAATTAAAATAGATAATTTAATAAAATGATATTTTTCTTAATTATTACATTTTTTAATATATATATATATATATATAAATTTAAATGATACTCATTATAAGATAAAGAAAATATACTATAATAAAATTTGTTTTAACGATCTTTGTTATTGATTTAAAATAGATATTGTGATCGAAAACTGTGACGTAGTTAATGCGACAAATATGTTATTTACGTATAAACATTCAGTTGAAGCACTTAATTGGTAGCATAAAAATTTAGTTTACTTGTGAGTTTGATCGGTATCTTTATTCTTTGCATATAAAAAAAATTGCACTATGATTCATATTAATTTTAAGATTACTATTTAACGAAGAATCTACACTTTAAAATTTGAACTCTTAATTATTAAGACAATATATTCTTCTTCCGTTTATCATTCTAAAAATTAAATCTTTAACTTAAATCTTAAAATGTGTTTTTATTTGATGGATTTGATATTGTTGTTGTTGAAGATAAAAATATAAATTTATTTGAAGATTTGAGTTATGAATTTAATGAAAATATGAATTTTGTTAAAAATAATTACTAATTTTCTAAGTTTTCTTTGAAGATGATGAATTTTTTAGATTTCTATAAAAATGATAACATTGTTGACATTTTAAGATATAAATGATCAAATTGTTATTTCAAATTAAATCAAAGATCAAATCAAAGAATAAAGAAGAAGATAAATAACTAAATTTTTACCTAAAATTAAGTTAAAAAATCGAAAAAATATAATATGTTAACCTCAATAATGATCCTGTGCGATGTTCTTAAACATTACTCCTAAACCACCAACCCTCACCATCTTAAGAATATAATTTTGGCAATAAAAGTTAAGTTTGGAAAATGGCAGATAATTTTATTATTTTAAACTAAGTTAACCAAATTTTAAAAGACGAAGATTTAATTAAAAAAAACCTTTATTTTTTGGGACGACTAATATAGTCGCATATAACACAATAAAAGTGAGACGGAGCACAGATAAACGAGAATTTTTGGGTTGTCATACAATAAAAAACAAAGAATATTTATAATGAATTATTCCTTTCATCCCATAATATTAATCACGTTAGCAAAAAAAGTTATCCCATTTTTTATCCTTAATTTTATAATAATGTTAATGAAGTATTAATGTTGTTTTCCTATTATATCTATAACCATTTATTACTTCCATTTTTTTCAATTTATATAATTTTTATACAATCAACAAAAATACTACATTTCTTAATTTATTATTGATAGAGAAAGATTACTTTATTAATGAATACTTCATAGTGATGTGACAGTTCCAAGTCCTAATGTAAATATTCCTTTTTAGAAATAATGCCTTGACAATGAAATCACTCCAGCTAGATGCATTGAATTTGACAAATTGCACTTTCCATCTTCGTGAGTTTGATTGAAAAAAGATAAATGTATTTTTTTTTTAAATGTACATAATTCTTTTACCTTAAATTTTTATTTATAAAAAAATATCACATTAATATGCAATAGCAGAGGCAAAATGATAATTTAACAAATACACATTTCTTATTGTATTAGTACTATTGATTATTGACTATAGAGTGAGCATCAAATAATTAATGCTTTCATCCTTTGCTATATGTGTGATTAATTAGGGAATAGTGATAGTAACACTAACAGCCTGGTTACCACAACTTCATCCACCAACTTGCAATCATCATCAAGTGTGTGTTGCTAGCTCCAACAATTTTTCATCTTTCCATCTTAATTTTTGGCCTATCTTGGCTAGCTATAGGGACAGGTGGAATAAGACCTTGTGCTATTCCCTTTGCAGTTGATCAATTTGACACAACTACCCTTGAAGGAAAAAAAAGGTGTAAGTAGATTCTATAATTGGTACTACACAACACAAACATTTGTCCTGTTGATTAATGCAACATTCATAGTTTACATACAAAACAAAAATTGGGTTGTGGGATTTGGCACACTAGGCTTACTCATGCTGTGTGCAATAATTATATTTCTAGTTGGAAAAAATGCTTATTTTTGTATTCCAGCTGAGGGGAGTATATTTTCTGGCATTGCAAAAGTGATTGTTGCAGCTTATAAGAAACATCAACTTCAATTTCCTTCAAAGGAAGGGGAATGTGTTTACTATGATCCACCACTTGAAGATGATAAAGCACTCAAGATGCCTTTAACTAAACAACTTAGGTAATATGTACTTCAATCCCATTTGTATACTTCAATTCATTTTAACAAAAGTACTTCAACTCCTCTATAATAAGTTTTTTTTTTTGGGTGAAAAATATTTTATTTAAAAACTTTCACTTTTCATTTTTTTTAATAATTTAATTGAACCTTTCAAAACTTTTTTTTCTTCATATAATTATTTGGAATATTGAATCTCGAGTTGTTTTAAAATGTAGTATAAAAATAAGTACTTTTTATATAATAAAAAAGTTTATAATTATTATATAAAAAAGTTGTTTTATAATTATACCCTTTTTTTTTATTTAAAAAAAGGTCTTAATTATAATCCAATAAAAATATAAATTTTTCCTTACTGAGATTTGATTGGTTTAAGAAACTTATTTATTTTTTCCTTCTTAATTTATTTTTCATTTTTAATTGTAAAAAACCACTGTTTTCATTCCATTTCTTGTTTTCAAATGCATGTATAAGAAAATGTGAATACATTTTTTATGTGCCTTTTAAAACATAAAACAGAGTAAAAACAATATGTATTATTGCTAGTAAAGGGGAAAACATGATGAAAATAGAATTATAAAAGATAAACTTGTGTAATTAAAAAGCCATTTTTTTTTCTTGTTAGGTGTTTAAACAAAGCAGCTATGATACAAGACAATGAAATTAATCCTGAAGGCAGAGTAACAAATACATGGAATCTTTGCAGCATTTATCAAGTGGAAGAATTAAAATGTTTGATTAAAATAATTTCCATTTGGGCCTCTGGATTTCTTGGTGCGATACCAATAGTACAACAAGGAATATTTCCTATAACCCAAGCCATGAAAATGGATTAGCACGTTGCAAAATTCCTGCTGCATCATATAACATAGTGACTCTAATTACCATTGGTATATGGCTTCTATGCTATGACTTCTTTGTTCAACCAGCTCTTGCAAAAGCCACCAAACAAGTTGAAGGGATAAAAAGCCTTCAAAAGATTGTTATAGGTAATGTTTATATCCATGCAAATTATAGTCTTTTCTCCTAATTCTAACAAAACTTATTTTGTCAATTATATTGTTTTATTTTCATTTACGTTAGGGTAAAAAAATTTACACAATCGACATATCTTAATTTATCATTGAATTACTTTAGAAATAATTATAATAAAAGTTAAATATTTTTAATAATATGACAGTTAACTAAATGTTAATGCAAAAGCTTTTTACATTGATAATATATATTAAAAGATAAAATGAAAAGATCTTGATTATTCTAGAACCTTTATAGTGTCAATTTTAACACCGTAAATAGGCATGTATAACATATTAACATGTTATTAACAAGGTGTGTGTGGTAGAATTCAGATTCACTCTAACCTAGCACCAACTAGTGTACGGTCATGGTTGCTAGAGAAAATGTTAGGCCTAAAGCAAAGTGGTACTATTATCTAATTTGGTGAGACTTGAGACCATTATATGATAAATGAGGTCCAACACACAATTATTCTTAAATTGCGTTAGAGGAGAGTCCTAAAGTAAGGGTATGGATTGCCTTTTCCTTGGGCCAGTCGAGAGTCTAATACTTTAATCATGATATTTGAGTGATTAGAAAAATTAACTAATTCTCCAAATTATAAACATCAATTAATTAAAATAGTCTTTTCATTTTTTTGAATTGTTAATTGGTAAATGTATCATTAAAAAATTTGATAAATACATAATTAAAATTTGTAAAGTATTAATTAGATAAAATAGTTTTTTTATTTATTTTTATCGTTAAAGATTAGTGATAATACGTTAACAAAATAAATTGTCATTCAATGTTGATCTCACGTTAATATCACAGTAATTAATCTTTGTATAATTTTAACTATTGACTAAATTGTCCTTAAGTTGGACCTAAATTTCATAGACTAATTTATCTCTAATGAATTGTCATTAATGTCATATTAACATAGAAGAGTAACGATATATTTAGTTAACTTAATTATCACGTAATAGTTTTTAACAATAAAAATTAAAGTAAAAAACTTATGTGTTTTTTGTATGGTTGTTAACATAAAATACACATTTTGTAATTATAATAAACTTTGAGAAAATTATGAATTTCATATATCATAGTTGGTTAAGTTAAGAATCATACTAAAATATATATAAGGAAATGCACCTAAGTTTTATCCTAAATATTAAAGGATGAGATAACATTTTACAATTCAATGTATTTGCTAATTCCCAAATTGACAGAGTATTTTGATGGATGCTTCCTTTTTTTTTTTTGTCTAGATGAAATGGTAAACAATTTTGCACATAACTGCGAGGTCTCGAGTTCGAAGAATCCAAAACATAATATTCAATCTATTAATTAATATTAACATTTATCAGTTGAACCGTACCTTATGGATCCTTCTTATTTATTCTATGAAATTTTTATCTATATATCAATAATAAAAATGCTATCACTTTATCTAATTCTATCTCCTCTAATTTCCTCATTTCCTAAATTCCAACAGGTAATATTTTCTCAATTCTCGTAATGGTGAGTGCTGGCTTGGTTGAATGGTATAGAAGGAATATGGCTATCTCAAATATAGCTATGGAACCAAACCAATATCTGCATTTTGGCTAGCTCGACAATATATAATGTTAGGATTTTGTGAAGTTTTTTTAACAATTGGGTACATTGAATTCTACAATAGTGAATCACCTCAAAAAATGAAAAGCATAGGAAATTCTTTGCAATATCTTATGTTGGCATGCTCATCTTAAGCTGGAGTATTGGTGATCAACATTGTGCATAAAGTTACTCAAAGGAATGGTGGAAAGGGTTGGCTTAATAATGACATCAATGTTAGAAGATTGGATTACTATTATTTTTTAATTTCAGGATTAGGTGCAATTAATCTTGTTTATGTCATATTTTGTGTTAAACGATATCGTTAAAGGTTGTTGTGAAAGCAGAAGTTGCTGACTCAGTTTGAGGTGTATTGCGTAATTAGTTCTTTAATCAACAAATATAAAAATTTATTTATCTTATGAATTGAAGGTATCAATTATAAGAATAATGACAAATATCGATATTATTATATTTGAATTCCAAACATACAGTTGTGTGTGAGTTTTATGATAATATTTATCATCTATTTTATAGACAAAAAAAGAAGATATATGTGATTATATTTTTTTGTGAAATATGATTAATGATTATTTAAAGTTATAGTTTTAAATTTTTTAAAATTTTGTTTTTAATTCTTTCTAAAAAATACTATATTTTGAAGTCCTACAAAATCATCTTGTAAATTATTTTAGTCTATATTTGAACGAAACATATTTAGTTGTCCTTTCAATTTTTAAGTTCCACTTTGTGAAATCTTTTATGTTTTAATTTTCAAAATTTTATGTTAATTTTACTTATTAATAAGTAAGTTAAAGACTTTTGAGCCGAATAATTGTCTACTTTTTTGTTCACTTCATTTTTTACATTTTTAGAAATAATCAAAATGTCAAAAAACCGTTTTTATTATTTATAGAAATGTATCTTCATTAATTAGCATTCTATTTTTTTTCTTTATGGTAACAGTTCACTTCATGAGTTTTTTTTTGTCTTTAGAAGAAATGGTAAATATCATCATAATAAACTCACACAACTGTGAGGTCTCGATTTCAAACCCGATACATGATGTATATCCTAACAATATCGGCATTTGTCAATTGAACTAGATTTTAAGGACTACTTCATGAATCTTTAATCAAAGTAAAATAAACACACATTTTAGAAAATGAAAATACAAAATATTTTTTACAAAAAAATTGGGGCCTAAAGTTTTTAGAGTGATTTAGGGCTACTTTTTTTTTGCTCAAAATCACCTCTTAAGTATTGTTCTTTTCTCCTTTATTTAAATAAATGGGTTTCACGTATATTGAAATTTTCTTTCGTGTTTTGACTATTATTTTGTCGTTAAAATACAACGTTTTGTTTGTTATTTTGGTGCAACATTGTTTACATTTTTGTTTTGTTACAATGTTAGTTTAGTTTAGATTGATAAATTAACTCTGATCTTTTAAAATTCTATTATTGACTTTGGTGTCGCAACATTATAGATCCAGAGACAGAATTAGTCTAGACACTTTAATTTTGTTGGATTTGTAAACATTTTTTTCATTTTATGTTATTAACCTAAGTATTGTAAATTTGTTTATAGATTCATCATTTTCAATTTCAATGAATTTAAATTTTATTATTCTTGATTGATGTATTGTATTAAGTGAATTTAATCAATGAATATCGTTTTTAAGTAAAAATAAACCTATAAACATATCAAGGTTAATCAATCAACTTGTTATAAAAAAAACACTAGCATGATCAGTTGGATAGCGATATCAATTAAAAAACGGTTAATTATTATAGTATACATCGCTTACATAGAAAGTTGGGAAATGGAACAACAATATCATTTTCGAATTATACTTGGCTCATCGATGAACCTATTAAGTTTATTTTTCTAGACTTGTATTTGATCCCAACTAATAGTGATACAAGGGTGATTAACATGTGGTCTAGAATCTCATTGTGTTGGCATTGAAATTTTTAGTACATAAAAGGCTTGCACGATGTTGCTTTAAGGCATCATTCTATTTTGATGGACTTTCTATATGTCAACCCATTAGCTAGCGAGAGGAACGCAATTTTGGTATTAGGTAAAGATGCAAAAATGATTGACATTGTCAACCAAATCAAAAGGTTGTTGTGGTGGACTTGGTTCATCAACGAGGATAGGAAAAAGTATTTTATTTTCTAATATTGGTGAAATAACCCACTTTCGTGTCTCAAGGATATTTAATTTGTAATATTTTGGAATTTGGATTATACGAATTTCCTTTGTAAAGGGTTTTGAGTATCACTTGTACTCAAGATTAATACAATATGTGCTTATGAAAAAAAACTCATAATATAGATATAATTTAGTCTAATAGTATAAAATTTTATGAGATGTCAGTCATTGCATAGGTTAGCTATAGAGTAGTGTTGTCACCACCAATGATGGTGTAGGATGCTTAATGATGAATGAATATAACAAGACATTTTAAAATTATCCCCCAAGTACTGGGTTCGATTCCCACAAAAGGAAAAAACTCACTATTTCCACTAGGTGGTAGGGGGTGAGAAGACCGAGTAGCACTACCGATAGGGGTCGGAGTGTTACAAAGACCATAAGCAAAACTAACAACATAGCCACCATCATGGTTCCAGATTACACCCCCACAAACATCAACACCACTATCGCTAATAACAACATCATCAACAATGAACTTCAACCACACATTATCTAAAGGTCTCCCATAAAAATTATGAGTATACACCACTGCTCCACTCCTAGCAAACAACACTTTCAACTTTTTACTAACCTCCAAAATACCATTCACTTGACATCTCGCTTTGATCACTAGAGCTTCAATCGAAACTTGCACGTGAGAAAAAATAAAATCATTTCTAGCATGCCATATTGCATCCAACATTGTCATAACTATAATATTCCAATTGCTAAAACCATAAAAATCAAGCCTCTTAAAATTAACTAGAAGCCAAGTCTTAAAATCTTGCCTCCAAAAGGACTCATGAATGGTGTCATTCCATTGCATGTGCCAACTCGACAACACACTACCATATTGCCTGCACGGATGCAGTAAGGATTCATCAAAGCTTAAGCACAAAAGACATGACGTATCCAAAGTCATTTTACAATGAACACGTTAATCATTAGTTAGAATGCATTCACGAGCTAACTTCTAAAGGAAACACCACAGCCTCTTCGAACTCTGCCACCACCACATTGTCTTGAACAAAATCATATGAAAAATTACCATCTTGTTCCTTACACCAAATTAACACATCATTTCCTTTAACACATCATTTAAACATTGAACGACACTAGTAGAGATAAAAGGGAGAATTTCTTGCAAATGCCAATCATTGTTACTATCAATGTAACAATCCACCGTTTTACAAACTTCCGAACTAGGAATATGAGAGCTAGCAACATCGAGGAGCCTTCCAACAATAGCACCGATATCCTTTCTAAAACCTTGAATAGCCGAGGAAAACACACTTAATTGCACGAGCATTTAACTTATCAAGTCCTGTAGTAAGATCATGAACAAAGCAAGTGGATGCAAAAACTCGAGGAGGGAGACGAAAGAATGGTTCATCGGGGACCAATATGGAATGGGGAACTTTGTCTTGGATAGCAGAAGAAGGCATTCTATTAATCAAATATCTTGCAAGGAGGACAACATTGCCCCAAAACTTGAAAGGAACATTAGCATTGATTAGCAATGTAAGTACTGTTTCAATTATATGACGGTGCTTACGTTCAGCAATACCATTTTGTTGTGGGGTATGGGAACAAGATGACTGATGGATTATTCCATTTTCGACCATGAAATAATTAAAAGATGACGAAAATACTCTTTTGCATTATCACTGCGCAAAATGCGAATAGAACAACCAAATTGATTTTGAATTTCCTTAAAGAAACTGTGAAATACACCTAATACTTCTGATCTATCCTTAAGTAGGTATATCCACGTACATCTAGAAAACTCATCAATAAATGTGATAAAGTACCTATGACCTACAATTGAAGTGACTCAACTTAGTCCCCATACATCAGAATGAACGAATCAAAAAGAGAGCGAGCTTGCAATTGAAGAATGCTGGGGAAAGAAGACCGGACGTGTTTCCCAAGCTGACAAGATTCACAGTCTAAAGACTTCAAGAGAGACAAGTGAGAGACCATAACTCTGAACTTTTTGAGACTTGGATGACCTAATCGATGATGAAGAAGACCTGGGGACTTCGTACTAGAAGTGGAAGCAACAGTAGATGAAGACTAAAGGTAGTAAAGTCCTTGGGACTCATATCCTGTACCAATCATCTGCTTCGTGAAGGTGCAAACAAGAGAAGGGGGGATGAATTGTGTTTGACTTAACTTGAATCTTTTTCTGTTTTTATACTTTCAAAACAAAACTTAATGTATAATTAAAAACAGAGTTAGCAGCGGATAAAAATAAAAATAAAACTCACAGATTTTATACTGGTTCACCGTTAACGAGGCTACGTCCAGTCCCTTCGCCTTGAAGGATTTCACTAATTCAATCTTGAATTACAACCTTGCTACTGACCCTCCAAGTCAGTCTTCTCAATAGTCTAACAATCCTAGTCTTCTTGAGGAAAACAACCTTGTCTTCAGCCAATCTGACAACCCCAGATTGTAGAAGAAATCACAACACTATGAATCTAATTGCTAAGTACCTTGCTACCCTTTCTGATTCCCTCAGTTTGTAGACTCTACTTCAACAACTTAGATACAACCCTATCTAATTGCCAAGTACCCTGCTACCTCTACTGACTCCCTCAGATTGTAGACTCTACTTCAACAACTTAGATTTGCCACAGTGGAAAGAAAATAACACGAGTACTTGCTTTTTGAAAGCTAAAACTCACAATTGACTTCTATGAAAATTTGGGTGTTTGTTGCTTTGGAAGTGTATGACTCTTTTGTGATTTTCGATTACTTTATTCTTCAGCATTAAGTCTCTATTTATAGTTGAACTTTAGAACTTCACTGACGCTTTACTTCTGCAGTATATTTAGATTAATCTGTTTTGAGAATATTCTGGAGTAGTTTGCTCAGATTCTGTTTTGAGCCTTTTTCTCCAATTCTGTTTTGAACATTTTTCATTCTTCTTCTTTAATCCTTATGATCAAATCTGCACCATTGGATCTTAATGCGATAGTCCACATCTGGACTAGCCTATTTCATATTTTGTGATCCTCTGATTTCGGCCATTCCTGAACCACACTTCCTAACCCTCTGATTTTGGCCACATCTGGGCCATGGTCTGATTTTCTGATCTGGACCAACACTGGACCAAATAATTATTTCTGAACCATTGATCTGGAAATTTTTACTCTGATCTGGACAGATTCTGGACTTTGGTCTGGAACAAACTGAAATTAACTTGAACAAAAAATATTTCAGTCTGGACATTTTACCTTTAATTTTGAACCAGGTCTGGATTGATTCTGGAACTCATTTCTTTTGGTCTGGACTTAGTTCCATGCCCTGAATCATGCTATCTCATGATCTGGGCCAAATCTGAATTGATCCTCTTGTTCTGGACTCACAAACATACCTTCTGGTCAAGTCTGGACTGTGTAATTTTTCACTGCCAGGCCATCTTCTGGTCAGAATAACTTATGGAATAAAATTGATATTCGACTCCTGTTTGTCTGGAACAACTCTCCTTCTGGCAGGCTTTCCAATGATATGATCCATGTTTCATTATGATTTTTTATTCCTTCTGTTCTGGGCCACCAAACATATCCTCTGGTGATGTTTTGACATCCTGGAACATCTTCTAGAAATTTCAGAATTCATTTTCCTTTGATCTCTGCTTCTGTTTCCTTCAGTTTCTGGGGCATTTAACTTAATAATTCAAAGTACAAAATAAGTTTACATTGAGTACATTTGTAAGCATCAAAATCCTAAGTACTTAGAACCAACTTGGTTCCAACAATCTCCCCCTTTTTGATGATGACAAAACCATAACTTATTTTGCTATTATGACTTGAAAATTTTGAATTACTCCCCCTCAGACCAATCTCTCCCCCTAAGTCTGATACTCTCCTTTTCAACTCCTTCTTTGTTCTCTCTTTCTTTTCTTCTCTTCTCCTCTCCTTTTCAACTCCTTCTCTTTTCACTCTTTCTTTTTCTCTCTCCCTGATTCCTCTCCTTTTCAACTCCTTCTGTTTTCACTCTTTCTTTTTCTTTCTTTGTTTTTCTCTCTCCCTATTTCCTCTCCTTTTCAACTCCTTCTGTTTTCTCTCTTTCTTTTTCTCTCATTCTTTCTTTTTATCTCTCCTTTTCTACTTATTTCTCCCCCTTTTTGTCATCAGCCAAAAAGTGGTCCTACTATTTTTGTATTTTTTTTTGTTTTTCTTTTTACAAATTACAGAAAGTAAAAACTGAATAAAATAAAATTGCAAGAAATTTAAAAACTCCTAAGATGACTACTTGAGCTAGTCAGATATGGAGGTCATGCTGAGATGCTTCTTAATGAACTCGAACCTATCTTCTGGTAAAGCTTTGGTGAAGATATCAGCCCATTGATGATCAGTGTCCACAAACTGAATGTTGAGTACTCCTTTCTGAACATAATCTCTGATGAAGTGGTGTTTGATTTCTATGTGTTTGGCTCTAGAATGTAGGATAGGATTTTTGGTTAGGCAAATTGCAGAGGTGTTATCACAATAGATGGGTATGTTGGATTCTAATATTTTGTAGTCTTCAAGTTGATGCTTCATCCAGAGTAGTTGAGAACTGCAGCCAGCTGCTGAAATGTATTCAGCCTCTGCTGTTGACATGGCAATAGTGTGTTGCCTCTTACTGGACCACGAAATTAAATTGTCTCCTAAAAAGGTACAATAGCCACTGGTGCTTTTTCTTTCAAGTTTATCTCCAGCATAGTCAGAAGAACAGTATCCACTCAGTTTATATGTAGGAGTTTTCTTGTAAAACAAGGTAAGGTTGGTAGTGCCTTTTAGGTATCTAAGGATTCTTTTAACAGCAGTTAAATGGGATTCCTAGGATCAGCTTGAAATCGGGCACAAACACAAACACTAAACATAATGTCAGGTCTAGAAGCAGTTAAATATAGAAGGGATCCAATAATACCTCTGTATGTTTTCTGGTCTACCTTTTTACTGGTTTCATCTTTCTCAAGTGAGCAGGTTGGGTGCATGGGGGTGGCCATAGGCTTACAGTCACTCATCTTGAACTTTTTAAGAAGTTCTTTGGTGTATTTAGATTGGTGAATGAGTATACCTATTTTACCTTGATGAATCTGAATTCCCAGGAAGAACTTAAGTTCTTCCATCATTCTCATTTGAAACTCCTTCTGACCACTGGAACAAAAGTCTTAGTGTAATCTATACCTTTCTGTTGAATTTGTTTCTGAACACCTACTTGGTTCCAATAATGTTTTTGTTTGGTCTGGATACCAGATTCCAAACATCATTCCTTTGGAATTTATTCAGCTCTTCTTGCATTGCAAGTATCCAATCTTCTTCTGTCAAAACTTCATCAACAATGCTTGGTTCGCATCAGCTTCTGGTTCTGTAACAGCTTCTGATTCTGATGAATCACCTTCTGGTTCTGGTGAATCTATAACAGCTTTATCTTTCTTTGATTTGTCAAGCAGTTTGTCATATACCATAATATAAATGCATTAATTTAAAAATGAACTTAGTACAGCCAAACCATTAATTCTGCTTCTGGTGGTTTCTGTTTGTTTATGAAACCACTGGAATGCTGTTTCTTCTGAGGTGTTTAATTCGTGTGAATCACCTGGTTCCTCTGACAATTTGAAAACCTGCAGAACAATTATCTAGCTTTGATTTGTTAAGATCAAGCTTCTTGTTATCACAGTAAACATAAATATTAAATAATAACAGTATTAACAGCAAGATGTAGCCTCAGTTTTACTCTGAAAATCCTCTTGCTTCTGATTTTCATATTCCTAATCTATATGTCTGAGATTACATGGTTTGGATGAGGGAATTTGAATTCCCTTCCAGGTTGGTAGTCTTGATGAATCTTACTGGAGTGTTTGAAGAACTCTCCTGATTCTGATAGTTCTGCTTTGGCTCATATACCATGTTCCTCTGGTGATTCTGGAACATGTGGTGATTTTGGTAATTATATTGATTCTGATAATTAGAGTAATTCTGATGATCATACCTCAACCTTTGATACTGATACCTGTTCAGGTTCTGGTTCTGGTACTGATTCTGATTCTGATTCTGGTTCTAGTGTTGATTCTGGTTCCAGTTTCTGTGCCTCCAGTTCTGGTTCTGGTTCCAGTGTTGGTTCTAGTTCCAGTTCCTGTACCTCTGATACTGGTTCCAGTTCTGGTTCTAGTTTCTGTGCTTCTGGTACTGGTTCCAATTCCTGTTCTGATTCGTGTTATATCTTTGATATTTCCTGTTCCTCCTATGATTCTAGTTCTGGTTCTGATTGTGTTGACCAGTTCTTCTTCTACCAGAGTCACTTGGCTTCTGTTTGGTAGATGATGGAACATAAACCTTCTTCTGCTTGTGCGTTGCCAACATCCATTGTCCAGGCACCATTGTTGGTGTCTCCTTCTGGTTGCTCAGAACATCTGCAACAAAGATAATTTGATCTTTTGGTACCCAGAACTGATTGGGTCCAGGTTTGTTAGTCTTAACAGCTCTCTGATCTTTTTCAGATTTTACCATTGGACAAGATAATTCAGAGTGACCTTTCTTAGCACAAACACTACATAAAACATCAGAATGAATAGCTTTATTTTCATTAATTGTTTCTGTAAAACCAAGATCTCTTTTTCCAGAATTACTGTTTCCATAAATCATAGATGCATTTTTACTTCTTTCCATTCCATTGGAAACAAGGTTTTGAAAAACTTGCTCATGCATATCAGATTTACAAACAGTTTCAGAAGTGGAACAATTATTATTTTTCAGAGTTTGGTTTTCAGACTTGAGTCTTGCAACTTCAGTTTTCAAATCTTTGATTTCAGTTGCATACTCAGAAATTCGATTCTTTGAAACTTGGACCTCTTTGGTTAGATTTTTCTTATCTTCCCTAAGAGTTTTCAGTTTTAAAGATGTCTTATTATTTGCATTTAACAAGTCCTTTAAAGTATCAATTAATTCAGGTTTAGAAAGATCAGAAAATACCTCACTGTCTTCATCTTCTGATTCAGTTTCAGAGCAGTATTCAGAACCTGAATTTGTATGAGCCATCAGAGACAGAATTGTTTCCTCTGATGTGCTTCAAGACTTGCCTGAATGATTGCTTCTATCACTCTTCCTTCTGCCTATTTGCCCTCTGGAATTCATGTTTTTATGAAGACCAGAAGCAGACCTCATGTGAGTCATCTTTGTTGTTTCTGCCTCTTCTTCATCAGAAGATTCTTCCTCTGATTCTAATACATCCCAGGCAGCCATCAGACCTTTCTTTCTGTATCTGGAACTTTTCTTATGCTGTTTGCCTTTTTCCAGATTAGGACATTCTGACTTGCTATGTCCAGGTTTATTGCATCCATAACAAACAATATTCTTCTTGTCAGATTCTTCCTTGCTGTTATGTTTCTTCTGGGAACCTCTCCTCTTTCTGTTTTCCCAGATCTTAACCATCTTTTTGGTTAAGTAAGCCATATCATCACAGTCACTATCACTATCCTCTGATTCTGATTCTACCTTAGCAGCTTTCTTCTGTTTCGACTTCAGAGCCAGATTCTTCTTCTTCTTAGGTTCATCTTCTTCCAGTTCTATTTCATGAGACCTGAGTGAGCTGATCAGATCTTCCAACCTCAAGGTACTCAGATCCTTAGCTTCCTGAATTGTAGTAACCTTTGGTCTCCACCTTTTTGGTATACTTCTCAGAATTTTCTAGACATGATCTTCAGTGGTATAGCTTTTGTTTAATACTTTCAGTCCTGATACCAAAGTCTGGAATCTGCAGAACATTGTATCAATGTCTTCATCCTCTTCCATCTTGAACAGCTCATACTTTCTGACCAATATGTTAGCCTTTGTTTGTTGAACCTGCTTGGTTCCTTCGTAGGTCAGAACCAGACTATCGAATATACTCTTTGCTGTTTCTTTATTTGTGCATCTATCAAATTCCTTGAATGTGATTGCACTGACCATGATGGTTCTGGACTTGTGATGAAGTTTGTGTAATCTGCTCTGATCTCGTGTCATATCATCCAAGTCTAATTCTTTAGTTGGATCTTCTGGATCAGTTGGTGCAGTGTATCCTTTAACTATCATCTTCCATAGTTCAGGATCTTGAGATATGACAAAACTTCTCAGTCTGTCCTTCCAATACTCAAACCTTTCTCCATCAAATATTGGTGGTCTGTTGATGTTGCCTCCCAATTCTTCTGACATATTGAACCCCTTGGACCTTTCCTCAAACACTGTTAAGTGCTCAGCCTTGAGACCGAGCTCTGATACCAATTGAAGGTGCAAACAGGAGAAGGGGGGTTGAATTGTGTTTGACTTAACTCTAATCTTTTTCTGTTTTTATACTTTCAAAACAAAACTTAATGTATAATTAAAAATAGAGTTAGCAGTGGATAAAAATAAAACTCACAGATTCTATACTGGTTCACCGTTAATGAGGCTACGTCCAGCCCCTTCGCCTTGAAGGATTTCACTAATTCAATCTTGAATTACAACCTTGCTACTGACCCTCCAAGTCAGTCTTCTCAATAGTCTAACAATCCTAGACTTCTTGAGGAAAACAACCTTGTCTTCAGCCAATCTGACAACCCCATATTGTAGAAGAAATCACAACACTATGAATCTAATTGCTAAGTACCTTGCTACCCTTTCAGATTCCCTCAGTTTGTAGACTCTACTTCAACAACTTACATACAACCCTATCTAATTGCCAAGTACCCTGCTACCTCTACTGACTCCCTCAGATTGTAGACTCTACTTCAACAACTTAGATTTGCCACAGTGGAAAGAAAATAACACGAGTACTTGCTTCTTGAAAGCTAAAACTCACAATTGACTTCTATGAAAATTTGGGTGTTTGTTGCTTTGGAAGTGTATGACTCTTTTGTGATTTTTGATTACTTTATTCTTCAGCATTAAGTCTCTATTTATAGTTGAACTTTAGAACTTCAGTGATGCTTTACTTCTGCAGTATATTTAGATTAATCTGTTTTGAGAATATTCTAGAGTAGTTTGCTCAGATTCTGTTTTGAGCCTTTTGCTCAGATTCTGTTTTGAGCCTTTTTCTCCAATTCTGTTTTGAACATTTTTCATTCTTCTTCTTTAATCCTTATGATCAAATCTGCACCATTGGATCTTAATGCGATAGTCCACATCTGGACCAGCCTATTTCATATTTTGTGATCCTCTGATTTCGGCCATTCCTAGACCACACTTCCTAACCCTCTCATTTCGGCCACAACTGGGCCATGGTCTGATTTTCTGATCTGGACCATCACTGGACCAAATAATTATTTCTGAACCACTGATATGGAAATTTTTACTCTGATCTGGACAGATTCTGGACTTTGGTCTGGAACAAACTGAAATTAACTTGAACAAAAAATATTTCAGTCTGGACATTTTACCTTTAATTTTGAACCAGGTTTGGATTGATTCTGGAACTCATTTCTTTTGGTCTGGACTTAGTTCCATGCCCTGAATCATGCTATCTCATGATCTAGGCCAAATCTGAATTGATCCTCTTGTTCTGGACTCATAAACATACCTTCTAGTCAAGTCTGGAACAAGTCTGGACTGTGTAATTTTTCACTGCCAGGCTATCTTCTGGTCAGAATAACTTCTGGAATAAAATTGATATTCGACTCCTGTTTGTCTGGAACAACTCTCCTTCTGGCAGGCTTTCCAATGATATGATCCATGTTTCATTATGATTTTTTATTCCTTCTGTTCTGAGCCACCAAACATATCCTCTAGTGATGTTTTGACATCCTGTAACATCTTCTGGAAATTTCAGAATTCATTTTCCTTTAATCTCTGCTTCTGTTTCCTTCAGTTTCTGGGGCATTTAACTTAATAATTCAAAGTACAAAATAAGTTTACATTGAGTACATTTGTAAGCATCAAAATCCTAAGTACTTAGAACCAACTTGGTTCCAACACTTCGTACTATGATCCTGGATAACAAAAGAATCAGGAGTAAAAGTTATAGAACATTTTAGACTTCGAGTTAGACGACTAACATAAATTAAATTAAATGGACAGTTGGAGACAAAAAGAACACAGTCAATAGATAAAGATGGGAGAGGAGTGGCTTGACCAATGACACTAGTTTTAGCTTTTGAACCGTTTGCAACGGTGATATGATGTGGGGTTTTAGGGTGGGATATTTTTTATGGAAGTGATGGATTATCAGCCACATGATCGGAAGCTCCAGAGTCCAAGATCCAAGGGCTAACAGATATGGAGTGAGAGAGGCAGACCGTAGAATTACCGGTATAAGAAAAAGTTGCTGAGGATGAGGCATGTGAAGCCTTAAACTGCAGGTATGCCTTTTACTCTTCATCTGACAACATATTGTTTTTGGTATTTTTCACTTCAGAGTCTTTTCCATTATCATTACATTGCGTCATATTTTTTGTTCTTTCTGGAAAGCCAATAATGGAATAGCACTTGTCTTCGGGGGAAACGCTTATAGTAAGTGCACTGAGGACGACCTCCACCATGGCCTCCACGGCCACCCCCACTACCACGACCTCGTCCTCCACGACCTGCAAAATTTGAAACGAAAGCTGAAGAGTTTGTACCAGTTTGAGATCCATTTCCCGCGATCTTTCCTAACTAGGAATGCGTATGATGCGTATGATGAGATCCTCTGTTGAAGGGATAGCGGATGCAGTTAGAATGTGGCTTCGAACCGACTCATACTTTCGATGGAGGCCATGAAGGACATGTTGGAACCAAGTTGGTTCTAAGTACTTAGGATTTTGATGTTTACAAAAGCACTCCATGTAATCTTATTTTGAACCTTGAATTATTACATTAAATACCACCAGAAGATGAAGCTTCCAAAGGCAGAACATGAAGACACCAGATAATGCATCCAGAAGGTACTAGAGGATGCATCCTGGAATTACCAGATGATATCTTTGCTGGCCCAGATCAAAAGGAAGCAAAGTCAGAAGGAGACCTGGACCAGACCAAAAGGAAGCCTGCCAAAGGGAGACTTGATCCAGACTAGAAGGAATCATAAGTCAGACTTAGTCAAGAAGTTCTTCTTACCAGAAGATGGCCTGACATCGAAATGATAAACACCTCAGACTTTATCCAGACTTAATCAGAGGATAAATTAATGGGTCCGGAACAAGAGATTCAATCCAGATTTGACCCAGACCAGAAGATAGCATGGTTCAGGATATGAAACTAAGTCCAGACCAGAAGAAATGATGTCCAGATTTGATCCAGACCTGATCTAAATCAAGAGGTAAAATGTCCAAACTGAAATATTATTTGTCCAGATTTAATTTCAATTCAATCCAGACCCAGTTCAGAATTGGTCGAGATCAGAGGGAAGATGTTCAGATCAATGGTCGAGATTTAAGTATATGACCCAGTGTTGGCCGAAATCAGAAGATCATACCATGGCCCAGTGTTGGCCAAAATCAGAAGGTCAGAACGTGTGGTGCAACATTGGCCGAGATCAGAGGATCACAGCAAATCAGTTTGCAAGTCCAAGTTGGCCGAGATCATAAAGTGTGGTCCAGGGTTTGCCGACATTAAAGGATCACAGCAAATCACTTAGTATGGTCCAGATGTGGACGAGAGCAGAAGATCAAAGGGTTTAGATTTAATCATGATGATAATCGGTGGAGATTTGATTAAAATTTGATCAAAGTATTAAAAAGGATTTGATACAAAAATAAATTGAAGTCTTGTGGAATTCAGAAGCTATTGGCGGGAAGAAAGATTTGTTCCAGAATTAATTAAAGTCAGAATTGATCAAAGTTATTTTTGAAAGGCAATCTGGAGCATAAAAAGATATGTTTTTTATTTAAAGTGAAACCCGATTGGACAAGTTATTTTTGCAAGAGAATCATGCCAGATACAGCTCGAATTTAAGCTTCGAAGAGACCCTAATCTGCATCTATAAAAAGATGCTCAAGGCACAAGCCTTAGCATCAAAAATCACAAAAGAGTCATACACTTCCAAAAGCAAACATTCGAGTTTTCAGTGAGGTTAATTGTGAGTTCCAGCTTTCCAGAAGCAAGAGCTCGTGTTATTTTCTTTCCTTTGTGTTAGATCTAAGTTGTTGAAGTAGAGTCTACAATCTGAGGGAGTCAGAAAGGGTAGCAGATTACTTAGCAATTAGATTCAAGGCGTTATTATTCCTTCTACAATCTGGGGTTGTTAGATTGGTAGGAGAAGACTTGACTTGAGAAGTCACGGTGTTGTATTCCTCAAAAGTCTAGGATTGTTAGACTGTTTGAGAAGACTGACTTGGAGGGTTAGTGGTATTCTGTAATTCAAGGTTTTGAATTAGTGAAATCCTTCAAAGTGAAAGGACTGGACGTAGCCTCGTTAACCGTGAACCAGTATAAAATTATGTGTTTTATATTTACTTTACATCCACTGCTAACTTTGTTTTATTCATACATTAGGTTTTGTTTTAAAACTTGAAAAACAGAAAAAGTATTCAAGTTAGTCAAACACAATTCAACCCCCCTTCTCATGTTTGCACCTTCAATTGGCATCAGAGCTCGGTCTCAAGGCTGAGCACTTAACAGTGTTTGAGGAAAGGTCCAAGGGGTTCAACATGGCAAAATCCAAAGATGATTTGGGAGGCAACATCAACAAACCACTACTATTTGATGGAGAAAGATTGAAGGATAGAATGAGAAGTTTCTTCAAATCTCAAGATCCTGATTTATGGAAGATGGTAGTCAAAGGATACACTACACCTACTGTTCCAGGAGATCCAACTAAAGAACTCGACCTGGATAATATGAAACCAGACCAGAGCAAATTATTGAAACTGCATCACAAGTCCAGAAACATCATGATCAGTGCCATCACATTCAAGGAATTTGACAGATGCACAGATAAAGAAACAACAAAGAGCATATTCGACAGTCTTGTTCTGACCTATGAAGGAAGCTAGCAGGTTCAAAAAGCAAAGGCTAACATACTGGTCAAACAGTATGAGATGTTCAAGATGGAAGATGATGAAAACATTGATGGAATGTTCTGCAGATTCCAGACTCTAATATCTAGACTGAAGGTCTTGAAGAAAAGCTACACAACAAGAGATCATGTCAAGAAGATTCTAAGAAGCTTACCAACCAAGTGGAGACCAATGGTTACTGTAGTTCAGCAAGCCAATGATCTGAATAACTTAAAACTTGAAGATCTGATCAGCTCACTCAGGTCTCGTGAAATAGAACTAGAAGCAGATGAACCAAAGAAGAAGAAGAATCTGGCCCTGAAGTCGAAACAGAAGAAAGCTGCAAGGGCAGCATCAGAATCAGAGGATAGTGACAGTGACTATGATGATATGGCTTACTTAACCAAACAGATGGTTAAGATCTGGGAAAATAGGAAGAGGAGAAGCTTCAAGAAGAAACATAACAACAAAGGAAAGGAAGAATCTGATAAGAAGAGTATCGTTTGTTATGGATGCAATGAACCTGGATATATCAAGTCAGAATGTCCAAATCTGGAAAAAGGAAAACAGCACAAGAAGAATTCCAGATTCAGAAAGAAGGGTTTGATGGTAGCTTGGGATGCATCAGAATCAGAGGAAGAATCGTCTGATGAAGAAGAGGCAGAAACAACAAAGATGGCACACATCAGGTTTGCTTCTGGACATCATAAAGGCACGATTTCAGGGAGCAGGCAGAAGGAAGAATGATCGAAGCAGTCATTCAAGCAAGTCTGGAAGTACATCAGAGGGAGCAATTCTGGCTCTGATGGCTCATACCAACTCAAGTTCTGGATACAACTCAGGCTCTGGAACATAATCAAAAGATGAAGACAGTGAGGTATTTTCTGATCTCACTAGATCTGAATTAATTGAGGCTTTAAAAGACTTTTTAAATGCAAACAATAAGATGTCTTTAAAACTGAAAAGTCTTAGGGAAGATAAGAAAAATCTAACCAAAGAAGTCCAAATTTTAAAGAATCGAAATTCTGAGTATGCAACTGAAAACAAGGATTTTAAAACTGAAGTTGCAAGACTCAAATCTGAAAACCAAACTCTCAAAAGTAATATTTGTTCCACTTCCAAAACTGTTTGTGAATCTGATATGCATGAGCAATTTTTGCAAAACTTTATTTCCAATGGAATGGAAATAAGTAAATATGCATCTATGATTTATCGAAACAGTAACACTGGAAAGAGAGGTCTTGGTTTTACAGAAAAGATTGCTGAAAGTAAAGTTGTTCATTATGATGTTTTATGCATTGTTTGTGCTAAGAAAGGTCACTCTGAACTATCTTGTCCAATGGTAAAATCTGAACAAGATCAGAGAGCTGTTAAGACTAACAAACCTGGACCCAATCAGTTATGGGTACCAAAAGATCAAATTATCTATGTTGCAGATATTCTGAGCAACCAGAAGGAGACACCAACAATGGTGCCTGGACAATGGATGTTGGCAATGCACAAGCAGAAGAAGGTTTATGTTCCTGCTACAACAAGACAAAGGCAATCTGAGTCTGATGGAAGAAGGTCTGGTCAACTCAACCAGAACCAGAATCAGAATCAGAACCAAAACTGGATCCAGAATCAAAACAGGAACTAGAACCGGAACCAGAACTGGAACCAGTATCAGAAGCACAGAAACTGGAACCAGAATTGGAACCAGTATCAGAAGCACAGGAACTGGAACCAGAATCAACTCTGGAACCAGAATCAGAATCAGTACTGGTACCAGAATCAGAATCAACACTAGAACCAGAATCAGAACAGGAATTACCAGAATCACCATAATTACCAGATTCACCAGAACCACTAGATTCACCCAAATCACTAGAATCACCAGATTCATCAAGCTTATCAGAATCACAGGATTCACCAAATTTACCAGAATCAAAACATGTTCCAGAATCATCAGAGGAACATGTTTATCGGCTAAAGCAGAATCAAGGAAACTGCTCAAACAGGCCAGAAGCAGGGCTCTGATGGCTCGAACAGAAGCTGAATCTGAGTCTGACTCTAATTCTGACAGAGAAAAAGCAAGGTATGATCAACAACACAAAGCTTGGTATCTTGACAGTGGATGCTCCAAACACATGACAGGAGACAAATCCATGTTTCTAAATCTGACTATGAAGAATGGAGGCAAAGTTTCCTTTGGAGCACACCAGAAAGGTCATATTATTGGTACAGGAACTGTTGGTAAAACTTCTTCTTCCCTGTCTATTAAAAATGTTCTGTTAGTTAAAGGGCTAAAACATAATCTTTTAAGCATAAGTCAATTAAGTGATTGCAATTATGATGTTATCTTTAATAAAAAAACTTCCAAAGCTGTTAGTCAACTTGATGGGTCGGTTTTATTTACTAGCACTAGGAAGGATAATGTTTATAAAATTGATCTGTTCAGTCTTGCTAAGCAACAGGTTAAATGCTTATTGTCTGTGAGTGAGCAGAATCTGATTTGGCACAAAAGGTTAGGGCATGCAAACCCTAGGCTTATATCCGAATTGAGCAAACTCCAGTTGGTAAGAGGGCTTCCCAAGGTAAGTTCCAAAACTGAGATTCTGTGTGAAGCATGTCAAAGAGGTAAACAAACTAAAAGATCTTTTAAAACTAAAAAATGTGTTTCTACCTCTCAACGACTTGAACTGCTTCACTTAGATTTGTTTGGTCCTGTTCAAACAGCTTCTCTCGGTGGTAAGAAATATGGTTTTGTGATTGTTGATTATTACTCAAGGTGGACTCGGGTAAAAATTTTAAAGAACAAAGATGAATCTCACAAAGTATTTATTTCTTTTTGTAAGCAAGTTATGAATGAACAGTGTATTAAGATCATAACCATCAGAAGTGATCATGGAGGTGAATTCGAGAACAAGTATTTTGAAGAATTCTGTGATGAGAATGGCATCTCTCACAACTTCTCATCCCCCAGAACACCTCAACAGAATGGAGTGGTAGAAAGGAAGAACAGATCACTGCAGGAGATGGCCAGAACCATGCTGAATGATATGAAGGTTGCGACCTACCTTTGGGCAGAAGCTGTCAACACAACATGCTACATTCATAATAGAGTCTACATCAGGTCCATCTTAAATAAAACTCCCTATGAACTGTGGAAAGGTAAGAAACCTAATATTTCCTACTTTAAGCAATTCGGTTCCATCTGTTTTATGTTGAACACTAAAGACAATCTAGCTAAGTTTGATTCTAGATCTCAAAAGTGTACCTTTATTGGCTACTCTGAGAGATCAAAAGCTTATAGAGTTTTTAACAAAGAAACTAACATTGTGGAAGAATCAATCCACATTAAGTTTGATGATAAACAGCTTGACTCTGAAAAGTCAAAGCAAGATGAGGAAATTGCAGGTGAACCAGAGGCACAGGAACCAGAAGCTGGACCAGCAGCAGAATCTGAGAAAGATCAAGATGAAGAAAAACATGCTGACTCTGAAGACAAGTCAGAGGGAAATAATGGATGGAAGTACAAGTCTTCACATCCAGAATCTCTCATTATTGGCAGTGCAGCAGAACCTTTAAAGACAAGATCATCAAGTAGAGAAACCAGTCTGTTTGGTTTACTCTCAACAATTGAACCAAGTAATGTTGATAAGGCTTTGGCAGAGGAAGGTTGGATACTTGCAATGCAAGAAGAGCTGAATGAATTCCAAAGGAATGATGTTTGGGATCTGGTATCCAGACCAAACAAAAACATTATTGGAACCAAGTGGGTGTTCAGGAACAAACACAATGAAAAGGGTGAAGTGGTAAGGAACAAAGCCAGATTAGTAGCTCAAGGATACAGTCAATAGGAAGGTATAGATTACACTGAGACTTTTGCTCTAATGGCCAGGTTAGAAGCAATTAGAATTCTCTTATCATTTGCTGCTAATCATGATATAGTTCTATATCAAATGGATGTTAAAAGTGCATTCTTAAATGGCTATATAAGTGAGGAAGTTTATGTCAAACAGCCCCCTGGATTTGAAAATTCTGATTTTCCAGACCATGTTTTTAAACTTAAAAAATCTTTATATGGTTTAAAACAAGCACCAAGGGCATGGTATGACAGACTTAGTACCTTTCTGCTTAAGAATGAATTTGACAGAGGCCAGATTGATAATACTCTATTTAGGAAATCCATTAAGAATTATATTTTGATTATTCAAGTTTATGTTGATGATATCATCTTTGGATCTACTAATGGAAATTTGTGCAAGGAGTTTTCTGACCTAATGCAGAAAGAATTCCAAATGAGCATGATGGGAGAACTCAAGTTCTTCCTGGGAATTCAGATTCACCAAAGTAAATCAGGGAGAGAGAAAAATAAAAAGAGAAAAAGATAGAGTGAAAAGAGAAGGAGTTGAAAAGGAGAAGAAACAGGGAGAGAGAACAATAAATCAGAAAGAGATGAATAGAGAAAGAGTTGAAAAGGAGAGGAGAAGAGAAGAAAAGAAAGAATAATCAAGAAAGAGCTGAAAAGAAGAAGAAAAAGTCAGTATCAGACTTAGGGGGAGAGATTGGTCTAAGGGGGAGTAATTCAAGTACTTCGGGTTACAAGCTAGCAAAATAAGTTAAGGTTTTGTCATCATAAAAAACGGGGAGATTGTTGGAACCAAGTTTGTTCTAAGTACTTAGGATTTTGATGTTTACAAAAGCACTCCATGTAATCTTATTTTGTACCTTGAATTATTACATTAAATACCACCAGAAGATAAAGCTTCCAGAGGCAGAAGATGAAGACACTAGATAATGCATCCAGAAGGTACCAGAGGATGCATCCTAGAATTACCAGAGGATATCTTTGCTGGCTCAGATCAGAAGGAAGCAAAGTCAGAAGGAGGCCTGGACCAGACCAGAAGGAAGCCTGCCAGAGGGAGACTTGATCCAGACCAGAGAGAATCATAAGTTAGACTTAGTCAAGAAGTTATTCTTGTTGGAACCAAGTTGGTTCTAAGACTTAGGATTTTGATGTTTACAAAAGCACTCAATGTAAACTTATTTTATACCTTGAATCATTAAATTAAATGTCATCAGAAACTGAAGAAATCAGAAGCAGAAGATCAAAGGAAAATGAATTCTGGAATTTCCAGAAGATATTTCAGGATGACTAAACTGAACCAGAAGATAACTTTGCAGGCCTATATCAGAAGGAATAAAATTCAGAATGAAACATGGATCATATCATTGGAAAGCCTGCCAGAAGGAGAGTTGATCAAGACAAACAGGAATCAAATATCAATTTTATTCCAGAAGTTATTCTGACCAGAAGATGGCCTGGCAGTAAAAATTACACAGCCCAGACTTGTTCCAGACTTGACCAGAAGGTATGTTTATGAGTCCAGAACATGAAGATCAATCCAGATTTGGCCCAGAACATAAGATAGCATGATTTAGGGCATGGAACTAAGTCCAGAACAAAAGAAATGAGTTCCAGAATCAACCCAGACCTGGTCCAAAATTAAAGGTAAAATGTCCAAACTGAAATATTTTTTGATCAAGTTTATTTCAGTTTGTTCCAAACCAAATTCCAGAATCTGTCCAGATCAGAGTAAAAATATCCAGATCAATGGTTCAGAAATAATTTTTTGAGTCCAGTGATGGTCAAGATCAGAAAATCAGACCATGGCCCAGAAGTGGCCGAAATCAGAGGGACAGGCTGTGCAGTCCAGAATGGCCGAATCCAGAAGTTCATAGCATATCAGGCGCACATCTAGGAAGGCTGAAATCAGAAGATCAGAGGGCTATGAAGTGTGGTCCAGGAATGGCCGAATTCAGAGGACAATAGCATAGCAATCAAGCTGGTCCAGCTGTGGACTATCGCATGAAGATCCAATGGTGCAGATTTGATCATGGGAATTAATGGTGAAGATCTCATGATATTTTTATCAAAATATTATAAAAGATTTGTTATAAATTAAATTGGAGTAGCATGGAAGTCAGGAGCTGTGGCGGGAAGCAATGCACAGATTTGATTGGCCAGTTAAGATATGAAACAAATCTAAGGCTTAAAAAGATATGATTTTTATTTAAATAAAGCCCAATTGGTCAAGATATTTTTACAGAGAATCCAGCTATATTTAGCTCGAATTTAAGGATTGGAAGAGGCCCAAATCAGCATCTATAAAAGGAGGCACAAGGCAGATTACTTAGTATCGAAAATCACAAAAGGGCCATACACTTCAAAAGCAAACACTCTCAAATATTCATATAAGTCAATTGTTGAGTCTCAGTTTTTAAAGCAAGTACTCTTGTTGTTTTCGTTCCACTGTGTCAAATCTAAGTTGTTGAAGTAGAGTCTACAAGCTGTGGGAGTCAGTAGAGGTAGCAGGTTACTTGGCAATTAGATTCATAGTGTTGTGATTTCTTCTACAATCTGGGGTGTCAGATTGGCTGAAGAACAGGAGGTGTTTTTCCTCAAGAAGTCTAGGATTGTTAGACTATTGAGAAGACTGACTTGGAGGGTCAGTAGCAAGGTTGTAATTCAAGTTTGAATTAGTGAAATCCTTCAAGGCGAAGGGACTGGACGTAGCCTCGTTAACAGTGAACCAGTATAAAATCTGTGAGTTTTTATTTTTATTTTTATCCGCTGCTAACTCTGTTTTAATTATACATCAAGTTTTGTTTTGAAAGTATTAAAACAGGAAAAGTTTCAAGTTAAGTCAAACACAATTCAACCCCCCCTTCTCGTGTTTGCACCTTCAATTATGACCAGAAGATGGCATGGCAGTGAAATGATAAGTAGCCCAAACTTGATCCAGACTTAATCAGAGGATAAATTAATGGGTCCAGAACAAGAGATTTAATCTAGATTTGACCCAGACCAGAAGATAGCATGGTTCAGGATATGAAACTAAGTCCATACCAGAAGAAATGATGTCCAGATTTGATCCAGACCTGATCCAAATCAAAAGGTAAAATGTCCAGACTGAAATATTATTTGTCTAGATTTAATTTCAATTCAATCCAGACCCAGTTCAGAATTGGTCCAGATCAGAGGGAAGATGTTCAGATCAATGGTCCATATTTAAGTATATGGCTCAGTGTTGGCCGAAATCAGAAGATCAGACCATGGCCCAATGTTGGCCGAAATCAGAAGGTCGGAACGTGTGGTCCAACATTGGCCGAGATAAGAGGATCACAACAAATCAATTTGCAAGTCCAAGTTGGTCGAGATCAGAAAGTGTGATCCAGGGTTGGCCGAAATCAGAGGATCATAGCAGATCACTTAGTATGGTCCAGATGTGGACGAGAGCAAAAGATCAAAGGATTCAGATTTAATCATGATGATAATCGGTGGACATTTGATTAAAATTTGATCAAAGTATTAAAAAGGATTTGATACAAAAATAAATTGAAGTCTTGTGGAATTCAGAAGCTATTGGCGGGAAGAAAGATTTGTTCAGAATTAATTAAAGTCAGAATTGGTGAAAGTTATTTTTGAAAGGCAATCTATAGCATAAAAATATAGGTTTTTTATTTAAAGTGAAACCCGATTGGACAAGTTATTTTTGCAAGAAAATTCAGCAAGATACAGCTCGAATTTAAGCTTGGAAGAGACCCTAATCTGCATCAATAAAAGGAGGCTCAAGGTAGAAGACTTAGCATCGAAAATCACAAAAGAGTCATACACTTCCAAAAGCAAATACTCGAGTTTTCAGTGAGGTTAATTGTGAGTTCCAGCTTTCCAGAAGCAAGCACTCGTGTTATTTTCCTTCCCTTGTGTTAGATCTAAGTTGTTGAAGTAGAGTCTACAATCTGAGGGAGTCAGAAGGGGTAGCAGGTTACTTAGCAATTAGATTCAAGGCGTTGTAATTCATTCTACAATCTGGGGTTGTCAGAATGGTAGGAGAAGACTTGACTTGAGAAGTCAAGGTGCTGTATTCCTCAAAAGTCTAGGATTGTTAGACTGTTTGAGAAGACTGACTTGGAGGGTCAGTGGAATTGTGTAATTCAAGATTTTGAATTAGTGAAAGCCATAAGGAGCTTGAACTTGTTTACCGCTGACTGGGCTTTATTAGCATAAACCATGATGTTATCTTCTGTCATATGAAGGGTAGCTAAATTATGAATAACATCATAGAGACGTTAGATATCGTTCGAATATACACTCTTAGCATTCTCCCAAATATCATAGCAAGTGGTGTACAAGCGATAATGGACCAGCAAGGAGGGCTCAATTGTTTGCTGTAACACCCCGAGTTTAAAACACAGCGCGAGTGTATATTTTTTTATTTAAAATAAATAGAACAAATTTCCAGTATTAATTCAAAGTAATTAAAATAAAATTAAGTCATTTATTAAAATAATTTGTCGTAATCCAAAACGACTAAAAGTAATTAATTAATTACACCATGATTATAACCACGTAAGAAAATTTTGGGAAATTGATTTTCAAAATATACCAAAATAAAGATACATCAAAAACTGTATCCTGGACCCACCAAAATATTATCAGAGCGCGGAAAAATATTAGCAGAAAAGTTATACAATAATTCCCAAAATAACCAATTACATTCCCCAAACTCAAGACCCTATACAAAAGCCTAGTCTGATCATGCACTAAGCTACAATAGCAAGTAATTTCCACCGCCTCCTCCACAAGTCTCATTTTCACCCCAGTGGTCCGGACCGTACCTCTACGTTGTCCACGAATACTCTGTACGTGAAGATAAGGGGAAACTAACGACGTTTCTGTCGTTAGTGTAACCATCGGTGGGACGGGTTTGGGTATCATATGAGGGCAAAGCCCAATTTCCACAATAATAGTAAAGGGTCACCGACCGAAATTAACAATTAACACATAGTATTTATATCACAGTAACAAACATATCCACGGCATATCATATAACAATGATGATAAATAAGGATGCTCATTTTGAAATTTCATGACATGTATGCCTTTTCAAACAGCAACCAATTAATATGGAAAACATGTTGTAAGTACAACTAACACTTCAACAATCACAATCAGTCATCAGAAATTCAGATTTTATAAAGTACTTACACCCATCAATTTCCAATCATCAACTTATATCCAAATCGTGACCCACCGGTCAATCACCCCGATGCAATATGTATATGCTCATGTATTCAACTTCTTGGAATTACCAAGGTGCAGTCGCTCAAAGACTAGCACAATTTAAATATGTTTGACTTTAACGGCCCTCAAGACCAGGGTGCAATCGCTCAACAGATCAGCACCAGTGCAGTCGCTCAACAGACCAGCACGTTTTACATATACCAAGGTACAGTCGCTCAATAAACCAGTACCAGTGCAGTCGCTCAACAGACCAGCACTCGTGCAATCGCTCAATAGATCATCACGTTTTTGTGCATTTAAGGGTACAGTCGCTCAACAGACCAATACCAATGCAGTCGCTCAACAGACAAGCACTAGTGCAATCGCTCACCAGATCAGCACGTTTACGCATTACTCTGTGGCCCATCGCGGGTACCACCTGACTATGCAGTGCATGAACATGCAATGTTTTCTCTTCATTGAAAACAGTATGCAACATCAGTAAAATTCAGCCTTTCCATCATTTCCCCAAAATATCTCAACACAATTAATTTCATTATCATCACATCAATAATTAAACATGCAAGCATCTCATCATTACCACTTCAGATTATCTCAAAATTCCATTCTTTATTATCATAAGTCTTCCCAATGTTCCCCTGACTCTTAAAATTCATAAAACAGTGTTTAAAACTCAGATTTCTAGAAAAACACTAATCTGTATTCGAATACAGCTTAAGCTACAATAGCAAGTAATTTCCACCGCCTCCTCCACAAGTCTCGTCTTCACCCGAGTGGTCCGTCCCTCTACGTTGTCCACGAATACTCCGTACGTGAAGATCAGGGGAAGCTAATGACGTTTCCATCGTTAGTGTAACCGTCGGTGGGACGGGTTTGGTTATCATCTGAGGGCAAAGCCCGATTTCCACAATAATAGTAAAGGGTCACCGACCGAAATTAACAATTAACACATAGCATTTATATCATAGTAACAAACATATCCATGGCATATCATATAACAATGATGATAAATAAGGATGCTCATTTTGAAATTTCATGACATGTATGCCTTTTCAAACAACAACTAGTTAATATGGAAAACATGTTGTAAGTACAACTAACACTTCAGCAATCACAATCAGCCATCAGAAATTCAGATTTTATAAAGTACTTACACCCATCAATTTCCAATCATCAACTTATATCCAAATCGTGACCCACCGGTCAATCACCCCGATGCAATATGTATATGCTCATGTATTCAACTTCTTGGAATTACCGAGGTGCAGTCGCTCACAGACCAGCACAATTTAAATATGTTTGACTTTAACGGCCCTCAAGACCAGGGTGCAATCGCTCAACAGATCAGCACCAGTGCAGTCGCTCAACAGACCAGCACTCGTGCAGTCGCTCAACAGACCAGCACGTTTAACATATACCAAGGTACAGTTGCTCAACAGACCAGTACCAATGCAATCGCTCAACAGACCAACACTCGTGCAATCGCTCAACAGATCAGCACGTTTTCGCATTACTCTGGCCCATCGCGGGTACCACCTGACTATGCAGTGCATGAACATGCAATGTTTTCTCTTCACTGAAAACAATATGCAACATCAGTAAAATTCAGCCTTTCCATCATTTCCCCAAAATATCTCAACACAATTAATTTCATTATCATCACATCAATAATTAAACATTCAAGCATCTCATCATTACCACTTCATATTATCTCAAAACTCCATTCTTAATTATCATGTCTTCCCAATGTTCCCCTGACTCTAAAAATTCATAAAATAGTGTTTAAAACTGAGATTTCTGGAAAAACACGAATCTGTATTCGAATACAGCTTCCTTGTATTCGAATATAGAAACCAAAACAGTGCAGAATCAACACTTTGTATTCGAACACAGCTTCCTTGTATTCGAATACAGAGGCTGTCACAGTGTAAAAATCCGTATTTTCACAACATCAGTAGAGATCTCCAAAAGCTTCATCATTACCACTTCAAATTATCACAAAACTCCATTTTAATTTGTCACAAACCTTCCCAATGCTCCCCAACACTTAAAGTTTATAAAACAATGTTTAAAACTCTGGATTTCTGAAAAACACGAATCTGTATTCGAATACAGATCCCTTGTATTCGAATACAGAAGCTGAAATTGCAATTTCAACACTCTGTATTCGAATCAGCATACTTGTATTCGAATACAGAAGACAAAACAGTGTATATTCAGCATTTTCCCAACATCATTAAAGGTTTCAAGAACCACATCATCTCCTCTTCGAAACTATTTCAAAAACTCCATTTTAAATCATTTCAAACCTTCCCAATGTTTTTCCCAACTCTTTAAGTTCATAAACCATTGTTTAAAACTGAAATTTTTGAAAAAAAAGCAAGCTGTATTCGAATACATCTCCCTTGTATTCGAATACAAAGGCAAAAATAGTGAAAAATCAGCATTCTGTATTCGAATACGAGGTTGTCGTAGTCGAATACATATGCGAATACAGTGGCAAAAATTGCAGTCCTGTAGTCGAATACAGAGGCTAACTCAGAAGCAAAAATCTCTTATCTATATTCGAATACAGAGGCTTGTATTCGAATACAAGTTCAAAAATTTGAATAAAACTGAAGTTTTGCAGGCTGTATTCGAATACACCTTCGAATTCAGTGAAATTTCACAGAAAACTTCAACACGTTTTCAAATTCTTTTCTTTGAAAAACCAACACAACACCAAAATAAAATCACCATTCTTTTGAAACCCCAAAACTCAAAACATTTTTCATCAACAACAGATTTTCCAGAAAATACTTCCACCATTTTAAATCCTTTTCTTTTTAAACCATCATCATCACCAGACTATTTCACCATAACAGAAACAATATCACCAACACGAGAACAACATCACAGTTTTGCTTAAATCACCCAAAGCAGAATGTCAAACTCAAAAACGGAACATGCATTTCCAAACGTTTGCATTTTGAGCATTCCCAAAACAACATGCAAAGTATTTTCCAATATTCTTTCACAACCAAAACAACATGCAAAGCATTTTCCAGCTTTCCCACACAAACAGAACAACATTGATGTATTCAGTCAAAACAGCAAACATCAAAGATCATCAAACCTCGACAGAATGCATTTTTCGCATTTTATAACAACATGCACAAGAGTTTTATCAACATATGCATTTTGATGATCCCAAAACAACATGCAAAGCATTTTCCAGCTTTCCCACATAAACATAACAACGTTGGTATATCAACCAACATAGCAACATCACAGATCATTTAAAACATCAACAGAATGCATTTTTCATCCTTCAAAACGACATACAAAACTGTTGTTCTTCAAAATCAATAATGAAACATCATTAATGCCATCACAGTATGCATTTACAGCCCTAATGCAATCTAGAAAGTGGAAGGTGCCCCTTACCCTTGTTACGTTTCTGCTCCCGTTCACGTTTCTACGTCAAAAATCGGCGAAGTCTCCGTTTGCGTTTGCCGCTACCAAAGTGGGTTCTCTAGCTCCGTACTGAGGAGAGGAACAACTTTTTTTCTTGGTACTTGGTATTTCGGTGCTCGGATTTCCAATTAATCTCACTTTTGAGCAACTCTCTTTTTTTTTTTTGAACGAACTGAAAACAGAAATCAGAATGGGATGAAGAAGGTGATGGTTACTATTACATGCAGTATGGAGGAGGAAAGGTTTTTTGAATTTGTCCTTCCTTCTCACTCCTATATATAGGCATATGTGGGTGCCACCTCATCAAAAATAATACTAAAATATTGCTGAACCCTCCAGTACTTAATCGGTTTCGTTGCAATTAGCCGATAATCCCTTAATTACCTGCTTGATAATTTAATTACTCGTAATTAAATTAATTTACTCTTCATCCAAACCCTAAACCCTAAATATTTATATATATATATTCACTCAAAACATACATATATTAAATATTTTACAAATATCCCCAAAACACTTAATATTCATTCCATAATTAAATTTTAAATTTAAGGGTCTTACATTTGCCATAAAAGAGAGACTAATTGACAATCAGCTTGCTCCCAATCTTCACGTAAGTTTGTATTAATTTCTAAGGACTTCTTAGTTAGGTGATTTGTGAGCTTTTGTCCAAGAAACCACATCTTGACAGCAGCTGACCAATTTAAATAATTTTGACCATTATGTTTCTCAGACGTTATAGATGGATTTTCGGAGAAAACATATGTTACAAGGCGCTTAACAGAGGATTCAGAGTTGTTGTTCTCCTTCTGCGATAGATCTAAACTTGAACTCATCTTCAACGGACTAGACAGCAACAACGAGTACAAGGCAGCAAGAAATTGTAGAGAAAGATCCAGAAATAGTGGGACCCACTGAATAAACTTGGCCAAAACAGGAAGGACGGCGGCAGACGAGTGCAACAGGACCAGAGGGGACTTCGTCGGAGGTCTGGATGGTGGCGCGTAGCCTTCACGCGCCGGTAGTGCTTAAAGTGGCAAAAATGCGTGTGGCGGCGCGTGAGACGGTGGACAGCGGCGGTTCTCCAGTGAATGGCCGATCTGACTAAGGCGAGTCTGATGGTGGGGGTGGTGCGACCCGTCGAGCTGTGTATGTTGGACAGTTAACAGGACAGCGACATATGTGACTGACGGCTTGGGTTTTTGAGACTTTTGACAGACCCACTAATCGTGAGCTCTGGTACCAACTTGAGAATTAGGTTTTGGTGCTGAATAACTTGAGAGATTAGCTCTTAGCATGATATTATTTATAATCAGAATTGTACAAGGAGAATCTCTTAATTAAGGAAATAAATCTGGACTAAATCCAACCTATATCAAACCTAATAATAACATATCTTAATAATAACAAACTAAATCTTTGCATGTCTCAACAGCGTCCAAACATCTTACTAGAATTTAGCATAATGCCCATTATCAACCATCCATTTAATATTCTTCAAGAAACCCTAAACCCAAACAGTCTTACAAGCCTCGCCAAACATTGAATCTTGCCTTAGTCATTGAAACATTGGGAACTCCAAAAGATATATATTTAGATTTCTTTCGAACCAATTGCACTCATAAATCATCATGCTTCGTGCTCAACTCCCACACCCAACCTTCATCATGTTGGCTTTATTCAAATATCCCGTCCTTAAAAGCCCTAAGCCTCCAAGTGACTTAGGCTTGCACACATCCTCTCAAATCACAAGATGAAATTTCCTCGTGTCTTCATTGTCACCCCAAAGAAAATATCTATACCTCTTGTCCACAACATCACAAATAGATCTAAGAAGATTAACGTATTGCATTACATAAGTCGGAAGAGTCTAAATAACCAACTTAGTTATAGTGAGTATGCCAACAAACAAAAGAGTTTTAGCTTCCAATTACTAAGCATGTTGTCCACCTTGTCATAATAAACTAAAAATGATTCTTAGTCACTCTTTTATGAAACAAAAGAACCCCTAGATACTTCCCTAAACCATTAGTCATTGAAATCGGGAAACTTCACATATATGAATTTTGGTTTCCCAAGGAACGTTATTTGAGAAATAAATGTGAGATTTTTCCTTTCTAACTTTCTAACTAGAGGCTCTACAAAAAGCATTAAAAATGATTGAAATTACATGCACTTGATCCACACCATCTTTCGCAAAAAGAATAATATAATCAGCAAATGCAATGTGAACTATTTTTGGACCCCGTCACACAAGTTAGTGAGGTTCCAAACCATATAAAGTAGTCTTTCAAGACATAAAACAGACATATAAGAGGAAATATCATCTCTTTGGCGAATACCTCTAAATGGAGTAAATTCCTTAAGAGCCTCTCCATTCCCAAGAAGGCACATTTTTACAAACGAGATACACTGCCAAACTATCTGAATAAAATTTCTTGGAAGCCCAATATCCTCCGTTGTATTACACGCAAAGCTCCAATATAACCTATCATAGACTTTCTCTAAGTCGATTTTAATCACCATCGTTCCAAACTTTCTTACCCTTCTTATTTCGCATAAAATGAAGAACCCCTTGTGCAACAACAATGTTATCTTTGCTACGAAGATAAGGCACAAAACTACTTTGATAAGGGCCTACAAGATTTTCAATCACTCTACGTAACCTTCGGTCTAAGATTTTGGTGATGGTTTTATAAGAAACATTACAAAGACTAATAGGCCAAAATTGCTTCATAGATATGACAAGCTCAACTTTAGGAATCAAGGTTTCATTTAGATTAGTCATGTTAGTAGGATCAATAAATGCTTCCATAATTAACTTCACAAAGGAATCACCAATAACTTTCCATTGATATTTATAGAAGATAGCTTGAAGACCATCCATACTTGGAACTACAAAGGCACCCAGACTACAAACAATGTTTGTTATCTCTTCTCTTGACACCAGTGCACCCAATATTAACAAACCTTTTTAACTAACCTAAAGGAAACTTTGAGAAAGAAAACCTCCACCTCACTTTCCTTGGTAAAAAAGGTCTTATAGTACTCAGTAGCATGCTTTTCCAAGTCATTAGGATCACTAATCCCCAAATCTTCTTTGTTTTGCAACTTATCATAGGTATTTCTTTTCCTACGAATCGCAGTAACACCATGAAAAAATAGAGTACTCTTATCCCCATGAAGAATCAATTGAGTACAAGACTTTTGGAACCCCAATAACTCCTCTTATTGAAGAACAATCTTATACTCTCTCAAAATTCGATCTTGTTTGTATCAAAAACTCACAAGCATTATAAGTAATTTGTTTACAAACTTTTTCAAGTTGTCTCATCAGTGAATTTTTTTTCTGTTGAAAATATTCCCAAATTTGGTATTCCAATCCTTCAAAGCATCAATGAAAGGCTCAATTTGGTCATTCCAACTCCTCTGCCTATCTCACATTTGTTTCATAAAGTTTGGAAATCTTCATGTGTGATCCATGATGCCACAAATCAAAAGGGTTTTCTATCTTTATTAGGACCATTATCTTTATAGAAAGAAGCAACAATGACTCTATGATGATATTTATATCTAACAAAATAAAATAACATCCCATATAGAAATTCCAACCTATTTTGTTGAAATTGTACCATTTGCCAAGTGTAAGGATCTCCTTGAGAATCAAAATCTATCAAATTACAATGATGCATCATATCTCTAAATGCATTCATGCTACGAAATGGTGGTTGCCCCACTTTCCCCAATCTCTCATGCCCACACAAATAGTATTAAAATCACCAATGATTTCACATAGACTATCAATCTCCTAAGTTAACTCCTTCAAGGATTCCCAAAACTCCGAACGTCCGCCAAAATGATGGCTAGAATAAATAAAAGTTAGTAACGAAGGTCGACCACCTTTCCATGCAACCTTTAGATGAATGAATTAAGGAGAGTTCGCAAGCACCTCCACTCTCCAAGGGGTGTCACAAAGAAACCACATTTCACTAGAGTGACACTGAGAATCTTGAATAAAAACTCAAGGGAAACTAGTCTTAGCCACAATACTCCAGGCTATATTTCCCACAATGTGAGTCTCCACAATACAAAAAATATTTATACTTTCTATAGAGATCCTTTACTAATCCAACCAAACTCATTCCTGTTGCCTTTGACTATTCCAACAAAGAACATTAATTAAGGAGGTGAAATGTTGCTTGGCTGGTTAAGCCCTTCCTTACAAGACTGCTTAACAGTCGTAGCATTACTCATAGTATTGCTTCCCATAACCCGATTGACTCAAAATTCAAAACCTCCGTTAACAAGTTCATGCGCCATAATTGGTGAATTTTGCACGAAAAATGCATTAAATTTTCTCATAGCATATTTTAATACCGTAGTCGAACACTATCTTCTTTTGGCTTAGAATAGTTCTAGACCTTATTAGATTGATTTCCTCACGGCCCATTAATCCTAGCACTCCTCTTTGACTCCCTCAGTCTCGGCCTAGTTTGAGGATTCATACCTCCATTTTTCTTTTGGATCTTAGCTATCAATTTAGTGGATTAAACTTCTCTAAAGTGAACAACTCACGTTAGGAAATAAATTAAATAATATCAACTGTTGATAAATAAATCAATTAATAATATTATCTACACATACATAATCAATCATAAATAGTTATCATATTAATCATTAATTTACTTATTTTACTATTTGAAGTTAATCCTTAATTTAATGCTATCCATATTACCACTAGTATTCTCTGGTGGGACCTCTTTGATTAAAGGTCACACCTAAATCTTCCACATGTGGTGTAAGATCACGTGATTCTTCCATATGTAGTGCATTAAATCTTCAATTCAAATCAATATTTCCTTTTTTTTTTCCCTCCTAAAAGTAACTGACTCACTCAACTTAGGATTCATACTAGGATTTTTTCTTTATATCTCTCTTATTCTTTATAAGATCCAACTATCTCACTCAATATAATTATTGTAATTATATCATTCTATTAAAGTTTGACTAATGATTAGTTGACTAACGACAGTATAACATAATAATTTAATAACAAAAATTATGTTATTTAACGAGATTCATTTTTTCTAAATTATAAAAACAAATTTTTAACATTTTTATTACTTAGTGTAGATAATTGTTTGCTTCAAAAGTTTGTTACTTTTTTATTAATAAATAAAATTAACACACATTTTAAGAAATATAAATAGAAAATGTTTTCATAATGAAAATGACCTTTTAGTATTTCATTGATAAAAAAATCAAAACATCATTGCAAATATAAGATAGCAGAGGAACTACTACTACTACTAGAAATTCGTTTTTTACCAACGAATTTGATTTAAAATTCCATAGAAAACAGGTTACCTACTGATTTTCTAGGGAACAATATCCTCATGTAAAACCTTTGTGACTAATTATTTCTTGAGGATATTAAAAATCTGCAGCAAAATTAAACAAATTTGCAGCTAAAGGTCGAATTTGGAAGGACGGGTACGAAAGATGCTAGGGTTAAAAATGAGATATAGAGCAAAAATGGAGCTAACGCAAGTACACAGGGACAATGGGTTTTTAGGTTTCTTTTGTTTTCTTCTTCTCAAATATCTTTTCTTTTACTTGAATTTATTTTAATAAGTTTATTTTATTGGCATATTTAAATTACTTTAAGTTAGTATTGTTTTAGGATTTTGTTGGGAATTTAGTAAATAAAAATTTACTTTAAGAATTTATTTTTGAGAACGCTACGTCAAATAAAACAAGCAACGTTACACCAAATCAACGTCACTTTCAAACAACTATTCATGTAAAAAACTATTCATATAAATAAAGTGACATAACAAAATAACTTAAAGAAGTAATTTTAAATTAAAAAATGACTTTAAATTATCCTACAAAAGAAGAAAAACAAGTGACGAGATTAAGTTTTTTTTTTTTTTGCGCGACTAAGTTTAGTGAGAATCCGATTGTTGGAATACTTGGCCTTAAACAATCTGTGTGCCGTTAAACTTAAATAAATTATTTTGTTTCACGCCTTTTTTTAATGTAAATTGATGTTCCAAAAAATGAATACCCATATGATGTAAGTGATTTCTAATCTAGAATATCCCAGTTATAGAAGCTCCCAAACGGAGTTTTGGTCACAAGATAAAATGTCGGCTTTCACATTTTATGTTGTCTCTAAATGCGCGTTTTTAAGTAAGTGAAAACAACCGATATGGAATAACTTTTTGTGATTTTTTCCCACTTAAATGTGGATGTGCATTGTTCTGTGGATGAAAATCAAAAGACCAATAGCAATAGAACCTTCAATATTATTGCCAAAATCAAGTGCGATGATATTTATCGTATTATCATTTTGCGTGTGGTAAGAGTATCAAATCCAAAATGAAGTCTTTGGTAAATGAGTACTATTATATCAACATTAGAACATCTTTATCTCCTTTTTTTAACATTTAATTTAAAAAATATTGAATTAAATATAATATTGATGAGCTGTATTGGTTGTCTTTTATTTTACTATTTGTAGAGGTATATTTGGAGACAATTTTGTTGTTTCTTTAGGTTGTTTTGCTGTAAATTTGAAAATTATAATTGCATTGACTATCAAGAATATTAACTTTGTTTCTTTGGTTTATTATAAATTGATATCTTAATTGTATTGAGTTGCTTAAAAGAATAAATTTTAATATATATATATATATATATAATATTTTTAAAGAATATAATCAATGTAGATGCATAATTGCTAAATCTCATATTTTTAACGAAAAGAATAAGTCATTGGTAAAATATTTTTTACTTTAATATTTACTATGCTTTTAATAGAAACACGACTAATCTTCACATAAACTAAACAAAATGTTTTTTTAAATAGAATGTTCTCTTGCTTTTTACTAGGAGTGAGCTGGTTCAAAACTTTCTCTGTGTCACCTCTAAATTGTTCGCTCTAGTAACTTGGGAACTTGCAATAGTAACGACTAACTTTTGTACTTGCATGTTATTTTTGTCTTGTAGTGCCTTGTAGATAGCTATTCTACTAATTTCTTATCCTCCATTGAAACCATGCAAATTAATGGCCATTGGGTATCTTTCATCTTAATAATAATAATAATGCTTTATCAGATTGTTTTTCTACTAAATTATTATCCTCCATTTGAAACCATGAAAATTATGGTATTCGGTATCTTTTGTAAGTAGAGATTTTTTTCATTTCTTAAAATAAATAGAAATTACCATTTATATAGTTTTATAAATGTTTAATTAATAAATTAAATAGCACTCGTGGTCCCTTAACTTAATTTTAATTAACGTTTTAGTCATTTATCTTTTTTTTCTTTCGATTTGGTCCTTTATTTTAATTTTAAGTGACAATTTGATCTTTTATGTTTTAAAATGTCAACAATATTATCCTTTTTTTTACAAAAATTCAAAAAACTCATCAAAATTTTCAACCAAAACCCATAAAATTAATTATATTCTTTAATATAATACAAATTTCATCAAATTCGTAACTCAAATCTTCAAATAAACTCATACAAAAATTTCATCAAATTTCATTCTTTATTTAATGTTGTTAAAAATGGAAATATGAGTTTATTTGAAGATTTGAGTTTCGAATTTGATGAAATTTGTATTATATTGAAGAATATAAATAATTTTATGGATTTTGGTTGAAAATTTTAATGAATTTTTTGAATTTTTGTAAAAAAAAAAGATAATATTGTTGACATTTTAAAACATAAAAGATCAAATTGTCACTTAAAATTAAAATAAAGGACCAAATCGGGAAAAAAAGAGGATAAAGGACTAAAACGTTAACTGAAATTAAGTTAAGGGATCACGAGTGCTATTTAACCTAATTAATATTATATATTTTGAAAATATGACATTTATATTATTTATATGTCTAAAAACTATAATAATGGAATAAATCAAAAGAATCTTAACTCATCTTTCGTCCTAACCCTGTCAAAAGGCAAATAGAAGTTGGAGTAAGTAGGATATGAATACAAAACGAGATGTGTAATCATATACACTTCATCCATCCCACAATCCGTCACTCTCAATTAGCATTTTTGCTAACAAAAGTATATAGATAAATAAAAAAATACTTTTATTAAAATATTCTTATCAAATACTGATGTATTTATCATTATTATTAATGTAAAATAAAAAATAAGCTAAATAGCATCCATAGTCCTTTAACTTAATTTCAGGTAACGTTTTAGTCCTTTATCTTTTTTTTCCCGATTTGGTCCTTTATTTTAATTTGAAGTGAAAATTTAATCCTTTATATTTTAAAATGTTAACAATATTATCCTTTTTTTTTTATAAAAATTCAAAAAATACATCAAAATTTTCAACCAAAACCCATAAAATTAATTACATTCTTTAATATAATACAAATTTTATCAAATTCGTAACTCAAATATTCAAATAAACTCATATTTTCATTTTTTATTTGATTTTTAAAATTCCATCTAATAAAGAATAAAAATATGAATTTATTTGAATATTTGAGTTACGAATTTGATAAAATTTGTATTATATTAAAGAATATAATTAATTTTATGGGTTTTGGTTGAAAATTTTGATGAATTTTTTGAATTTTTGTAAAAAAAAAGGATAATATTGTTAACATTTTAAAACATAAAGGATTAAATTGTCACTTAAAATTAAAATAAATGACCAAATCAGGAGAAAAAAAAAAGATAAATGACTAAAACGTTACCTGAAATTAAGTTAAGGGACCACATGTGCTATTTAGCCTGAAAAATATTAAATTAAAACTGATGTATATAATATTCATTAAAAAATACAATCAAAAAATAGTAATAAGGTTACATTGTAAATAAGATCTTTTATTTTAATTTGTTTTTATAAATGGATCATTCAAGTGTGAGAGAGTAGTATATGCTATACATATAGGGGTGCATGCAGGTTGAGTTGGGCCAATTTTGACAAAATCCGATATCCGACCCGATCGAATATTTTTGGGTTAGGTTAAGTTATAAACCCGTATTTTTTTCATTTAACCTGAACCAAACCGATCAAGAATAGATTGGGTTGGGTTGACGGGTTATACATAAATAATAACCTGTTTTTAATTTTACGGAAAAATATATTGAATGAAAATATATTTAATACTTGAATGTCTCAAAAACTAAAAAATTTCAATTACATCATTCAATTATTTAAAAAAGCCAACAACCTCTCATAAAAAAAAATTCAAATACATAAATAAATTCAACAACAGTAAATCAATAAAATATGAAAATTCATCAATTCTAAGCAATGTCAACTTCAAATTCAAGCACTTAAAGGGGTTTACGCGGATTGGGTTGGACGAGTTTTGACAATATCCAATATCCGACCCGGTCGATTATCTTTGGATTGGGTTAAATTTTAAACTCATATTTTTTCATATAACCTAAATTGAACCGACTCGATCAAGAACGGGTTGGGTTTGGTGATCGGATTGGCGGGTCGAGATGCGCCTATTTATACCCCTATATACATACATGGAGGCACAAGTTGGATTTTGTTTAAATTTCATTCCTTCCAAAATTGTGCGCGCATGTTTCATTTTACTTTTTTTTTTTTTAAATAATAATATCCTTTGAAATAGAAAAATAAAAGTTAAGACAAAAAAAAAACTAAAAGTAAATTAGATTTTTCAAAACATATTTTTTCTTATAATCAAAATATATTAGTAAAGCAGTACAAATGTATTTCAACTCATTACATAATTAAGCTATTACAATGAAAAAAGATATTTCAAATAATTAACACACCCATCCGAGTATTTAAAATTAGAATTCTTTTCTTCGCTCAAACTAAACCAACCCCAAAAAGTTTAACTTTATTTGTGTTGATAAACTTGCACAATTAGCAACTCCACTGTCAAACAAAATTTTATTGTGCATTATCCAAATCTTCAAACAAGGGCGCATCATATTAAATGAAGTCGTTGCTTACCATATTAACAATATAAGAGTAAGCTGAAATATTTAGGGGCCAAGAACTTTTCAATCTTAAGAAATTTGTTATGGTCTTTTAGTCCTTAGTATATAATTGAGTTGAATTTCTAAAAGGTCAATGTCTAGCTAAATAGTAAAAGTTATTTTGCTATGATCAAAGTCTTAAGAAAATGTGGACATTTGGATTTTACAAGATCATAGTCTTAAGTGATATTACTTTGAAACTTTGTTAGAGCAAAAGTCCTCAGACAAAATAAGGATGTAATTATTTTTTTCAAAATTTTACATTATTTTGGAGTTGTTCTTAGTATGTAATTTATTTATTTTTTTGTTTCTTTTTATATTCTAATTTTTTAATATTATATATTTATGCATTTTTTGTTTAATGTAGGTTGATTTTTTTTAATTTAAATTTGTATTAAAAAAATATGTATTTTATTTATTGTGGCTTTTTATGAACATATAATATTTGTTGATTTTTTTTAATATAATATTTGTTGAATTTATTGAACAAATTTTTAGAAATTTAGAATGTGTTAGTATATTTATCGTGTATTTTTTAAAAATATGTTAATTTGTATATTTTAAAATATTTAAATTCTTTATTTAATATATGTGCATTTTTGTTATATATGTTATTTGATTTGAATTTTTATTTTTATTTTAGGAATGAATATGTTAATTTGTAATAATATAACTATATTATAATTTTAGATCATTATTATAAAAATATTTAATATTTTTATACTTAATAGAATGTTTTATTATTTATCTTTATTTTCAAATTTATTTATATCTTATTAATCATTTTCAATAATGTAATTCTAATTTAAATATAAATAATATTGGAAATAATTTAAAAAATTATTTTTATTTTTTAATGAAAATTTATTCAATTTATATAAATTTAAAATAATTTATTTATATACATAATGAACTTAATATAATATTTTATGATTATTCAATTATATTTATAATAAATATATAATAAAACCTTTACCAAAATAAATTTATATAATTTAATTTAAATTATAATTTTTGATAAAATAAATTAAATAATGTAATTACTTTAATATGAATTTAAATAAAATAATTGTTTTTACTTATGGGATCATTTCTGAGAGTCTTATCCATAGAAAGTGATGTGTCACGTGAGTTTAGTGAGGTCTTAGCTTTGAAATTTTGTGTAATAGGTGATGATAGCGAATGTCAAATCTCTGAGAAGTATTTTGACATGAGCGAAGGTTGTAACTCTAAGTACGTTACAAGAGCTTCAGCCCTAGGTTCTTTCCAAGGGTTTTGGCTCTCAGTAATTTTTATTTATTTTTATTAAAAAAATATGTTTTACGAGGACTTTAGCCATTGGTATTTCTTTCCTGATAAGTGTTATAACTAGAACCTTTTGACTATAAAAAATGTTGCATTTTCTAAGTCTGCTTAGCATTTCTAAAACTTTTGGTCCTAACAAAATCATAAAAATTTTGTAGTGTCGATTACGTTGTTGCTCCTTGCCATAGAAAATTGATGAATAAATGTACATCCATCCAACCATTGATTTCAACATATTTATTCAAACTCTCCCACCACATCTTTCTATTCAAAAGACTCATCAACTTGATTTTTTTTTTTTAAAATACTTCATATTATTATACCAAGAGGAAGGCCCAACAAGGCCTAAGCCGTAAGAGATCTTACTACACCTTCACTTCTTATGTCATTTGACATTTTATGAATTAATTTATTTGCCATTTTAAAATAAAATATACTTAATTTTTTTTTCTTAAATGGAATGGTAAAGAAACTCGCACACAATTGCGAGGTCTCAGATTCGAACACGAAACATGATATTCAACCTTAAAATTCTGGTATTTGTCTGTTGAAATAGACCATACAGATAAAATATACTATATTTGTCTCAAAATAACTGTTGCATTTGACCATTTTACATAGATTAATAAAATATGACAAATGAAAGAGATAACAGTGATTTTATCAAATTAGTTTTTATAAGCATTGATGTATTCCAATTATCTTAAATACAAAGTGAGAGAATAATAAATTAGGAGCGATGTGCATAATATTAATTAGATGATAAAATTGATAGAAAGAAATTAAAATTGTATTGAAAACTTAAAATAACGGACTTTTTAGGATAAATCATTATTACAAATGTTACAGTTATTTTTGGACGGAGGAACTAATATTTATCATTATTAAGTTTAACCTTTTCATGCATGTTTTTCAAACTAATATAATTATTTCAAATTTAGTGTTCAATTTTTCAATTGATACCGAAGGATACTTCTCCATTTCAAAATAATTTGATTTAAAATAATTAATCATTTCAATTTTTAAGATGCTATTAATTAAAAAAATTCAATTGTAACTCTAATAAATACTACAAACACAATTCTCATTTCAACATATTGAGTCCATCTTCAACATGTTTTAAAGAGGCAACCCCTATGCAATCAACACTTATTCGTGATTTATAGACCTCTTTCTCATATGATTGTATACTTTGGTGTATAATACTACTTTGGAAGAAGAAATCTGAAAAAGTAGCAAATGTTACAAATTGTATGACCTTCTTGAGATGTTTTCTTATCTCTTTTTATAAGATTTTTTAAAATTTTTCAATTGCATTAATTACTTCTTTATTGACTTATCCTAATTATGTTACATTTTTTTTATACAATCTTTAATAAATATTACAATAAAAACATAAAATAATTCCCTATCTTTAACTATAAACTAGTAAAATAACTCAAATTGTCAACAAATTTAATATAACAATCAACTTTTTTAATTCTTATTATTTAGTCAACAAGATCTTATATATATATAGTAACAAACGTAGTAATTAGGTAATCTTACCACGATTAATCAACGGATCTCTTTCAATAATTTTGGTACTAAGAGTTTGATCTGACCCTTACTTGATTCCTTTAATTCAATGAGTAATTAAATCGACAAATTTGCCATGTCTTAAATATTTTCTTTACTTTATCTTACACAGTTATGAAGGCAATGGATTAAGAGAAAGATTAATTAATATTTTATTGGCCATGATGAATATTGATAGCATTAGAGTAAGTCATCGATAAATTATGAAGTATAAATATTTGATTCATTAATATCACTTGAAGTATTTGCATAGGTGAAATTGGATGTTTTCCTCGTACTTATTTAACTTTCTTTCATTATAAGTTTAACATCAAGTGAAAGTTCTTTTCAAAGTCAACATAGATTTCAATGCTCTCAGATGTGTAGTTTAGAGGTTTACCTTTTGAAGACCCCAACATGAATCTGAAGAAATTTTTTACAATGCTTTTTCCTTTCATCCTGCAAGACAAGACGATGATGTGGTGGTTTTGGAATGACAACCAAATTTCTCAGCAAATAATTTCCTCTAGGAAAATATGCTAAGCTTAGAGCTAACTTTTCACATTCACTCAATATGAAAATGAGTTAATGCATGAAGTTTGGGGGAAATTTCTAAACTTATTGAGTTGTTCACACCATGGCTTTTCAAGATGGCAACAAATACATTAATGGTGCATGTGGAGGATCTATGATAAATAAGACAACGTATGGCCCCACATCTGGAGAGAGTGTTTTCAACTCAGCTGAAATATTTTTTGAATATGATTATACCAAATAAATGCAAACTACATGCTTCGAATTTAGAAAAGAGACAAATAATCTACGGTATAATTGATCTAGAGCATAAATTTATAATTGTTTATTTGACATGTTAATATACAAACCAGTTGATTAATCCTTAAGTAATTTACAACATTGAAAAAAGATGAGAAATTAAACAAAACATATTCGACAATTCTGCATAAAATCGATAATATTCTTTTGCCCTAGATTTGTCAAATTTGACAAAAGATGTAAGTTTTATTACATAACAATTTTTCACACAATTTACAGAATTATGAGAATAAGATATAGTTTTACTATTTACTGATTTAATTGGTTTTTTCTTGGTTTACTGATTTTTCTTACTAGTTTACTATTTTTTCTAGTTTACTTGTTTATTGGTTTTTTTTTTTATTTATATTTTTGACCGTTTATCCGATTATTGTTACTTTGTTTGAGACCAAGGTGTAACATTCATTGTCAATATTTAATTATTGTAAATCAAAAGTTATAAACACTAATGAACTAAAAGTTACAAATTTAAATCTAATCTAAATGTTAAAATTATTAAGTAATTATTGTATTTTCAACATGACAATTTAAAATAAGTGTAAAAGTCAATACAAATATTTTTTTGTCCATAAGATAACTCAGGAATTAAAGGAGAGAAGAGACGATGTTTAACAATAAAATTAAACTTCCAAGGAATAACTTGTTGTTTATTATAATAGTTTAAACACTATTTTAAAGTATTTTTATAATTTAGAGATTAACTATCACTTAACAAATACAACTAATGAAAAAACTAACTTGATGAATGAAGAAATAATTTAAAAACTTTTATATGATTTTAATAAATTAAGGATTAAATTGGTGAAAGAATTTGAATTTAAAGACTAAATTGATAGTTGATTCTTTATTATTTGTTATAAATTTACCAGCTATAAATTTATTTATTTATCCATCATCATCCGTTACTTTTTATCAAATTTACAACAACAAAAAATAACTCGAAAATATAATATAGTTTATTTTTTAGTTTTTACAATCCAAGTGATGAGTTGGGTTGATTGGTGTTAGTATATAATCCATGCTATACGCATAAATCTAGACATGCTAGATGCTACAAGTGGATACTATAAAAGATACACAGTACCTTTAATTTATCAAGCACATACTATATGAATTGAAATTGATTAAATATATAGTACATGGTCCCCTCGTTTCCACTGACCATAGCAAACAGAACACGCAATCTTTATGTATGTCTCTCGTGCATGAGTCGGTAGTCTAAACGTAGCACACGTTAAAAACTCTAACTTCATTTGGATGTATTCTACTATTCAATAATCAATAACATTTTGATCACAACTATGATCAATCCTCCACCATTCAATCAATTGTTTTTTCTATTATAAATTAGTGTCTTGGGTCCTTACCTCAAACCACCAAAAAAGCCTTATGCATAACATAGTCCTTTTACACTTTTAAGTCATAGAGGAGAGAACAATTTTGATTATAGTTTTCAGAAAAATGTTGAAAACAGAGGATAACAGAACAAACCTCTCTGGATTTCCTTCGTCGACATCACAAAAGGAAACAAACAATGAAAAACTTGGCAAAAAGAAGCCTGGAGGATGGAAGGCCATGCCTTTTATTTTAGGTATATTATTACTTCCTACTTTTTTAATTGTTGTTTTAAAGTAATTTATTTATATTAAAAAAATCAATCAATTTTATTAATTTTGATATAAATATTTTTCTTTTTTTAATAATCTTTTTAGAGTACATAAATGGTGCCCTATTAGTGTAAATAAATTTTAACAGTGAATATAAACTTTTGATTTTATTATTTCATTAAAAATTTAAACTCATCAATAAATAATTACTCAATCAACACTGTATGATTGGCCGTTAGTGTAAAACTTTTTACCATGATCATTAAACTTATATTTTTAACTATTTATTATATTATTTTATTTATTTTTCTCAATGCAATAAATAGTTAAAGATATTTATGAAAAAATAATAATTAATACTACTTTAAATTTTAAAAACTAAGAAAAACTTCCAAAATAAGGACATTAAGAACAAAACTTTGAATTTTGCACCATATTCAATCTTACAAGTTATGATTCTATTTTTATTTTTTTCCCTTGTATAGTTATGTCATTTCTTCATAAAGAAAGTTCAATTACAATAATCTGTTTATTTATTTTTTAACTTTGTTGATTATACAGGAAATGAATCATTTGAGAGGTTAGCAGCATTTGGATTGCTTGCTAACTTTATGGTGTATTTGACAAGAGAGTTTCATTTGGACCAAGTTAGTGCTTCAAACATTCTAAACATATGGGTTGGTATTAGTAATTTTGCACCTTTACTTGGTGCCTTCATTTCTGATACCTACGCCGGTCGCTTCCGGACTATAGCTTTTGCTTCATTTTTCTCCTTATTGGTACGAATTTATTATACCTTTTCTCTACCCTCTAGATTTTTTTTATTTTTATTTTTTACTTATATTTATACTTTATAAAAACAATGTTAATTAACTCTTGAGAGTCAGAGAAGATAGAAAAGTTGCCACTTCTTACAACTCAAGAAGCCACCTTAACTATCAATTAGCTTTTGTGTTGTGTGTACGATTGTTTTTGTATTTAAGGTACCTTAATTATATGAGTTTTTACTATTATGACACTATTATATAGTTTCTAAAATACCTTCACATATATACTTACATTGTTAGCAGCTCGGTGGTAAGATATTTTTATTTTTAGCTTTGTAATTTTAAGGTATCAGTGTCAATATGATTAATAAAATTTTTTTCTTTCTTCAATTTAAAAAAATGCTTTTTTAAAACACACGTGTTTAATATATAATCATAAAAGAAAAGAAAATAAATATTTTTAAGTGATTAAAAAAACCAATATATAATTTTTATAAAAAAAAAACCAAGATAAAATATTAATGTTTTCTTAATTAAATAGTTTTACTATAATCAGTTACCAAGATTATTTTATATTTATACCGCTTAATATGGTATTTTCCGGGAGTCGCTATCATTTCAAATTTGTACCAAAAAGAAAATGTTCAATTTGTAACTGTTGACAGTCTGCCACTTTTTGAAGTTATGATATATTAAGTGTTTGAGATAATAAACTAAAATTATATTAAGCCATTTTGAAATATATATTTTATACTCCACATGCAGTTGAACTATTCAAGTTTTTACGGTGTTTATTTTTTTTTTTATTGGTAAAATACTATGACTTTATTCTATATATTCATAAAATACAAAGATAAATATCACAGGGTCAGGATAAGATGCACTATGATAAGAACATATGAGTGATATCATATCAATCCAAAGCAATAGTGATGAATAAGATTTTTTCATTGTATAGATGGATAAAATTTTTTTTAACTTAAATTTAGTGATAAAAAAAATAGCTCATCGAATAGGGAAAAAAAGTTCAATAACCTTTTTAAGATCTTTTTTATGTTGAGAAATTTGAAAATTTCTAAAATCACAAGATACTTTGACACCGGCATTATAACTCAAAACTTTAAGGCAATAGTATATTAGTTACTACTTTTATATATCTATATTTATTATGTTTATGATCGACGTGGAACTTAATTACTCTTACTTGAATTCAACATTTTATTCATTAATAGACATTATCTTCTCTCTTTAGATTTTTTCATCAAAAAAGAAAGATAATATTTTTTTGTTTTAACTCTCTAATTTTAAAAAAAAAAAATTAACTTTCATAATACATAGTTCGATTTAAATGTATAGAGATAATGGATTTGAAAACGATGAAAATAGATCGAACCACTTGAACTTAAATTTAATATTATTTTTGTTTTAAAATAAGTGTCATTTTAATTAAAAAATCATTTTAAAATAAATGTCATTTTTTAATTATAATGTAACTTTAATTATTATTTTTTAATTGTATAATTCAATTATTATTATGTATATTACTTTCAAAACATTAATTTTATTTTATATATATAAAAGTATAAATACATTTAGAATTAATAATTGTAATTTAACAAAATAACTATTTTTATTTATTATATTTCTTAATATTTGTACAAAAATATTAAATGAACAGTAAATAAAACTTATTCAAAAATTGTTTCAAAATTCAAATTCCATATTTTTTTGGGTCTTTTTCGAGTACATGATTTGATGAACTCACTGCAACCATGCATCGAAAATAAAAAAATGTTTGTGTCGTTATAATACTACAAAGAGTCCATATTATTCTTTAATGTATGAGTTAAAACTTCTCTTATACTCCGTTTAATAAATTTAGTTGCTTATAAAAAAAATTCTCTGAACAATTCATCTTAAAATTCATTGAATCCAATTATTTAGCTAATAATAGTAGTAACTATGGGGCAGAAGAAACAATATCTGCATAAATAAAACGAGGGAAATTAAAAAAAAAAATAAGTCGATAAGTGGAGTACTCACAATCTGGCCCAGTTAAGATTGACTACTGTTACCTAACTTTCTTTTAAGCTCATAAATAAAATCTTGTCATAGATCCGTTTCTAACGTGACATCATTGACTTGTCTTTTTCATTTTAATTTATTTTGTCTGGCCACTGGGTACCTTTTGTCTTGTTTCTCTTAATTATATTTGCAATATTTTTACAGAAAATTTAAATAGATTTTTTTTGACAAATAAATATAAATAGAGTTTAATAAATATATAAGATTAATATAAATTAATTTTACACTAACATTTAATAAAAAAATGTTACATATTAATATAAAATTAGTGTACAATAATCGTACATATATTCTTTAAATCGGTATAAATATCTAATTGTTTTTATTTTCTATTGAAAAATGTTGTAACAGGGCATGCTATTGGTAACTTTAACAGCATGGTTACCACAATTGCACCCTCCACCTTGTACTCCTCATCAACAAACATTGAATCAATGTGTTAAAGCTAGCACATCTAATGTGGGTTTTTTGTTCACGGGCCTTATATTCTTAAGCATAGGTTCATCCGGTATAAGGCCATGTAGCATACCATTTGGGGTAGACCAATTTGATCCAACTACAGATGAAGGGAAAAAAGGAATCAATAGTTTTTTTAATTGGTACTATACAACATTTACACTAGTATTGTTGATCACACAAACGTTGGTTGTTTATATCCAAGATTCCATTAGTTGGAAGTTTGGTTTTGCAATACCAACTTTGTGCATGTTTTTTTCCATAATCTTGTTCTTCATAGGTAAAAAGATTTATGTACATGTGAAGCCGGAAGGAAGCATTTTTTCTAGTATTGCACAAGTTTTAGTGGCTTCTTTTAGAAAGAGAAAAGTTAAACTTTCAAATGAGAAGGAAGTGGTAGATGGAGTTTTTTATGATCCTCCATTAAATGGAAAAGCTATTTTGTCAAAGCTTCCTTCAACCAATCAATTCAGGTAACACGTCTACTATGTCTTTTAGAAGTATTCAATGTTGTAAGAAGTTTGGTTTATTATTTATGGGCACATGTGTTGTTTTATTAATATTATTAGCTAATAATTGGATTGTTAGTGCTACAACCACCATCAATAGCCTGCAAGAAATCTAGACTGATTGCTTCTAACACTTTAATTCACCTTTTGGATTTAGTGTTCTTTGTTGCTATTAATTTTATAAAATAATTGCAATCGTGTGAAATGTGATATATATCTTAGTTTCAAAATCCTCAAAAAATTTCTATCATTTCATAATTTAAAAAAAGTATACAAATAAAAGATAAATAATTCTACTTTTATTAAATTATCTTTGTTAAGTATTGATTTATTATTAATGTGATAAATACATAGTAAAAAATATGAAATTGAAAATTATACAAATAGTATTAATTAAATAGTACTATTAGAAATAACTGCATTGAAAATTGAAATGATTAATTATTTTGAGATAATTTTTTAAAATGAGTCAATTATTTTAAAACTGATGAAATATTATTTTAGGTGTATCCATAAAAAACTAATAAATATTGTTATTTTTTATGAAATTAATATTTTTATAATACATTTAATTATTGATTATACCACTTCATCTATTTTTCTATTTTATTAAAAAAAATATAATTGATGTTGTATTAATCTTTGAATACGATAAATAAATAAGAACAAAAAAAATTATTTAAGGAGAATTAAAAAAAGCAAAAGAGTAATTTTTGTGGCTTATTGTGGACCTTATAAATGTATCAATTTTGATCTGTTCTTAATTTGGTCAACTTTGATTCTGCAGCTAACTCTAACTCTAACTATGTAGCCATATATCTTAAAATAATTCCTTTATTATCTGTTCTCCATTCAACAACCTATGACCATATAACAATATATATTGCTTGCTGACGCATCCCTCAATACAATGGTCCCAAATTTTTTAATAGCTACGGAATCCAAAGTTAACACATTTTTTTGAAACGAGAAACCAAAATAACATGATTTTTTTAAAAAGACCATAAAAAAAAATTGTCATAATTCACATATCGACCAATAAAATATCCATGTATCTACACGAGTAACGTTAATGACCATGCTTAAAATTAAAATATTCAAAATTTATTATAAATTATAATTTCTTTTTTACATAAAAATTTAAAATTTTATTAAAACATGTTTAAGTCATTATATATAAATGTTCTAAGATCTATCTACATCACCTTAACTATTTTATTTTTTTAGGTTCTTGGATAAAGCAGCTCTAATAATGGAGGGTGAATTAAATCCAGATGGAAGCATAAGAAATCAATGGAGTCTTGTGAGCATCCAACAAGTAGAAGAAGTAAAATGTTTAGCAAGAACATTTCCAATTTGGGCAGCTGGCATTCTAGGTTTCACAGCCATGGCACAACAAGGAACATTTATTGTATCACAAGCCTTAAAAATGGACAGACATTTAGGACCAAATTTCCAAATACCAGCTGGATCACTAGGAGTCATATCATTAATAGTCATTGGTTTGTGGGTCCCATTTTATGACAGGGTATGTGTACCATCCCTAAGAAAAATCACAAAACATGAAGGTGGCGTCACTCTTCTCCAAAGAATTGGAGTTGGAATGGTGTTTTCTATTCTATCAATGATTGTTGCTGGTTTGGTTGAAAAAATTAGAAGAGATGTTGCAAATTCTAATCCAAATCCACAAGGGATTGCACCTATGTCAGTTATGTGGCTTTTCCCACAATTGATTCTTTTGGGATTTTGTGAGGCATTCAATATAATTGGGTTAATTGAGTTTTTCAATAGGCAATTTCCGGAACATATGAGAAGTATTGCTAATGCTTTGTTCTCTTGCTCTTTTGCTTTGGCTAATTATGTTAGCACTATATTGGTTACTTCAGTTCATCATGTGACTGGAACAGAACATCGTCCAGATTGGTTGACAAATGATATTAATGTTGGAAGATTGGATTATTTTTACTACCTGTTGGCTGGTGTTGGAGTTTTGAACTTGGTTTATTTTTTGTTTGTTGCTCAAAGATATCATTACAAGGGAAGTGTTGATCTTCAAGAGAAAGCTAAGGATGTGGAGTTAGGTTCAAAAGGAGAATTAGATTATTATAGTGGGAAGTGTGAAAATTCTAAGTAAGTTATGTTGCACAAAAAGTGGAAACAAATAGGAAAGAATAACAATATATTTTTGTTGTAGTTTGAGCGATGTACAATGATATTCTATTATCAATCAGTTTTCTAGTCTTGTACAAATTTATATGAAATCAATAAGTTTTGAGGGAAATAAGTTCTAGAGACTGTCTTCCTCTCATGGAAGGAACAACTCATTTTTAGTATTTTACTATTTGATGGATAAGAAAAAATAATATTTAAACAACCATAGATTAGTTTGACAAGTTTTGTGAACTTAATAGATTAATCATTATAGTCTTATCAATTATCACATTAGAAATTAGAATATTACACTATTTAAAATGACAGTCTTGAGATGTTTGATTTAAATTATTCAATTTGCTTATAATTAGGATTTCTTATGCGAAATGTGGTGTGTAACGGATAGTACCAACATTACAGACAAATTGTAGAACATGACAAAATCTGTTATTTCACATGAGCAGGTGGCAATGGATCCGTTCAATCAAGAATAAAGGACAAGTTCTAGGACTCAGGTGGCTAACAAACGCCTTGCTAATTTTGTCCTATAAGAAGGGGAAATGATTAGAGGAAAGGCGGGCAATGATTGAAGATTCTAGTACCCATCTCAATTAATTAGTACCTTTTTGTCATAGTCTCTTTTACTATATTTTTGTTCAATATTCCATTTGTACTTCCTTTTAATTCCACAAAAATGTACTTTGAGTGTACCTTTCTTTGAGTACTATCATTGATAAATTGAGCCATTATTCATAATTTCTCTATTTTACTACTGCATTGATCTAGTACCATAAGATTTGGTGGTTTCACCTTGAATTGCAATGGTACAAATGTTCTACATTGAATATTCAAGATTGAATCATTTTTCAATTATTATGCGACATCGGATGATCAACTTCTCGTGATTGCTTTCATTCACATAGAGATAAACGTTGTGCCATGGTTCCAAATGCTTGAACGATTTTCCTCTTTCAAAGCTTGGGTTGTTTTCACATGCGCCCTTGAACTAAAATTTGGACCCTCCCTATATGACTGCCCTCGATCCACCATTTTCAAACTCACGCAAAGCCAATATGTTAATGACTTTTACCTAGAATTTACATCTCTTGCTAATCAAGTTCAAGCTATAAGTATTGATGCCTTGTTGGATTGTTTTCTTAGTGGACTGAAACAAGATATACGTAGGATTTTTTTTTGCCCAAGTCCCAACCTCTACTACCAAAGTTATTTCCTTGGCCAAACTCTTTGAAGAAAAATATCAGCCCAAACCCCACATACCATCGACCCACACTAGACTGGCCCAACCCATTACCCAACCTATAACAATAGCCTTCAACGCTTACTCCCTACCCCAAATCTCTGTCTAGTCACCCAACCACGTAGAACCACTAACATCAAACACATTTCCCAAGCTGATATGCAATTATGTTGTGAGAAAGGTTGGTGTTATACCTATGATGCAAAAATTTCCCATTCCCATCGTTTTCTCAATAAACAGTACTCACTCCTATCTAGTGAGGAGGTTGACTATTACGTGACTAAACCCGACCCACCTGACCAAAACACTTCCCTTGACCTAGCCATTGAAACACCACCACAAGATACACCACATCACATATCCTTTAACGTGTTGCGAAGAGCCTTGGTAGTAGGAACCATGCGATTTAAAGGTACCATTCAAGAGTTATCGGTACAAATTTTGTTGGATAGTGGTAGTTCGAACAATTTCATTCAACCTATAATGGCTTAATTTCTAAAACTTCTTATTCAACCTGCTTCAAACATCAAGGAAATGACTGATGAAGGATTTATTAATTAGTTACATGTTCAGGTACATGGTCATACATTCTTTTTACCAGTGTATTTACTACCTATAGTTGAGACTAATTTGATTTTTGGAGCTTCTTGGTTGGCAACCTTGGGTCCTCATATAGTTGATTACTGAAGTAGCTAGAATATCACTAGAAGGGGGTTGAATAGAGATATTTGAGGTTTTAAAGCTCTATCCTCTTCGAGATGATGAATATCAGAAGTTGAAAGCTTAGATGTTTAGTAGATTACCAAAAGATAAAGAGATAGAGAGGATCATAACACACACACAATTTTATACCGGTTCACCCAATAAAGGCTACGTCCAGTCCTCACACACTTGTGAGATTTTACTAAGTATCAAAAGCTATCAGCCTCTCACTGAGGTTGATTACAAATAGTGTATTCTAGAGCTTCATCAAGCTTACAATTCTTTCTTTCTGATTTCAATTTCTCTCATGTGTTACTCACTTGAAATTTACAAGATAATATGAAGTAGTTTGGGTTGTATTACTTTCTACAAAGATATTTCAAAGATCTAGTGTAAGATTATAGAAAATATAAGGGGAGGATGGAGTGCTCTTGATAGCCTTTTTGATTTTTCATTTTTGCGTATTGTTGTGTGTTGAATGAAGAAGAGCAGCCTTCATTTTATAGAGAAAGGAAACTTTTTCTTCAAGAGAGTTGTCCTTTATGACCGTTTTCTCAAGTTATAATGATCCTTGAGTTTTGTCTTGAATTGCAAAACTGCCATTGAATCTGTCCTCATTCAGCTTAGTACTTAGGAGGTTTGATCTTCACAAAGCTTTTCAGGAGGTTAAATCTTTCTATACGCTTTGACAACTGAAAAGTTCCTTTTCCTTTTTCCAAGATATGTACTATCTCTTTTCGTGAATAGTGCAGCCTTTGGTACTTTGGTACTTTTAGTTATTTTCAAGGTAGGAGGATGAAGAAGAAGTTGGTGTTCATCCTCTAGTGTTCATCTTCTGGTGTTCAACTTCTGGTTTTCATCTTCTGGTGTTCATCCTCTGATGTTCATCTTCTGGTGTTCAACTTCTGGTGTTCATCTTCTGGTGTCCATCTTCTGGTGTTCAACTTCTGGTTTTCATCTTCTGGTGTTCATCCTCTGATGTTCATCTTCTGGTGTTCAACCTCTGGTGTTCATCTTCTGGTGTTCATCCTCTGGAGCTAATGACTTTGTTTCTTTGTGCTATTTATCCAGCAATTTGTTTTCACTTAATTTTGACTTGGATATGTGTGTTGGAACCAAGTTGGTTCTAAGTACTTAGGATTTTGATGCTTACAAATGTACTCTATGTAAACTTATTTTGTACTTTGAATTATTAAGTTAAATGCCCCAGAAACTGAAGGAATCAGAAGCAGTGATCAAAGGATTCCAGAAAAATGAATTCTGGAATAACCAGAAGATACTCTAGGAATGTCAAAACATGACCAGAAGATATCTTTGATGGCCCAAATCAGAATGAAACATGGATCATACCATTGGAAAGCCTGCCAGAAGGAGAGTTGATCAAGACAAACAGGAATCAAATATCAATTTTATTCTAGAAGGTATTCTGACCAGAAGATGGCCTGGCAGTGAAAAACTACACAGCCCAGACTTGTTCTAGACTTGACCAGAAGGTATGTTTATTAGTCCAGAACAAGAGGATCAATACAGATTTGGCCCAGACCATAAGATAGCATGATTCAGGGCATGGAACTAAGTCCAGAACAAAAGAAATGAGTTCCAGAATCAATCCAGACCTGGTCCAAAATCAAAGGTAAAATGTCCATACTGAAATATTTTTTGTTCAAGTTAATTTCAGTTTGTTCCAAACCAAAATCCAGAATCTATCCAGATCAGAGTAAAAACTTCCAGATCAATGGTTCAGAAATAATTATTTGGTCCAGTGATGATAAAGATCAGAAAATCAGACCATGGCCCAGCAATGGCCGAAATCAGAGGGACAGGATGTGCAGTCCAGCAAAGGCCGAATTCAGAGGATTTTAGCATATCAAGTGCGTGTCCAGGGAAGGCCGAAATCAGAAGATCAGAGGGTTAGGAAGTATGGTCCAGGAATGGCCGAATTAAGAGGACAATAGCATAGCAATCAAGCTGGTCCAGTTGTGGAATATCGCACGAAGATCCAAGGGTGCAGTTTTGATCATGGGGATTAAAGGTGAAGATCTTATGTTATTTTTATCAAAGTATTATTAAAGATTTGTTATAAATTAAAGTGGAGTAGCATGGAAGTCAGAAGCTATGGCGGGAAGCAATAAAAGGATTTGATTGGCGAGTTAATTTATGAAAGAAATCTAAGGCTTAAAAAAAAGATATGTTTTTTTTTATTTATATGAAGCCCAATTGGTCAAGTTATTTTTGCAAGAGAATCCAGCAAGATTCAGTTCGAAATTAAGCTTGGAAGATGCCCAAATCTGCATCTATAAAATGAGGCTCAAGGCAGAATACTCAGTATCGAAAATCACAAAAGGGTCATACACTTCAAAAGCAACAAACACCCAAATTTTCATAGAAGTCAATTATGATTTTTAGCTTTCAAAAAGCAAGTACTCTTGTTATTTTCTTTCCACTGTGTCAAATCTAAGTTGTTGAAGTAGAGTCTACAAACTGAGGGAGTCAGTAGAGGTAGCAGGTTACTTGGCAATTAGATTCATAGTGTTGCGTGTCAAATCTAAGTTGTTGAAGTAGAGTCTACAATCTGAGGGAGTCAGAAGGGGTAGCAGATTACTTGGCAATTAGATTGTGATTTCTTCTACAATCTGGGGTTGTCAGATTGGCTGAAGACAGGTGTTTTCCTCAAGAAGTCTAGGATTGTTAGACTATTGAGAAGACTGACTTGGAGGGTCAGTAGCAAGGTTGTAATTCAAGGTTTGAATTAGTGAAATCCTTCAAGGAGAAGGGACTGGATGTAGCCTCGTTAACGGTGAACCAGTATAAAAACTATGAGTTTTTATTTTTATTTTTATCCGCTGCTAACTCTGTTTTAATTATACATCAAGTTTTGTTTTGAAAGTATTCAAGTTAAGGCACTCACAATTCAACCCCCCTTCTCGTGTTTGCACCTTCAATTGGCATCAGAGCTCGGTCTTAAGGCTGAGCACTTAACAGTGTTTGAGGAAAGGTCCAAGGGGTTCAATATGTCAGAAGAATTGGGAGGCAACATCAACAGACCACCAATATTTGATGGAAAAAGGTTTGAGTATTAGAAGGACAGACTGAGAAGTTTTGTCATATCTCAAGATCCTGAATTATGGAAGATGATAGTCAGAGGATACACTGCACCTACTGATTCAGAAGATCCAACTAAGAAACTAGACTTGGATGATATGAAACCAGATCAGATCAGACTACACATACTTCATCACAAGTCCAGAACCATCATGGTCAGTGCAATCACATTCAAGGAATTTGATAGATGCACAAATAAAGAAACAGCAAAGAGTATATTCGATAGTCTGGTTCTGACCTATGAAGGAACCAAGCAGGTTCAACAAACAAAGGCTAACATATTGGTCAGAAAGTATGAGCTGTTCAAGATGGAAGAGGATGAAGACATTGACACAATGTTCTGCAGATTCCAGACTTTGGTATCAAGACTGAAAGTATTAAACAAAAGCTATACCACTAAAGATCATGTCTGGAAAATTCTGAGAAGTCTACCAAAAAGGTGGAGACCAAAGGTTACTGCAATTCAGGAAGCTAAGGATCTAAGTACCTTGAGGTTGGAAGATCTTATCAGCTCACTCAGGTCTCATGAAATAGAACTGGAAGAAGATGAACCTAAGAAGAAGAAGAATCTAGCTCTGAAATCGAAACAGAAGAGAGCTGCAAAGGCAGAATCAGATCCAGAGGATAGTGATAGTGACTGTGATGATATGGCATACTTAACCAAAAAGATGGTTAAGATATGGGAAAACAGAAAGAGGAGAGGTTCCCAGAAGAAACATAACAGCAAAGATAAGGAAGAATCTGACAAGAAGAACATCATCTGTTATGGATGCAATGGACCAAGACATATCAAGTCAGAATGTCCAAATCTGGAAAAAGGAAAACAGCACAAGAAGAGTTCCAGATACAAAAAGAAAGGTCTGATGGCTGCCTGGGATGTATCAGAATCAGAGGAAGAATCTTCTGATGAAGAAGATGCAGAAACAACAAAGATGGCTCACATCAAGTCTGCTTCTGGTCTTCATAAAAGCACGAATTCCAGAAGGAAAACAGGCAGAAGGAAGAGTGATAGAAGCAGTCACTCAAGCAAGTCTGGAAGCACATCAGAGGAAACAATTCTGTCTCTGATGGCTCATACAAATTCAAGTTCTGGATACAGCTCTGGAACAGAATCAGAAGATGAAGACAGTGAGGTATTTTCTGACCTTTCTAAATCTGAATTAATTGAGACTTTAAAGGACTTGTTAAATGCAAATAATAAGATGTCTTTAAAACTAAAAACTCTTAAGGAAGATAAGAAAAATCTTACCAAAGAAGTCCAAGTTTTAAAGAAACGAATTTCTGACTATGCAACTGAAATCCAAGATTTGAAAACTGAAGTTGCAAAACTCAAGTCTGAAAACCAAACTCTGAAAAGTAATAATTGTTCCACTTCTGAGACTGTCTGTAAATCTGATATGCATGAGCAATTTTTTGAAAACTTTATTTCAAATGGAATGGAAAGAAGTAAGTATGCATCTATGATTTATGGAAACAGTAACTCTGGAAAAAGAGGTCTTGGTTTTACATAAACAAGTACTGAAAATAAAGCTGTTTATTCTGATGTTTTATGTATTGTCTATGCTAAGAAAGGTCACTCTGAATTATCTTGTCCAATGGTAAAATCTGAACAAGATCAGAGAGCTATTACAACTAACAAACCTGGACCCAATCAGTTCTGGGTACCAAAAGATCAAATTGTCTATGTTGCAGATATTTTGAGCAACCAGAAGGAGACACCAACAATGGTGCCTGGACAATGGATGTTGGCAACGCACAAGCAGAAGAAGGTTTATGTTCCAACATCTACCAAACAGAAGCAAAGTGACTCTGGTAGAAGAAGAACTGGTCAACACAATACCTATCAGAACCAGAACCAGAATTATACGAGGAATAGGAAAAATCATAGATATCACTCGTATCAGAGGAACAGGAACTGGAACCAGAACCAAAACTGGAACCAGTACCAGAAGCACAGAAACTGGAACCAGAACTGGAGGCACAGAAACCAGAATCAACACTGGAACCAGAATCAGAATCAGTATTGGAACCAGAACCAGAACAGGTATCAAAGGTTCAGGTATGATCATCAGAATTACTCTAATTATCAGAATCAGTATAACTACATGAATTATCAGAATCACCAGAACCATCAAGGTTATCAGAATCACCGGATTCACCAAAATTACCAGAACCAAAACATGTTCCAGAATCACCAGAGGAACATGGTGTATCAGCCAAAGTAGAAAATAAGGAATCAGAATCAGGAGAGTTCTGTGAGATTCATCAAAAATACAAACCTGGAAGGGAATTCAAATCCCTTAATCCAAACCATGTAATCACAGAACATACAGATTAAGAATCTGAAAATCAGAAGCAAGAGGATTTTCATAATTGACATAGAGGTTACATCTTGCTGTAAATACTATTATTTAATATTTATGTTTACTGTGATAACAAGAAGCTTGATGTTAACCAATCAAAGCTAGATAAGCATTCTGCAGGTTTTCAAACTGTCCGAGCCAGGTGATTCACACGAATTGAACACCCAGAAGAAACAGCAATCCAGTGGTTCCAAAAACAAGCAGAAACCACCAGAAGCAGAATTAATGTGCAGGGAGCAGAAGCACAAGAAACAGAAGTACCTGGAAAGATGAAGGATAAAAGCAAGTCAGCAACACATGACAAATCTTCAAAAGATAAATCTGATCAAGTCAGAAACAGCCAAGATAAGTCAGAAGAGAAATCTGGATATTCACCAGAACTAGAAGCTGTTACAGAATCAGAAGCTGATGCGAACCAAGCAATGTTGATGAAGCTTTGGCAGAGGAAGATTGGATACTTGCAATGCAAGAAGAGCTGAATAAATTCCAAAGGAATGATGTTTGGAATCTGGTATCCAGACCAAACAAAAACATTATTGGAACCAAGTAGGTGTTCAGAAATAAGTTCAACAGAAAGGTATAGATTACACTGAGACTTTTGTTCCAGTGGCCAGGTTAGAAGCAATTAGAATTCTCTTATCATTTGCTGCTAATCATGATATAATGTTGTATCAAATGGATGTTAAAAGTGCATTCTTAAATGGCTACATAAGTGAGGAAGTCTATGTCAAACAGCCCCCTGGATTTGAAAATTCTGATTTCCAGACCATGTTTTCAAACTTAAAAAGTCTTTATATGGTTTAATACAAGCACCAAGGGCATAGTATGACAGACTTAGTAACTTTCTGCTTAAGAATGAATTTGATAGAGGCCAGATTGATAATACACTATTTAGGAAATCCATTAAACATGATATTCTGATTATTCAAGTCTATGTTGATGATATCATATTTGGATCAACTAATGGTACTTTGTGCAAAGAGTTTTCTGACCTAATGCAGAAGGAGTTCCAAATGAGCATGATGGGAAAACTTAAGTTCTTCCTGGGAATTCAGATTCATCCAGGTAAATCATATGAAACCAGCCAAAAGGTAGAACAGAAAACATACAGAGAAAAACCCTCACCTACAAACTCAGAGGTTTCTGTGATTCCGACTATTGTGGAGACAAGTTGGAAAGGAAAAGTACAAGTGGCAACTACACTTTCTTAGATCTCTTGGTCAAGCAAAAGACAAAGCACCATTGCCATGTCAACAGCTGAAGCTGAGTATATATCAGTAGCAGGATGCAGTTCACAGTTTATGGACACTGATCGTCAATGGGCTGATATCTTCACCAAGGCATTACCAGAAGATAGGTTCGAGTTCATTAAGAAGCATCTCAGCATTACCTCCATATCTGACTAGCTCAAGTAGTCATCTTAGGAGTTTTTAAATTTCCTGTTATTTTATTTTCTGTCTTTTAATTTATGTTCTGTACTTTGTAAAGAAAAACAAAAAATACAAAAATAGTAGGACCACTTTTTGGCTGATGACAAAAAGGGGGAGAGAGAGAGAAGGAGTTGAAAAGGAGAGGAATCAGGGAGAGAGAGAAACAAAGAAAGAAAAAGAAAGATTGAAAACAGAAGGAGTTGAAAAGGAGAGGAAATGTGAAGAGAGAAAAAGAAAGAGAGCAAAAAGAAGGAGTTGAAAAGGAGAGGAGAAGAGAAGAAAAGAAAGAGAGAACAAAGAAGGAGTTGAAAAGGAGAGTATCAGACTTAGGGGGAGAGATTGGTCTGAGGGGGAGTAATTCAAAGTCTTCAAGTCATAAGTTAGCAAAATAAGTTAAGGTTTTGTCATCATCAAAAAGGGGGAGATTGTTGGAACCAAGTTGGTTCTAAGTACTTAGGATTTTGATGCTTACCGATGTACTCTATGTAAACTTATTTTGTACTTTGAATTATTAAGTTAAATGCCCCAGAAACTGAAGGAATCAGAAGCAGTGATCAAAGGATTCCAGAAAAATGAATTCTGGAATGACCAGAAGATACTCCAGGAATGTCAAAACATGACCAGAAGATATATTTGATGGCCGAGATTAGAAGGAATAAAAATCATAATGAAACATGGATCTTACCATTGGAAAGCCTGCCAGAAGGACAGTTGATCAAGACAAACAGGAATCAAATATCAATTTTATTCTAGAAGGTATTCTGACCAGAAGATGGCCTGGCAGTGAAAAACTACACAGCCCAGACTTGTTCTAGACTTGACCAGAAGGTATGTTTATTAGTCCAGAACAAGAGGATCAATACAGATTTGGCCCAGACCATAAGATAGCATGATTCAGGGCATGGAACTAAGTCCAGAACAAAAGAAATGAGTTCCAGAATCAATCCAGACCTGGTCCAAAATCAAAGGTAAAATGTCCATACTGAAATATTTTTTGTTCAAGTTAATTTCAGTTTGTTCCAAACCAAAATCCAGAATCTATCCAGATCAGAGTAAAAACTTCCAGATCAATGGTTCAGAAATAATTATTTGGTCCAGTGATGATAAAGATCAGAAAATCAGACCATGGCCCAGCAATGGCCGAAATCAGAGGGACAGGATGTGCAGTCCAGCAAAGGCCGAATTCAGAGGATTTTAGCATATCAAGTGCGTGTCCAGGGAAGGCCGAAATCAGAAGATCAGAGGGTTAGGAAGTATGGTCCAAGAATGACCGAATTAAGAGGACAATAGCATAGCAATCAAGCTGGTCCAGTTGTGGAATATCGCATGAAGATCCAAGGGTGTAGTTTTGATCATGGGGATTAAAGGTGGAGATCTTATGTTATTTTTATCAAAGTATTATTAAAGATTTGTTATAAATTAAAGTGGAGTAGCATGGAAGTCAGAAGCTATGGCGGGAAGCAATAAAAGGATTTGATTGGCGAGTTAATTTATGAAAGAAATCTAAGGCTTAAAAAAAAGATATGTTTTTTATTTTATATGAAGCCCAATTGGTCAAGTTATTTTTGCAAGAGAATCCAGCAAGATTCAGTTCGAAATTAAGCTTGGAAGAGGCCCAAATATGCATCTATAAAAGGAGGCTCAAGGCAGAATACTCAGTATCGAAAATCACAAAAGGGTCATACACTTCAAAAGCAACAAACACCCAAATTTTCATAGAAGTCAATTATGAGTTTTAGCTTTCAAGAAGCAAGTACTCTTGTTATTTTCTTTCCACTGTGTCAAATCTAAGTTGTTGAAGTAGAGTCTACAAACTGAGGGAGTCAGTAGAGGTAGCAGGTTACTTGGCAATTAGATTCATAGTGTTGCGTGTCAAATCTAAGTTGTTGAAGTAGAGTCTACAATCTGAGGGAGTCAGAAGGGGTAGCAGATTACTTGGCAATTAGATTGTGATTTCTTCTACAATCTGGGGTTGTCAGATTGGCTGAAGACAGGTGTTTTCCTCAAGAAGTCTAGGATTGTTAGACTATTGAGAAGACTGGCTTGGAGGGTCAGTAGCAAGGTTGTAATTCAAGGTTTGAATTAGTGAAATCCTTCAAGGAGAAGGGACTGGACGTAGCCTCGTTAACGGTGAACCAGTATAAAAACTGTGAGTTTTTATTTTTATTTTTATCCGCTGCTAACTCTGTTTTAATTATACATCAAGTTTTGTTTTGAAAGTATTAAAACAGGAAAAGTATTCAAGTTAAGGCAAACACAATTCAACCCCCCCTTCTCGTGTTTGCACCTTCAATGTGAAAATTATTTTGTTTCTTATAAGCGTTCATCCTCTGGACAGGAGGTTGATATGTTGTAGTCAATAGTCTGTCCTCTTCCTGGGAGGTTGAGATCTTTGTTCTTGAATCTTTGAATTATGATCTTGTTCCTTCCTTAGTAAAATACTTAAATGGACACATTAGTATAATCATAATCTTGAGATAATTTTGTTATCATTAAAAGAGATTTTTTTCTCAACAAACGCCCCCTTTTTGATGATGACAAAATTTCTTTAGATTATTTTCAAAATGAAATTGTAAAGGTGTTATTTTTTGAGTTTGAAGCTCCCCCTCAGTATGAGCTGAAGAGAATGGGGCTTCCCCTCAGAAAGTGCATAAAAGGTTTTAAAAAATTTTGAACCAATCAGAATACTTTATATTGATAATATATAGATCATACAAAAAAGTTGTTCAAAAGAAAAAAAAACATAGAGGATTGGATACGATAGTTTCAAAAAACATCCTCTTTCCTAAATTCCTAATCATTGACAATTTGATTTTAATCTTTCTCCCCCAAATTTGTCAACAACAAAAAATAGCGGGGTCCAAAGGATGGTGGTCTACTTGGATGGAGAGGAATCATCAGACGAGGAGGAGGTTGAAGGACGAGGCAGTGGTGGAGGAGGTTGAACAAAGGGCACTAGAGGCTATGCATCTGGAGCAACAATCTTGACCAGATTTGTTGTAACCCATTCTAGAAGAGTGCTAAACTGCGTAAGTGTTTGATGAAATGTGGCCATGGTTATAAAAAGTTTTTCTGATCCTTGCGGATTTTTTCCAGTGCACGAAGCTCTTTATGAGAGCGACGGTCTTCTACCTCGGCATCAGTGGTGGGAGGGACGGAGTCATCAGGAATGGGATCAGCGTTAACGCTGGTGCTTTTGATCTAAGAGCAAATACCTTTGTTCTGCGAAGAGTTTTCTCCCTATTTTGCCAAGAAGGATTCAAGTGAACTGAATCGTCTTGTGACTTCAGGAAGAGGTGCAGTTGCTGGTTCATTGATGATAGGATGAGCAGAGGGAGTTGTGATAATATTTCGGGGTACATTTTAGTAGGAGAGGAAAAGATTTGAGCCATGGTGCAAAAAAGTTGAGCTGGTTGCGTTGGACTTGTAGGAGGATGAGGAAAGAGAAATGGTTCTTACAGATTCTGAGATGTTTCTAGTGGATCAGATAGGGGTGGAGTTTCTGGTGGTGGAAATTGATGAGTAGTGAGATTAAGATCAAAATAGAGTTCAACATCGTCTTCCATAAGTTGAGGAGGTGAACTGTGTTCCTCATCCTCTGCTGGAGGAGGGTTTTGATTTTCAAGAGAGACAAGATGAAGTTGAGGTGAAGGAAGACGTTCAGGAGGGTTGACATTTGTGGACGGTGGTGAGGACGGGGATTTTGGTTCATTTTCAGAAGGAGGATTTGATGTGACTGGAGGTTGAGGTGGAGGAGTGGAGGTTGAGTTCTTTTTTGATTTTTTCTTAGATGGCTTTTTGTGAGAGGGCTTTTCTGTGGGATCAAGGCACATTTGATTGACATTTCTGGCAGAGAAGGTGTTATTGAAGGCAATAGAGTGTTCATCTTCCAGAGATACTTTAAAGAATTTTAAAATTTTGGTGAGTATCATTCCATAAGGAGCTGATCTACCAAGATATGCAGCATTCAACATAAACCTGAAAATTATGTTTCCCAGGTGAAGATGGAATCCAGAAATGAGGTGATGGATGATCAGAATGTCCAGCTCAGTCACTTTTTCATAACTGCCAGCCCTAGGGACAACAGAATGTACACAAATATTATGTAACACTCTACATATTGGAAGGAGGTTGGAGGCAACCTGGGGCTTGGGAGGATGAATAAAAATGTTGGCGAGGATAGAGGAGCGAGTAATCTTATAGCTAGAATACCAAGCTTCAGAAAACTGGTAGGGGCCTTCATCACGTATGTCAAAAATTTGACATAACGAGGTTGGAGTGAGCTCAATATGTGCCCCTTTGAGAATAACACTGATGCAATTGTCACCCTTGGACACATTGGCAGTAGCGTAGAAAGCCATGACAAGTTTGGGATATTGGGGTTCGTTGACAAGGAGGAAGGAAGACCAACCTAGTTGATCAAAGATTTCTTCCACATTCATGCCTCCTTGTGTTAGACCTTTGAGGTCAATAATTTTTCCATTTATGACAGACTTGTCCTGCCATTTTTCTGCATATTTAGCTTCCAGGAGCGTGGTTTCGAAAAGAGGGATTTTGGGTTTTTTTGTTGAAGCTGGGTGTGGGGATTTTTTTGGAGTCACTTGCTTTTTTGAAGTTACCGTTTTGGAAGATGTAGGTTTGGAGGAAGGGGTATTTGTGGAATCAGATTTCGTTGCCTCAGAATCGTCTGAGTCAATGACGTGAACAGTGTTGTCTTGAGTGGTTCGTTTAAATGATATTTTTCCATACATAATACGTGCTGAACGTCGAGAAGGAGTTGATGATGAGGTTTTCTGAGAGGAGGTTTTTCTGGCTTTGGAGAGGTTTGAAGATGGTTGAGTGGACGAAGGAGGATGGACAATGCTGATTGGTTCTGGTGAGGAAATGGTAGGGTTTGGATCATTTTGTTGAGAGGAATTATTTGAGATGTTTTCAGAGTGATCTTCAGATGGGTTTGAAGAAAACTTTCTTTTTCTAGGAGTTTTGGTGCGAGCCATTAGTAGAAATTTTGAAGGATTTTCAGAGGGTTTGGTTTTTTACAGAGGGTAAATGGAAGAAGGCATAAGGGTTGATTAAAAAGGAAGAGGCAGAGAGTAACTATAAGTTACCGTTGGAAGGAGGAAGAATGGAGGCTGTAGGTTTTAATCATTGCAGGCTAGGGAGGTGCACGGGTAACTATATGTTGGGCAGTGATTAGGCAGCGGAAAACGAGGAGTTTTTGCAGACATGGAGTGTAATCAGCAGCGATAGATTTGCCTCTGTATGACTTTTGCATATTTTCAAAATTTGGAGGAGAATAGAGGAGTTTTCTGAGTTGTCCATCCTCAGATTTATTGTTTTTTAAAATAATCAACAAATAATAATAAAAAATAATTAAAATTGATAATAAAATTATGATTAAAGTTTATAGCATATAAGTGAACTTATTTTTAGACAATTTTTGAAAGATTTAGGATGGAAAGTTTTTCTAAAATTTTTTGAAACGATCCCCCTGGAGAGGTTTAATGAATATATCAGCAAGCTGATTTTCTGTTTCAATGAAAATTAATTCAACATCTCCTTTGTGAACATGATCTCTTAAGAAATTATGTTTAATCTCAATATGTTTAGATCTAGAGTGTTGAATAGGGTTTTTGGAAAGATTTATAGCACTAGTGTTATCACAGAGGATGGGAATTTTTGCGTACCTTAAGGAGTAGTCTTCCATTTGGTTTTTTACCCAAAGTATTTGGGAGCAACATTAGGCAGTAGATACGTATTCAGCTTCTGTAGTGGAGAGGGCTATGGTATTTTGTTTTTTACATGACCAACTTATGAGAGATGAGCAAAGAAATTGAAAAGCTCCACTTGTGCTTTTCCTTTCAATTTTGTCACCCGCATGATCAGCGTCACAATATGCCATAACGTCAAGATTTGAGTCCTTTTTGTACCATATTCCCAGATTGGTGGTTCCAACTAGATACATGAAGATTCTTTTTACTCTCAGATATCCTAGACGGACCCGGAATATCAACTGCTACTGGCTTCGGCTCTTTGTTCTTCTCTTCCGCCTCTGAATCACGTACATCTCCTCCAATCACCGGGTTAGGAGTCACCACACCTACGGTGGCCTCCGTCTCAACCCCTCTAGCTGGTTCCTCCGCATCATAAAAAATTCTGTGCGCCTCCGATACCAAACGGGAAGGCACGGGAAAGTCAATCCTCGCATAGCTGTGCTCCACGTAGTGCACTACTCCATTGGTCCTACAGGTCCTTTTCAATCTCCCCGTGTACGTAGTCCTACTTGAGATGGGGTCGTATACCCAAGCAGTAGGCACAGAGCAATCAATGAAATCGAGCGACGACGTTTCCGTCGTCTCGGGTCCCACGGGTGGCATGGGTTTTGAGGGCATCTGAGGGCAAAGCCCAAATTCCACATATCATAGTAAAGGGTCACCGACCGAAATTAACAAATAAACACATAGCATTTATATCACAAAACAAATACATCCATGGAATATTATATAATAATGATGAAAAATGAAGAAGCTCATTTTGAAATTTCAAGACATGTACGCCTTTTCAAAACAGCAACCAATTAATATGGAAAACATGTCGTAAGTACAGCCAACACTGAAAGCAATCACAAACATTCATAAAAAAATTCAGATTTTACCACGTATTCACACACGTCACTTTCCAATCATCATCATATAACCAATTCGTGACCCACCGGTCAATCCCCCGTTGCAATATGTATATGCTCATGTATACAAATTCTTGGAATTACCAAGGTGCAGTCGCTCAATAGACCAGCACAATTTAAATATGTTTGACTTTAACAGCCCTCAAGACCAGGGTGCAATCGCTCAACAGATCAGCACCAGTGCAGTCGCTCAACAGACCAGCACTCGTGCAGTCGCTCAACGACCAGCACGTTTAACATATACCAAGGTACAATCGCTCAACATATCAGTACCAGTGCAGTCGCTCAACAGACCAGCACTCGTGCAGTCGCTCAACAGATCAGCACGTTTACGCATTACTCTGTGGCCCATCGCGGGTACCACTTGACTATGCAATGCATGAATATGCAGTGTTTTCTCTTCACTGAAACAATATGCATTATCAGGAAATTTCAACCTTTCCATCATTTTTCAAAACATCTCAACACAATCTATATCATCATCACAACCATGATTAAACAGTCAAGCAATCATTAACACTTTACATTATCTCACAATTCCATTCTTAATTATCATAAGTCTTTTCCCCGACTCTTAAAATTCATAAAACAGTGTTTAAAATTGAGATTTCTGGAAAATACGAATCTATATTCGAATACAGCTTCTCTTTATTCGAATACAGAAGCCAAAAACAGTGCATAATTAACACTCTGTATTCGAATACAGCTTCCTTGTATTCGAATACAGAAGCTAAAACTTAAGTTTCTGGAAAAACCCGAATTTGTATTCGAATACAGCTCCCTTGTATTCAATACAGAAGCAAAAATTGTGGCAGTCAGCATCCTGTATTCGAATACGAGACTGTCGTAGTCGAATACAGATGCGAATACAGTGTTAAAATTTCACTTCTGTATTCGAATACGACAGAGTCGTAGTCGAATACAGTTGCTAAGTCAGAAGCAAAAATCCTTCCTCTGTATTCGAATACAGAGGCCCGTATTCGAATACAAGTTTGAAAACTTGAGTAAAACAGAAGCTTGGCAGGTAGTATTTGAAGGTGCAAACACGAGAAGGGGGGGTTGAATTTTGTTTGACTTAACTTGAATACTTTTCCTGTTTTTTTACTTTTAAAACAAAACTTGATGTATAATTAAAAACAGAGTTAGCAGCGGATAAAAAGTAAAAATAAAACTCACAGTTTTTATACTGGTTCACCGTTAACGAGGCTACGTCCAGTCCCTTCACCTTGAAGGATTTCACTAATTCAAACCTTGAATTACAACCTTGCTACTGACCCTCCAAGTCAATCTTCTCAAACAGTCTAACAACCCTAGACTTCTTTGAGGAATGCAGCTCCTGTCTTCAGCCAATCTGACAATCCCAGATTGTAGAAGAAATCACAACACTATGAATCTAATTGCCAAGTAACCTGCTACCCCTTCTGACTCCCTCAGATTGTAGACTCTACTTCAACAACTTATATTTACCACACAACACTATGAATCTAATTTCCAAGTAACCTACTACCCCTTCTGACTCCCTCAGATTGTAGACTCTACTTCAACAACTTAAATTTGCCACAGTGGAACGAAAATAACAAGAGTACTTGCTTCTTGAAAGCTGGAACACACAATTGACTTCTCTGAAAATTTGGGTGTTTGCTTTGGAAGTGTATGACTCTTTTGTGATTTTCGATGATGAGTATTCTGCCTTGAGCCTCCTTTTATAGATGCAGATCAGGGCCTTTTCCAATGCTTAAATTCGAGCTGAATCTTGCTGGATTCTCTTGAAAAAATAACTTGAACAATTGTGCTTCATATAAATAAAAAACATATCTTCAGATTTTCTTTCAAAATAACTGGCCAATTAAATCAGTTAGTTCCTTCCCGCCACAGCTCCTGAATTCCACAACACCTCACTTTATTTTTGTAACAAATCTTTTTAATCCTTTGATCAAAATAAATTAAATTCTCCACCGTATAATTTTCCTGATTAAATTTGGACCATTGGATCTTCATGCGCTAGTCCACATCTGGACCAACCTAATTGATATGATGTGATCCTCTGATTTCGGCTATCCCTGGACCACACTTCCTGACCCTCTAATCTTCTGATTTCGGCCATCCTGGATGCGCACCTGATATGCTATAATCCTCTAAACTCGGCCTTTGCTGGACTGCACATCCTGTCCCTCTGATTTCGGCCAACACTGGGCCATGGTCTGATCTTCTGATCTGGACCATCACTGGACCAAATAATTAATTCTGAACCACTGATCTGGAAATCTTCCCTCTAATCTGAACCAATTCTGGACTTTGGTCTGGATTAAATTGAAATTAAATCTGGACAAGTAATATTTCAGTCTGAGCATTTTACCTTTGATTTTAGATCAGGTCTGGATCAATTCTAGAATTCATTTCTTCTGGTCTGGACTTAGTTTCATGCCTTGAATCATGCTATCTTATTGTCTGGGTCACATTTGGATTGATTCTCTTGTTCTGGACTCATAAACTTATCTTCTGGTTGAGTCTGGAACAAGTCTGGGCTGTTTTAATTTCTCACTGCCAGGCCATCTTCTAATCATAATAACTTCTGGAATAAATTTTATATTTGATTCCTTTTGGTCTGGAACAACTCTCCCTCTGGCAGGCTTTCCTCTGGTATAGTCCATTTCTTCTTTTGACATTTCTTCCTTCTGATCTGGGCCAGCCAATATATCTTCTGGTGATTCTGGACTATCTTCTGGTAATTCCAGGATGCATTCTGAATGCATCTTCTGCTTCTGATTTCTTCAGTTTTTGGTGGTATTTAATTTAATAATTCAAGGTACAAAATAAGATTATATTGAGTGCTTTTGTAAACATCAAAATCCTATGATTTAGAACCAACTTGGTTCTAACAGTATTCGAATACACTCGTGTTGTATTCGAATACACCTTCGAATTCAGTGAACTTTTCCTTAAAACTACAACACATTTTCAAACTTTTACCTTTGAAAAACCAGCACAACCCCAAAACAGATTCAGCACTCTTTTGAACCACAAAACTCAGGCATTTTTTTATCAATACAGATTTTCCAGAAGAAAATACTTTCATCATTTTAAACCCTTTTACTTTGAAATCATCAGCAACACAGATTATCATCAACACCAGACTATTTCACCATAGCAGAAACAGAATCACCAACACCAGAACAAAAGACATTTTTAACCATTTACATTGTTGATCATTTCTCAAAACAACATGCAAGGTATTTCCAGCATTCTTACACAACCAATCACAACATGCAAAGCATTTTCAGCTTTCTCACACAAGCAGAACAACATTAATACATTCAGCCAAACAGCAACTCTCACATAGCAGCAAAACACCAACAGAATGTATTTTTTTTTTGGCATTTTATACAACCAGCACATTAGTTTTGAAAATATGCATTTTAATCATCTTCAAAATAACATGCAAGACATTTTTCAACTTTCCCACATAAACAAAACAACATTGAAGCAACAACCAGAACAGCACACATCACAGATTATTAAAAACACCAACATAATGCATTTTCTTCATTTCTTTCAAAATGTCATTGCAAAACAGTTTTACTTCAAACAATGATGAAAACATCAGTAATGTCACGATTGTTATGCATTTCCAGCCCTAATGCAACTAGAAAGTGGAAGGTGCCCTTACCCTTGTTGCGTTTCTGCTACTGCTCACGTTTCTGCGTCAAAACTCGGCGAAACTCCCGTTTACGTTTGCTGCTACGAAAATAGGTTCTCTAGCTCCGGAATGATGAGGGGAACAACTTTTGTACTGGGGGTTTTCTGGTTTGGTGTTTGGATTTCCAATTAATGTCACTTTTGAGGAACTCCCTCTTTTTTTTTTTTTTTTCAACGTATAACAGATTTCAGAATGGGAGAAGGGAAGGGAGAAGGTGATATTGTTACATGTAGTATGGGCAGTAAGAGAGGAGGAATGGTGTTCTGATTTTACCCATCCTTCTCACTCCTATTTATAGGCTTGTGTGGGTGCCACCTCACCCGACACTTGTCTGATCCTTAGCACTTAACCAATCTCGTCGCAATTAGCCGATAATCCCTCGGTTAACTGTCTGTTAATTTAATTACTCGTAATTAAATTAATTTATTCTTCATCCAATAATCTTAATATATCTTCAAAAATAAATATTTATATATATATATATATTTACTCAAAACATACATATATTAAATATTTTACAAATATCCCCAAAATACATTTAATATTAATTTCATAAATTAATTCTTAAATTTAAGGGTCTTACAGTTACACTAACGACGGAGACGTCGTTAGTTTTCCTTGATCTTTACGCACGACGTATTTGTAGACAACACAGAGGGGCAGACAGCTGGGTGAAGACGAGACTGGCAGAGGATGCGGTGTAAACCGTGCTACTGTAGCTTAGTGCATGATCAGACTAGACTTGTTGTATAGGGTCTTGAACTTTGGGAATGTAATGTTTTATTTTGGGAATTTTTGTATATCTTTCTTCTAAACTTTTCCGCACTCTGATAATATTTTGGTGGGTCCAGGATACTGTTGTTGGATGTATCTCTATTTTGATATAATTTGAAGATTTAATTCCCAAAAACATTTTACTTGAGTAATCGTGATGTAATTATTTAATTACTTTCGGTCGTTTGGTTTACGGCAAATTATTCCTAGAAAATGAATTAATTTTATTTTAATTAATTCTGAAAATTCTTTTATTTATTTTTAAAAAAAAAATACACTCACATTGTGTTTTAAATTGGGGGTGTTACAGTAAACACTACAAAATATGATGCTTATATTTCGTTGTGCCGTTTTCACAAAGATACTATGGACAGAAAACGCACACAGGCTGGTTCGGAGTTTGCTAGACAAAGATATGGTGTTGGTAATCTGACTGTTGACAATAATTACTGCATTATTTCTTAAGCTATATATTGATACCAAAAGCAGGGAACTACTCACAGATTTCTGAATTTGAACTTCAAATTATGATCTTTATGATACTAAACTGGGCATACTTCGTCCGCTCAGTTCTATATGCTTCCAAAGACTCTAAAGCTTTACCCTACGCAAGAGAAGTCACAAGAATTCTGGATCATTTTAAAGTTGATTTCTCATGCGAGGTGTTGTACCAAACCACCAAAGATAATTTGCTAGATTTAAGTGTTTTGCCTAGTATGAAAATAGTTTGGAGTGAACCACTTCAAATTTATGTCCATAAGGGTGATCTTGGACAAAGTTCATCAACTGCCCAAGATAGCAATGGAGAAGAAGCAGAACCAACCACAGGCCCAGCAGTAGCACCAAAAGCAGCAACAGTAGTAGCACCAGAAGCAGACAACGTAGCACATACTGAAGACATCATCTCAAACAAATGAACATGGACAAACTTAACTTCATTCAATCCTTTGTCACAGATCAATTCCAACACTTGAATGATTCTTTCAGTAATCAAATTCAAAACATGACTGCTTCCTTCAACAACCAATTCCAAGATCTTTAAACAACCATCACTAAACATCATACATTCTTTCATCAAGAACTCAGTGACCTATCCGACAAAATTGACCAACTGCATCTTCCACCAGACTTAGATGATTAAATTGGCTATTTGCAGTTTTTGTTATTTGTTTCTGCTATGTTTGACTTTCCCATTAAAACTATTAGTTTCTTTTAATATGTATTACTAGACATGGTTTTGTTAAAATTTCATTTGATTACAAATTCTTCTATATATCATGTGATGCTTCTATTCCTATTTATGTATGCTTTGTTTATAGTATCCTCTTCCTTTTTGATAATGTCAAAAGGGGGAGAAAAAGTGTATATATATTGTTGTTGCTAGTTATTTTGTACAGATCCTCCAACACTTAAGAAGGACAAAAACATATATCAAGGGGGAGTAAGCACACATCTAGGGGGAGAAATTAAGACGTTGAAAAATTCAAGCAACAAGATTTTTGTCATCATCAAAAAGGGGGAGAATGAAAATTAAAGATCTACATTTTTTATGAAGACAAAAAGTTCATTGATCAAAAAGCAAAAGGATATTAAGCCAACTCATCCTTCAAATTTATATTTAGGTAACTTAGGAAAATACATTTCAAGTACAATATTATGAGAACCTTCTTGATAGCATATGCATTAAAATATTTTATAAAAATATTTAAAAACATAAACATATGTTTGAAAATAAAGTTTTTACAAAAACTGAAAATCTGTATTCGAATACGAAGTGTCGTAGCCGAATACAAATTACAATCAGAAGCTATAACTAAAGATCTGTATTCGAATACGAAGTTTCGTAGCCGAATACAGATTGCAAGTCAGTAGCCAAAACTGAAGATCTGTATTCGAATACGAAGTGTCGTAGCCGAATACATATTGTAAGTCAGTAGCCAAAACTGAAGATCTGTATTCGAATACGAAGTGTCATAGCCGAATACATATTGCAAGTCAGTAGCTAAATTTAAACTTTTGTATTCGACAACAGCTTCGCGTATTCGAATACAACTCAAGTCAGTGGCAAAAATCTCATACTTGTATTTGACTATGAGGTACCGTATTCGAATACGAAGTTCAAATTTTAAATCAAAACTGAACGCTATAGAAGTGTATTCAAATACACTAAGGCTGTATTCGAATACAACTTTGAAACAATCCAACTTTTCAGTTTTGAAACATTGCATAAGTTCATCCAAAACTTTTGGGAACCATTGCCACTGATCTCAAGTGTTAACTATGGTATATAAATACTTCAAAGCTTCAGTTCTTACTCAGAACTTTCGACTTACCTTTTTAGAATCAATTTTCTGAAATATCAAACACTTCAAAAACTTAATTTTCATATTTTCAAGTACATGCTTTTCATTTTCATATCATTAAGAAAGGTTCTCAGTTGTACTTGGAAGTGTGATTGATTAAGTATCAAATACTTAGTGTTATAACCTTGTTCTTAGTTAAAGAACATCATTACAAAATCAAATAAAGTCATTGTATCACTTGAAGAACTTAGTGTAGATTCTTCAAGTATTGTTAACTAAGATAGTGGTGTACTATCTTCTGTTAAGTATTAAAGAATTTGTAACTGAAGTCATACGGTTAGACTTGTAACATATTCGAACAAAGTGGAAAATCTCTTGTGGTGTGCAAGAGGACTGGATGTACCCTTGGTTGTAAAGGGAACCAGGATAAATTTCTGAGTGTTTTACTTTTTGTCATTTACAAGCTTTCATTTACAAGCTTTCATTCACAAACACAGCAAATTAAACAAACTCAAAACAGTCACTTGAACAATCTCACAAAAACTCTAAAAATAGAAAAATCGTCTAACACCTAATTCACCCCCCCCCCCCCGTCTTAGGTGCAACTCTGTTCTTACAGATCAAAAAATTATGTCATCCACATAAATTTGAACTATTAACATGTCCTCATTGTGAATCTTTTTGAACAAGGTTGTATCAATCTGACCTCTTGAGAAACCATTTTCTTTTAGAAAGCAACTCAACCTTTCATACCAAGCTCGAGGAGCTTGCTTTAATCCATAAAGGGCTTTTGAGAGCTTGAATACATGATCTGGCTTCTTTTTATCTTCAAATCCAGGAGGTTGGTGAACATAAACCTCCTCATTTAAGAATCCATTCAAGAAGGCACTTTTAACATCTATTTGATATAGTTTGATTCCTTTATTAGTGGCATAGGCCAAGAGAATTCTGATTGCTTCAAGTCTTGCAACCGGTGCAAATGTTTCATCATAATCAATTCCTTCTTGTTGCTTCAAGTCTTGCTTTATTTCGATTAACTTCTCCATCCTCATTTAGTTTGTTTATGAAGATCCATTTGGTTACAATGATGGATTTTTCCAGAGGATGGGGAACAAGATCCCACACTTTATTTCTTTCAAACTGAGATAGTTCCTCCATCTTGGCGTTCATCCATGATTGGTCACTTATGGCTTGATCAATGTTTTTAGGTTCAACTTGTGATATCATGGCCATGTTGTTTGAATCTCCTTTCAATGATTGCCTTGTCCTAACTCCATCAGCAGTATCACCTATGATCAGATCTAGAGGATGATACGTTACAATCTTCCATCCTCTTGGAGGCTGTTGAGAGGTTGGATCAGAATTGTCCTCCTCGTTTGGATTGTGAACTTTAGAGGATGAATTTTCATCTTCTTCATATTTATCCATGTTTTCTAAACACAAGTCATCAAACTCATCAAAAATAACATGCATGGATTCCTCCACAGTTTGAGTCCTAAGATTATATATTCTATAACCTTTAGATGATGTGGAGTATCCCAAAAATATACCTTTATCAGATTTTGGATCAAACTTTCCCAAATTTTCGTTATTATTAAGGATGTAGCAATAACATCCAAATATATGAAAATAAGAAATATTTGGTTTTCTACCTTTCCAAAGTTCGTATAGAGTTTTGTTTAAAATCTTTCAGATGGAAACTCGATTTGAAACATAGCATGCTGTGTTGACAGCTTCAGCCCAAAAATATTTTTCAATGTTGGCTTCATTTAGAATAGTTCTAGCCATTTCTTGTAAAGTTCTATTTTTCCTTTCAACAACTTCATTTTGTTGAGGAGTCATTGGACAAGAAAAATTATAAGAAATACCATATTCATCAAAGAAGGTTTTGAAGGAGTCATTTTCAAATTCTCCCCCATGATCACTTCTCACTGAAATAATTTTTTATCCTTTTTTCATTTTGTATCTTTTTACAAAAATATTGAAATGCCTCAAAGGCTTCATTTTTGTGTTTTAAAAATAAGACCTAAGTAAATCGTGAAAAGTCATCTACTATAACAAATCCATATCTTTTTCCACTAAGACTTGGAGTCTTGATAGGACCAAATAGGTCAATATGAAGGAGTTCAAGAGGTTGATCTGTTGAAACAATATTTTTAGAGTGAAAGCTACTTTTAACTTGTTTTCCTTTGGCACAAGCCTTGCATACTTTGTCTTTCTCAAAATTTATTTTTGGAATACCTTTAACTAATTCTAATTTTGATAATTTAGACATAGTATTCAAGCTAGTATGACCAGACAGTTTGTGCCAAATCCATTTATCCTTTTCAATAGACATAAAACAAGATTTAGTAGGTAAATCATCTAAATATAAAACATATAAATTCTTTTTCCTTATACCTGAGAATAAAACTCTACCCGATGATGAATGTTTGACCTCGCATAGAGTGGGTTTAAAAACTACTTCAAATCCACTATCACAAAGTTGGCTAATGCTTAGCAAGTTATGTTTTAAACCATCAACATACTGAACATTTTCGATTTTGGCAGAATTGTTTTTACCAATAATACATGTTCCTTTGATTTGAGCTTTATCATTGTTGCCAAATGTAACTGATCCTCCATCTTTTGATTCCAAGGAGATGAAGCAATGCTTATCCCCTGTCATATGTCTTGAGCAGCCACTATCCAAGAACCATGGCTTTCTTTTGTTGATCAGATGATGTACCTGTGTTAGGATTTAGAAGTGATTTAGGTACCCATATAGAATTGGGTTCTTGGTGGTTAGTCCGTCCTCTTGTAAGGATTTTCTTTTTATGATAGCAAATGGAATCACGGTGTCCATGCTTATTACAAAATGAACATTTCCTTTTGTTATTTTCAGCCCTTTTCTTAGCATGACAAACTTTGATAGTATGTCCATGTTTTTTGCAAAAGGCGCATTTAGGTCTACCCTCTAGGTTCTTTGGTAGAGAAAAAATTTCATATAATTTTTGTTTTTCAGAACTTTTAAAACCAATACCAGCTTTATCAAAAATTCTAGATTGAGATCCCATAATTTTTTGAAATGTTTCTGTGGATTTGACAAAGTTGGTAATGTCGATTTTTAGTTTTTCAACTTTGATTTACAAGTCCTTCTTTTCTGTGTCATCTTCAGGAGGATGGATTTTGAGATTCTCTTTGTTCAAAATGTTTTGTTGCTCAGACAATTTTCTATTTGATTGCTGCAAGTCTAGAATGATTTTTTGAAATTCCTCATTCTTAGCTTAAAGTTCCTTATTTAGTTTCTTTATTTCATAATTTTGGTTTTTAAGAAAACCACATTTATGAGATAGAGTGTTTGAGTCACTTAAGAGATTGTCAAATTCTATTTCTAACTTTTCACAAGAAGGACATAAATCTGTAATGCTTACCTCATCCATTTCTGAATTTGCCATGAGACAAAGGTTGGCTTCTTCTTCTTTTTCTTGCTCAGAGGATGATTCATCATTGTCATCCCAAGTGGCCATCATAGATTTGTTCTTGTTGTGAAATCTTCCTATGTTCCTTTTGTTTAGAGGACACCTAGTTTTGTAGTGTCCCATTTTATTGCATCCATAACAAGTTATCTAGCTTTTGTCAACCTTTTCTTTTTTAGAAGATCTTTTGTCTTATCCTCTTCTATTGATTATTCTCTGGATTCTTCTAGAAATTAGAGCCAGTTCATCCTCCTCCTCAGAAAGATGATATTCTGCGTTATCCTTTTCTGTGATATTTACAAAAAATTTGGAGGATGGACTTTCAGTTTGACTGGATTTCAAAGCAATCATTTTCCCCTTTTTGCTTGGTTTATCAGCGAGCAATAAAGGTTCATGAGCTCTAAGAGTTCCAACCAGATCTTCTAACCTCATGGTGGCCAAATTTCTTGCTTCTGTGATGGCAGTCACCATGGGTCTCCATTCCTTTGGTAAACTTCTTAATATCTTCCTTATCCTCTCTTGGACGGAGTATTCTTTTCCAAGAGACCTTAAATTGTTCGGGATGATTGTTAGCCTTGAGAACATTTCATCAATTGTTTCTTCTTCCTTCATTTCAAACAACTCGAATTCTCTTACTCCCATGTCAATCCTAGCCTCTTTAACGTGACTTGAACCTTCATGATGGATCTTCAAGGTGTCCCATAGTTCCTTAGCACTTTGGAATTCTTCAACTTTGTCATACTCTTCCCTGCTCAGAGCACACGTTAGAAATAAATGAGCTTTAGAGTTTAGAAGTACCTTGACATTTTCTTCAGTTGTCCATTGTGTTTGAGGTTTTTCGTCAGAAATTGAGTCTGTGATGTTGATTCTAATGACATGATTTCCATTTTCTACCACAGGCCACATGTTGTTATCTTGTTATATGAGAAACAATCTCATATTACCTTTCTGGTGGTAGTAGTTTGTGCCATCAAAGTAGGGAGGTCTGTTGGATGATCCTCATTCAGGGATATACTTAGCTTTTGATATTTTTCTTTTGGATCTTTTTCTCTTACACTGTTAGGTGTAGTTTTTAGAGAACCTTGCTCTGATACCAATTGAAGTAGCTAGAATATCACTAGAAGGGGGTTGAATAGAGATATTTGAGGTTTTAAATATTCTGTTTAGTTTTAAAGCTCTATCCTCTTCGAGAGGATGAATATCAGAAGTTGAAATCTTAGATGTTTAGTAGATTACCAAAAGATAAAGAGATAGAGAGAGGATCATTACACACACACAATTTTATACTAGTTCACCCAATGAAGGCTACGTCCAAACCTCACACACTTGTGAGATTTTACTAAGTATCAAAAGCTATCAGCCTCTCACTGAGGTTGATTACAGATAGTGTATTCTAGAGATTCACCAAGCTTACAATTCTTTCTTTCTGATTTCAATTTCTCTCAAGTGTTACTCACTTGAAATTTACAATATGATATGAAGTAATTTGGGTTGTATTACTTTCTACAAAGATATTTCAAAGATCTAGTGTAAAATTATAGAAAGTATAAGGGGAGGATGGAATGCTCTTGATAGCCTTTTTTATTTTTCTTTTTGTGCGTATTGTTGTGTGTTGAATGAAGAAGAGCAGCCTTCATTTTATAGAGAAATGAAACTTTTTCTTCAAGAGAGTTGTCCTTTATGACTATTTTCTCAAGTTATAATGATCCTTGAGTTTTGTCTTGAATTGCAAAACTGCCATTGAATATGTCCTCATTCTGCTTAGTACTTAGGAGGTTTGATCTTCACAAAGCTTTCCATAAGGTTAGATCTTTCTATACGCTTTGACAACTGGAAAGTGCTTTTTCCTTTTTCCAAGATATGTACTCTCTCTTTTCGTGAATAGTGCAGCCTTTGGTACTTTAGTACTTTTAGTTATTTTCAAGGTAGGAGGATGAAGAAGCAGCTAGTGTTCATCATCTGGTGTTCATCTTCTGGTGTTCAACTTCTGGTTTTCATCTTCTGGTGTTCATCCTCTAATGTTCATCTTCTGGTGTTCAACTTCTGGTGTTTATCTTCTAGTGTCCATCTTCTGGTGTTCAACTTCTGGTTTTCATCTTCTGGTGTTCATCCTCTGATGTTCATCTTCTGGTGTTCAACCTCTAGTGTTCATCTTCTGGTGTTCATCCTCTAGTGTTCATCCTCTGGAGCTAATGACTTTGTTTCTTTGTGCTATTTATCCAGCAATTTGTTTTCACTTAATTTTGACTTGGATATGTGAAAATTATTTTGTTTCTTATAAACGTTCATCCTCTGGACAGGAGGTTGATATGTTGTAGTCAATAGTCTGTGTCCTCTTGTTGGGAGGTTGGGATCTTTGTTCTTGAATCTTTGAATTTTAATCATGTTCCTTTCTTAGTAAAATACTTAAATGCACACATTAGTATAATCATAATCTTGAGATAATTTTGTTATCATTAAAAGAGATTTTTTCTCAACAATTACAATTCCTTGACTATCAAATTCTACATCTATAACACATTCATCACATTACATGGTGACAAGCTTTTCCTACCAAGTTCTACCCAATTTCATCACATTAGGCGTCTGCATCACACTGATGCTATTGATGCATTATTTTCCTTGAAAGTTCACCACATCATTGAGCCCATCACCAATATTGGGTTGATCTCTTAAAACTTAGAACTTGAATTACATTATTGTTGTCCAAATTTGTTGATCTGTTTGCCGCTCCCACATGTTTACCACCATCCCAAGTTTAGGATCATGTTATTCCTTGTTGAAATGTCGCAATCCAGTTAAGTTAAACCTTATTGATACCCCCACAGTCAAAAAGCATATATTAAACATATGGTGGCTGAGATTTTGGATCAATGCATTATACAACCTAGCACATGTCCTTTTTCGTCACTACTCCTATTAGTCAAGAAGAAGGATGGTACATGACGATCTTGTACAGACTATCGAGCCTTGATCACGATTATAGTTAAGGACAAATTCCCTATCCCAATGGTTGATGAGCTATTGGATGAGTTACATGGTGCTCTCATTTTTCTAAACTGGATTTGCATTATGGATATCACCTAATCTTAGTTAATCTTGAAAATCAACATAAAACGGTGTTCCAAACTCACCAAGGCTTATATGAAGGGTTAGTCATGCCATTTGGCCTCACAAATGCCTCAGCTACATTTGAAAACCAAATGAATCATGTGTTTAGATATCAACTCTGCAAAACAGTCTGGGTGTTCTTTGACAACATTTTGGTCTATAGCCCCACTTTATCTGCTCACCTTTTGCATTTAGAGGAAGTGATACAAGTGCTACATCACAACTACCTCTATGCTAAATTGTCAAAATGTAACTTTGGTCTTACCAAGGTCGATTATCTTAGACATACCCTACCAGGGAATGGTGTAGAGATGGATTAGACTAAAGTCAAGGCTGTTTAAGATTGGCCTACCCCTTCCTGCATTAATCAGCTTCATGGTTTTTTGGGACTTACCAGCTACTACCGTCTTTTTCTCAAGAATTATGCCTCAATTGTCTTACCTCTTACAAAACAATTGAAGAATGGTAACTTTGCATGGACTGATAAAGCTACGACTGCATTTTAGACCCTGCAACAAGCTATTACTCAAGCTCTTGTGTTGGCTTTACCTGATTTTTCTCAAGTTTTTATCTTGGAAACTAATGCTTCTGGTTCAGGTGTTGGGGGTTGTTTCGGGTCAAGAAAAACATCTAATTGCTTAATTTTCAAAGAAGTTGAATATTCAAAACGTAGAAACAATTTTCATATGTGTGAGAAAGATACACAATCAGTCTCTCTATCAATATTTAGATAGGAATTTACACTTTACCTTTTAACCATAAAAGGATTTCTTACAATCTACTCAAACTATACTCAACACTTATAGTTTTGAGTTTTTATACAATGATAATGAGATTGTTTGTTTAGAATCTGAGTTATCCCAACTCGTGTTTGAGATTAGATTCTTTACAAGAGATTCAAAATAAGTATAACAATGAATTGAACTAGAAACAAAATTAACTCTCTTGTGAATTTGGAGAATTTCAAGTATGTGAGTGAATGATTTGATCAATTGAATAGCACTTGAGCTTCTGCATTATCTTTGAGCATTCGCCTTCCTTTTATAGGCTTAAGAGCAGCAAATGGAGGTCAAAAGAGTCGTTGGAAGTGCTCTTGTCAGGCTTGACCAGAGCCAATATTTATGATTAAAAAAAATCCAGCTTTTGACTATTTTTAATTTCTATTTTGACTGGGCTGAATCATTTGTTCTTGATCGGATTCTTTTGAGCTTAATGATCATTTAATATTGTAGATATGTGATGATGCTTTGTATCTTGAATTGGAGTCTTGAACTTGATTAAAACAGATTTGAAAAGATCATGAAAGGTTGTTGCAGAAAATTGTAAATGAAGCTGCTGAAGATTGATGATCAATCTGGACTTTTAGCTTTTGAGTTTCTTGGAGATTGATAATAAATATGGATGATTTTTTTAACATACTCGAAGTTGTCTTGATGCCTTGTACATTGTCAAGATCGTTTATTAGTCTTGACAGCCAAACTGGAGACTATTCAGTCTTGCTTGGACAGCTTGATTCATGACCTTTTTCTTTGTGATTCGAATAGCTTCTTTTGATTGTAATTGATCCTATATGTTGCTTGTCAACTACTCATAATACTGATGTAAATTCCAGAGGCAATAACTTCAATTAAGTAATGGAGATTGATTGGTCTTTATGCTATCATGGTCATATTTGAACGTGGAGAACATTCTCCGTTTTTCAGTTTGTGTCAAGAATGTTCTATGTTCTTTATTATATTGATTTCTTGGCTTTGCTTGAATCCTATCTTTGAATTAATACACTCAAAAGCATAAGTTAAATTAACATAACATTTTAGAATCATAATTAACGTTTTTAATTAACTTTTGTTTATTTTCATCAAAACTTTAAAAATGAGAGTTTGTCTTAGCATAAGTTTCATCACTACCTATTTGATCATACTTACAAATCAAAAGAACTTGAAATCGCTAATAGAGCAAACTGTTCAGACACAAGAGCAGCAACATTGGTTGCATAAATTTCAGTGTTGTGACTTCTCCATTGAGTATAAATTAGGGCGAGAAAACATTGATGCAGACGTTTTATATCAATAATATTTCATGGTTGTATTGTATCAACAATCCTCCTTATTGTAGAAGATTCACCAAGCTATTGAAAGGGATGAGATTATAGTTGAATTAAAGAAACAATGCTTACAAGTGCTTCAAAAGGACCCCAATTATCATATTCAAAATAATCTTTTATTTTAGAAGTCTTGATTGGTCATTCTTAGATATGAGGTTATCATAAATAAGGTTCTCATTGAGTATCATGCTTCCCCCATTGGTGGACACTTGGGTATCCGTAGAACTAAGGCCAAAATTTATCACCAATATTTTTGGCCCAACATGTCCAAAGATATTACCAAATTTTTCATTGAATGTTTAATTTGTTAGCAAGAAAAGACAACTAATACCCTGCCAACAGGCTTGTTATAACCTTTACCAATTCTATTCCAAATATGGTTTTACAGAGATGATGGTTGTAGTCAACAGGTTGATGAGACTTTTATGCATACAGTGATTAAAATCCATGGCATCCCTAAAAGCATTATGTCAAACAATGATAAGGTTTTTACCAATCAATTTTGGTTGCAATTGTTTGAGCTTAGTGGTACTACTTTGGCCATGAGTTCTTCGTACCACCCACAAATCGATGGTCAATCGGATGCTCTGAATAAATATTTGGAACTATATTTACGTTGTTTCACGAATTACAATCACAAGTCATGGTTTAAAATGCATTTGCGGTATGAATTTTGGCACAAACACCTTCTTTAAAAGTAGTATTGCAATGACACCATTCAAAGTCTTTTACAATTGTGATGTTTCTTCCATTTTCCGCTATGAGTTAGAACTCTTAAGACCCCATGCACTACACTTAAAACTCAACATCACAAAAGCTCAAGGATTTATGAAGAAGTTTACTGATAGAAAAAGATTTCATCTTGAATTTCAAATAGGGATATGGTGTTAGTTAAGTTGCAACCATATTGGCAATATTTGGTTGTTTTGCACAAAAATCAAAAGCTCGGTCAAAAGTATTTTGGTTCATTTCCAGTTATTAAGAAGATTGGGAATGTGGCTTACAAATTGTTGTTACCACCAACTGCAAAAATCCATCTAGTGTTCCATGTCTCGGTGTTAAACCTTGCAAAAATGATCACTCAATACAATATTTTTCCCATACCTTTACTTTGTACTGAGCAAGGTCTTGTCCTAACACCTCAACAGATTATGCCAGAGCATGAGATTTTTAGTAATGGTCGACATGAGCATCAAGTCTTAAGGAAATGGGCTGGCTTGTCACCATTGGAGGCAACTTGGGAAGATTGGCTCATTGTATATAAGACTTTCCCTTATCTCAATCTTGAGAACAATGTTGTTTTTAATGGGGAAGGTAGTGTAACGGTAATACCAACACTACAGACGAATTGCAGAATAAGACAAAATTTGTTATTCCACATGAGCAGGTGGTAGTGGATCCGCTCAATCAGGAAAGAAGGACAAGTGCTAGGACCTAAGAGGCTAACAAATGCCTTGCTGATTTTATCCTATAAGAATGGGAAATGATTAGAGGAAAGCCAGACAAAGATTGAAGATTCTAGTACCTTCTTCTTTAATTAGTACCTTCCTGCAATAGCCTCTTTTACTAGATTTTTACTCAATATTCCATTTGTACTACCTTTTAATTCCACAAAAATGTACTCTTAATGCACCTTTCTTTGAGTACTATCATCAATAAATTGATTCATTATTCATGATTTATCTGTTTTACTGTTGCATTGATCTAGTACCATAACATGGTGTTACAGTTATCTTTCCTTAAAGAATTTCATCCTTAATATTCAATTTGTGGTAGAATTTTAAAAATCAACAATTAATCACTAATTCAAATTTGACAACATAAAATGAATTAATACTAATTGGCACGAAATAGTCGAATGTATTAAGATTCAAGAACGACAAAAAAGGTTTACATTTATGTGGAAAATACCTTAACATAAACAAGAAAAAAATGGCAAAGATAGAAAAATCAACTCAGGTCGAGTCAATTCCCTCCATTTAGGTGTGTGGGTCTGCTTAGCTCAGAGTCTTGTTGCCTCTGTTGTGTTGGCCCGCAAGGTCTCCTCAATTAAGCCCCTAAGGTCAGACTAAAGACTTCAAGTGCTTCCACTTCTTGTTGCTCATGCAGCTCCTCAAAGGGATAGATTTGCTACTTTAGTTCTATCTTCGCATCTCAGCTAAGAGAACTCGATTTTCCTACAATCTTCTAGGTGCTGGATGATTTGAGTTATGTGTGTAGAACGAGAAACACAAGAAATGAAGGTTTGAATGGTGCTTTATTTTAAAACTATTTTAACAAGATTAAAATAAAGTGATGAAAAAATAGCAGATAAAACAAAAAAATAAAACAACAAAACCAATTTATCCTGGTTCACCACCAACACGATAGTACGTCCAATCCATTCCAACTGGAGGATTTAATCCACTAATTCACTAACTGAATTACATTTCCACTAAACACCTACTAGTCAACTAACTATTTTCAAGTCTTCTCAACCTTCTAGCTTAGCACAGTTAAGTTGTTGAGGGATGCAGCCACTACTGGGCTAGGTTACAAACAAAATGTGTTTATGGGTTTTCTAAAGAACTCTCACAAGAGGATGTTTACAAAGTTTTTCTCTTAGAAAACATTTCTCAACATTTAGACAAAAACAAAAGATTAAGGGCAAGAGTGCATACATGGTTGTATCATGCTTATTGTAGTATGTTGTTGTTGTGTTCTTCAATGAGGTTGCACATTCTTTTATAAAGAACTTTAGGGTTTCTGGTCATTGTCCTAATTGCAAGAAATCAACACATAGCATGAAGTTTTGTATCAAATCTTCAAAGATTGATTCATCATTGAAGCTTGATATGGAGACAGAAAGAGCAAAAGATATCATGATCAGAGTCTGTCACATAGACCTTCAGACAAATAACAAATTCATGGTAATGACCATAGGGTTGCACAAATTTGTCTTCTTCAGAGTGTCGAATTTTATTATAGCATTGACTATCCATAGCGTTGACTTTTTATCAGTGTGTTGACTTTCCATGAGAGTCAGACAATCGATGATTGTCATGATTATCAGAGACAAACGATCATTTGCTTGCCACACTTATCAAAGGAAGAATAATCAATGAGCCTTAACATCTATTTTAATATACATAATTGTGTTCAAAATTGCATATAAATAATTTAGAATCAATATGTAGATAATTTAGAATCAATATGGAAATAAAAAACAAATCTCAATAAATAATAAAAAAACATTGTTATTCAATTGTTAATAGAAATATGTAATTGTTTTTGGGTAAGTATTTCATATATGCATGTATAAATAGCTATATAAAAAAAAGTAAATCTCAATAAAAAAAATGATAAATATTTAGTTATTAATGTCAATACTGTTATATAAGTTAAACATGTCTCATGTTCGAACTCGAACTTCGTAATTGTGTGTGAGTTTTTATAGTAATTATATCATTTTATCTTTAGAAAAAAAAAAGTTCACTTATTAAAATTAACATGTGCATGTATATATAATTCTTCTAATATTTAATTGTTAATAGCAAAAAAATAACAAATTATTATTATTGTTGTTAATTATTTTTACACTTAATAATCCATAGTGTTAAAATTTAAATTTGAATATTTCATTTATGCAGACTTATACAGATTCCGGACTATATTTCAGATTTAAAAGACTCTTAAAATTCGGGCTCCAAATTTAATTAATGTTCAAGCCTTACATTTTTTTTATTTTCGCCCATTTTGACAATTTTAGTCCACTGCGACCTTACCCTAGAGCTTTCCTGTTCTCCATCAAGATGTGAATGCGATTTAATATTTTGTAATTATAAGGAAATTTAGTGGGAAAAATAGCCCATGATAATAAAAATTGCTTGTCGCTTCTTCTTGCAAGGCATCCATATTAAGTATTCGATTTTACATGTTTGAAAGGGACATCGATATTCAATCAGAAAAAGATCAAATAAAACTCAAATATTTATATATAACTACATAATTAGTCAGCTAGAGTGAGTCAACCCATTTTTCCCGCATGAATATGTCCAATTTAAAATTGAGGTGAGGATTACAATCATGCATATATAATAGAATTGAAGTGTCAAAAATTCCATATGGGGACAAACTATGTGATAGTTGTTGTTTGTTGGTGGGTATTTGGTTAACTCGGCGTCTAAACAAGGGAGAGGTGATGGGAAAGGTGCCCACAACATACATCTATCTTATTATGTCGCAAAACTCCAATAATTTCAATTGATATACATGCATTAATTAAGAAAGATGGTTGAAATTGACTAGCTTGGTCCTTTTGTGATTTGTGAGGGACACAAACTTGTGCAAGAGGTCCTTAAGGATGAAAGAGGTACTTTGATTTAGATAAATATGAATGATAAGTAAATATATTTATAGTGCTGGGGCCTGGTCCATCAATTGATGAATAATATTCATCTTAGAATTACTAGATCGTGAGTTGTGATAGATGACAATGACTTAGTGGAAAGTTAAAACTTTGTGGTCTAAGCCACAAAGGTCAAAGCACGAGTTAACACTGATGTTTTAGATTTAAATTCGAAATTAATGTTAAATCTAATAATATTAGTATTTTTTAAATGAACGAAGCTTATAAATTTCTTTTATTTTCTATTCTTTTTTATTTTATAATATTTTGTTCTAATTTTTGTTAATTTTATAACATATATGTTATCAATATGACACTGTACTAAAGCATGACTAGACTTTAGGATTGTATTTGAACCATTTTAATTCATGATCATGCTATCATATTCATTCTTATGGTTTTAATTGTTTTATTTATTTATTTTCATGTCAATCTTTTAAATTTTTTTATATAAATTGTTTTTGTTATTTTAGATAACTTTTGTAGAATTATTCAAAATTTGATTTTTCTTAATTATCATAGATTTGTGATATATATAGTTTTTGAAGAATTAATAATGTAATATCTAGGTTCATTATAAGATTGCAATGAGTTTGATACGAAGGTTTGCGGCTGACATTGAAGAATTAGACTTTTAAATTCTAATTGAAATTTATTAATTAATCAGTCTATTTGATTTTAGTATAAGAAAACAAATATACTTTCATGTCACTCAAATATACTCCTACAGAGTAGCAACGTTGAGAAAAAAAAATTCATTAATATTTTAAAAGTTTAGGCACAATAATGACTGAAGAGAAAAGGAATTATATATTTAAAAAATTAAAAACTCGCGTAATTTTTTTTAATTATATTCCTTTTATGAACGATAGTACTAACTTCTTAGAAGTTAATGTGTTTTAAAATAAAATTTAAGATAAGAAAATAGTGTATCAATTTAAAGTAAAAAAGACCTTATAAATGATCAAACTTTATAATATTTACTACTCTTCAATTATAACAGGATCGAACTTGTAACATATAAATCTAAAGTGTGTCTTTTTATTATTAGGCCAAACAATTATAATTTTAACAGTGAATGTTTTATACTAGAACTTTTGGGTTCATATGATAGAGATTATCGTTACTTTGCGATGATAAAAATTTGGAAATTATATATATATATATACCCCACGTCTATACCTACTCTTACCCTTATATTATATATAAACTACTTTTTTAAATAAAAAATAATAATGCTCCACTAAATTCAACTTAAGTTTCAGAATAATTGTGTTTCAAAAAATTTAAATTATATGTATAGAGATTTTTTTTTAAGTTTTTCGACACACAAATGTATTTTAAAAAATTGAATTTTATATACCAGAAAACTAAAAAGTTTTCTTGTATGCAAATGTGTTTTAGAAAATTTAAATTTTGTGTATCGAAAAATTTGGAAAAAATTTCCGATACACAAATGTATTTTAAAAAATCGAACTGTGTTTTCAAATTTTCTGATACACAAATGTGTTTTAGAAAATTTGAAATTTGTATACCGAAAAACTTTTTTTCAAGTTTTTTGAGAACACATTTATTTACTAGAAAACTTTATAAAAAAAATTCAGACTTTGTATTTCGGAAAACTTGTGTTCTGAAAAACATTTCTTAAATTTTTCAGAATACAAATACCAAAAAATATAAAGTTTAACTTCTTTTTTCTTTTGAAAAAAATAATAAAATTGGATTTTTATTAAAATATAGATGTAAGAATATAAATTTGAGGATATAAAGTAAAATCTTCTAAAAATTCTATTATTTTCTATAATTAATCGTCTTGTAAATTTTAATGAATATATATTAGCTCATATATATAATATTTTGTAGTGATGTTCCATTTCTCTAAAGAATATAATGAAAGAATGAGAAGATACGGTATGGTTGACTTGTTCTTAAAAAGCTAAATCATATTATGTTTTTTTTTTTGTTTTTTTTTTTTAATTATTATCTTCTTACGTTACCTTAATGTTGTAGTGTGTAAGGAATAACAAGGATGTACAAATATATCTTTAAGTTTTCTAATGAATACAAACATGTTTAAATTAAGGTAAATATGATTATCAATCATAAATCCTACATGAGAGTTACGAGTATTGATATATTAATTTTATTTTTAATTTAAAGTTATCATTTTTGAAGTCATATTTTAACTAGCAAATGTCGATATTGTTAAGTTGAATGTCTTATTTCGAGTTCGAACTCGAGACCTCGCAGTTGTGTGAGTTAATTGTGATGGAATTTACCATATCTTTTAAGACAAAAAAGAAACTATCATTTTGTTTTTAGTGAATATATGAGTTAAAATTCAAAAAAATTTATGAAACGTTATTCATTTTAGTTTTTGAAAAAGAAAGGTTATTTATTTAATAATTTACCTTGTATATAATGTGAACATCTATATATTTTAACAAAATATAGTTCTTTTTATTGGGAACAAAAAAAAAGTATTATGAATTAAAGTAGTATTAATGATATTTTACACTTATTCTTGAAGAGATTTTTAATATCATACCTTAAAGTTATAAGAAGGTCAAACTCTTATCACTACCTACAGCAAAATAGAAAAAGTAGAACTCTCAAACAATATAAATATATAAAAAAAAAAAAAATAGCTTATAATAGAATTCTCAAACCACTTAATTGTAAAAATAAAAGTTGTTTGAGAACTCCAAAATATAAAAGAATTAAAACAATTTTAGTTGGGGTTCTGAGAAGAATGTGTATTGTTGTATTTACGGAAGAAGAATAGTATTTAACTATTTGTACCAAATATATGGATATAATTAATAATATTAAAGACTAAAATAAAGATGATGGGTTGATCTAGTAGTATTAGTTATGGGTCTACAAGGACTCGACTTTGGAGGATCAACGCTCCTCTCAAATATTTACACCTTTTATGGAAAATCAGTAATAAAACTCTCCTTTTCAGATCTAACCTTCTTCTTAAAAGAGTATTGATGTATGTCAAAATTGTTTGGAGTCTATCTTCCTTAATTAACCATACTAAGCGTAATGGGAATATGTTAATTCATACCTTAGCAAAATTTTCTTTATGCAATAATAGTGGCCATTAGTGGGGTGTGGATAGATAACACCCCTTTTCGTTTTAGTTGTTCTTGTATTTGACTTGGTAGCCTATTTGGAAAAAAATAATATTTGTTTTCCAACATGTCAATTTTCTGTTTTAAGAAAACTTTTCTTTGAATCGAGTGACATAACACAATCCTTAGGAGGTACATTGATAAAACAAACTTGGAGTGTACATTCATTCAATATTTTTTGAGAGAAAATAAATATAATTCTCATGACGTTTGATTTAGGAATATCAAGATTGTTTTAAAAGTTTGATAAAAGAAAATATATATATATTTTTAGAGTACAATAAAATATAATAGTATTCAATTGAGATTTTTCACAATTTATAAAATGTCTCTTGATATTCAAGAATATACAAATTTTAAAGGATTGTTTTGTAAAGTAATTTTGAGTGACTTTAGTTAAAATCACTCAAACATTTGAGGCTAACGCCATTATTTAGTCATAGTCTCTTTAACAACACTCGTATCTTCTTTAATTCTCATTGTGATATATCAATTTTTTCTTTTGGTTTTATTCTTCTTTTTATTATTCATCGACTCTTATCGTTATTATTCATTTGCGTTATAGTTTCTTACAGGGTCGTCTATGAGATTTTGGATGTGATGTACAAGTGATGAGTTTAGTACCCTAATTTATTATCAAAGGTAGATGATCTATTACCAAATTTAAATTATAGCAAAACTAATATACATTTATCTATTCACCCAAACATATAGAAGTAACATCCAACATTAACAACAATATTAATCAACAATATTAATCAACGTATTACTCTTTGAATATCCACCTTACATTTTTTTACTGCAAAATCATTAATAATTTGTTTAGAATCGAAATTCTATAAAAATTCATTTTCAGTTGAAATCAACGCAAGACTATTTAATTTATATAACATTAATTGTAGATCGTAAATAAGATTTTAATAATTTCAATTTCAAAAAACTCCTCTCAACAATATCATTTTCAAAATATTGATTCACAAAGATTTTCTACTAAAAATAAGTAACAAATTTATGTCTTGTCTATGAATGATGGTGAATTAGTGCTTTTGTTTTTTTTTTAGGATTTCTTTTTGAATTATCTCAAATTTGGGTTAGAATTTTATTGTGCATACAAAAGGCTAAATGTCTAATTTAGATTGGAATATGAAAAAAATATTATACTGCTACTATAATATAGTAAAATATTTCATTAAGTCTTTTTATAATAAACAGTTGAGTCAACAAAAATTAATGTATTTGATTCATATAATTTAGGTTAAAAGTAATTTTTTCTTTAAAATTACTTTAATATAACAATATATTTTTTAAGAAATACCTTAACGTAAAAATTGAGTCTTTTCAGTATATACGTATACTAAGCAACAAAAAATTTAGTGTCCTAAATTTTTTGAGCCTTGCGAGCGAGTGCACCTCATAAACAATCGGAGAGCCCCTCTAATTTTATTAACCACATTTTTATATCATAAAAAAAGCCCACATGCAAATCTCGGCCTACTTGTTTGGGATATCCCACATTTGGGCCCATAGCAAATCTTGTCCGGTCTACTCGTTTGGATTATCCATGTGTTGACGGAAAGAAAAAAAAAAGAAAATTCTTTTTTATATTCCTATTTTTCAAAAGCCTTCAAAATTTGTCTTAATTAATTAATTTAAATGAATATTTTATATGTTCAGATTGGTTAATTTAAACATGTATTTTTAAATATTTGAGATTATTGAAAATAAAATAAAAGACATCCAAAAAAAATATTATTCCACGTTGAATTAAACCCAAACCATTATATAAATAAAGCCCAAACTATTGAATGTAAATTATGAAAGACTAATCCTATGTAGTAAATTATCTTATTTATTTGTAATAATTATTTTTCTTTTATAGATCTTTGAGTTATCATTTTCTTTTCATTATTTTCTTGAAAAATCGCAAGTGGCAAGTTCGTATAAAATGATTATTAATAATTTTATTTTTTAAAATCATATTTTATGTCGATATTGTTATAAATTTGACATTTTGTTTTATAGTCAAATTTGATATCTTACAATTATGAGTAATTTTATTATAGTATTTATCATCTCTTACCGAGAAGAAAAAAAAAACAATTCAAAAAAGATTCATCACCTTCTTCATCCTTTTCTTCTAAACACCTCTCGTTCAAACTCAAAATTCATTATTCATCCTCTCTCTAAAGGGTTCTACTAGGGGTGTACACGGGTTGGGTTGAGTCACTTTTTGCCAAATTCGATACCCGAATCAATTAATTTTATTTGAGTTGGGTTGGACTTTCAACCCATTATTTTTGCATCAAACCTAAACCAAACCAATTCGATTATAAACGGGTTGGGTTGGATTCATGGTGTTCAGACAAAATCTCTTTCAAATAGTTTTAATGATAACAAAATTATTGATTATAATTCTTGTTAATGACTAATTTGTGCTTTTGAGTGAATTAATACTAGAAAATAGGTTGCTCTTTAAAAGAAACAAAATCTGAGCCAAATCCAACAAGTTTTCAAACTAGAGGATAGACTAGAGGATGAACCCTCAAAGAGGATGAACCAACAAATATGCAAAATCTTTAAAATTACTATAACAATGATTTCTTATCAAAAGAGAAGTTAAATCAGTGTTAGAGTTTGAAAGAAAAGTAAAAGTTAACTGAAGAGGACAAAGACAGATGATAATCAAAGAAGGGTGAACTGTAAGAGGATGAACCTCCAGCTCTCTTCATCCTCATATGATGAAAATGGTTCTATTTTATCAAAGGACAGAAAAGTTGTACTAAACAAGACCAAAATAGAATCTGACATGTCTTGAAGAACGAAAAAGAAAAAGGATAGCTAAGGCCCAAACATCAAGGAGGTTTGAACCTCCTATACGAGGATGGACTGAATTCCCATCCTCCTGCGCTCAAACAAGACAAAAGACAATTGAATGACATTTCTATAATTAAGATTATTGGCCTTGGACTTTTAATTAAGTTCCCAACGGTCATGAAGAATCTTAACTCATGGATAGACTATCTTACAACTCTATAAAAAGAATGGTGTTCTTCTTCATTCAATATACAACTACAAAGCTTACAAAGAGAAAGTCTAAAGCTATCAAGAGCATTCTCATCCTCTCTCTATACTTTCTATAATCTTACACTAGATCTCTAAAATATCTTTTTAGAAAGTGTTAATAAAGAGAAATATCTTAAACTTTATATCATCTTGTAATTTCCAAGTGAGTTACACTTGGGAATAGTTTGAAATCTGTGAGAAGAGATTGTAAGCTTGGTGAAGCTCTAGAACACACAAATTGTAACTGACCTCTATGAGAGGTTGATCATTTTGATTCTTAGTGAAATCTCACAAGTGTGTGAGGACTGGAAGTAGCCTTCATTGGGTGAACCAGTATAAAGTTGTGAGTGTCATTCTCTATCATCTCTCTCTATCTTTTAGTAATCAGTTCATACTCATAGTTTTAAATTTCCAACTTCTGATTTTCATCCTCTCGAAGAGGATAAAGCGTTAAAACACAAAAGAAAATTTAAAACAACAAATATTTCTATTCAACCCTCCCTTCTAGTCATATTCTAGCTACTTCATAGGGGTAATCAAAAAAATTATTTTTTATTTAAAAAAAATGTAAATAAATTTAAATATTTGTACATCTAAAAAATTATAAAAGTATATCACAACGTATCATTTAATACTTAAAATACATCCACAAACATAACAAAACCCTTAAAATAATTAAATTAGCAACAAATTCTCAAACATAGTCTAACAACTAAATTTTAACTATACATCAATAGTAAAAATATAAATAAAATAAATATGTCACGTCAATGAGTTGGGTTTGCGAGTTCAAAAAGTTAAATCCGCTACCCGAATCAAACATAATTGAGTTTCAATGGATTGATTCGAGTTAAACTTGAACTTAAATGAGTTTGGTTAAAATGCGAGTTGGATTAAATTGGGTAACCGGATTTGCGAGTTTATCCGTACCCATTAACACTCCTAAGTTCTACAATACCAAAGCCAAACCTAAAAGCATAAGGTAAAGGGTCAAACCCCCAAATATCCAACATTCAAACTAAAAACCCATGTGGAAACTACATGCATGTTATAGAACTGTTATTGTGATTTATTTAAGGCACGTGTTGTTAATTAATGAAATCGTGCTGTGTCAAATTTATAGATAGTGATTTGTTCCTTTATCGCGTTGGATAAAAATGATATTTGTATTCCATTCATTTTTGTAAACGAATCTTTTTTTGTTTTTGATGATTATTTAAAATCTGATATATAAGCAAGCAGAATTAGCAGCGGATAAAGTAAAATAATCAACACAAAGATTTATCCTGGTTCACCATTAACTAAGCTACATCCAATCCATTCACCTTGAAGGATTTTTCCACTAATTCAAAACCTCTGAATTACAACAGCACTACTGACCCTCCAAGTCAGTTTTTCCAAACAGTCTAACAATCCTAGACTTTAAAGGAACACAGCACCTTGACTTCACAAGTCAAGTCTTCTCCTACCAATCTGACAACCACAGATTGCAGAAGGGATTTCAACACCTTGAATCTTATTGCTAATTCACCTGCTACTTCTTCTGAATCTTCAGATTGTAAACTCTACTTCAACAATATAGATCTAACACAAGGGAACGAAAAACAAGAGTACTTGCTTCTGGAAAGCTGATACTCACAATTAACCTCACTGAAAAATCGAGTGTTTGCCTTTGGAAGTTTATGACTCATATACTGATTTTCGATCGCTAAGTCTTCTGCCTTGAGCCTCATTTTATAGATGAAAATTAGGGTTTCTTCCATGATCAAATTCGAGCTGTATCTGTCCAGATTCTCTTGCAAAAATAACTTGGCCAATCGGGTTTGAGCTTTATGCTTGATCCGAAACTTTTTGTTTTAGATTTGTTCTGAAAATAACTTTGGCCAATCCTGTTCTTGTTTAATTCTGGACCGTATCTTTCTTCCCTCCAATTGCTTTTAAATTCCCTCCAAGACTTCAATTTATTTTTGTATCAAATCCCCTTAATACTTTGATCAAATTTCTATCAAAATTTAATCAAGTCTTTTTCGAATTTTAATCAAGTCTTCACTGATTTTCATCATGATTAAAATCTGGACCGTATGATACTCTGATCTCCACCAACTCTAGACTATGTAAACTGATCTGCGCCAATTCTGTGATCCTCTGATCTCGGCCAACATTGGATCATGATATTTTAATCTAGACCATTGATCTTTTAATTTGAACATTTATCTCTGATCTGGACTGAGTCTGGATTGAATATGAATTAAATCTGGACTTACGATATTTTAATCTGGACCATTGATCTTTTAATCTGGACATTTATCCTCTAATCTGGATCAAGTCTGGATTAAATCTGGATCAAGTCTGAACTAAGTTTGGATTAAATCTGGACTAAGTCTTATGTTCTAGACAATCAAATCTTCTGATCTGGACTGAGTTTTATGTTCTGACCATGCTATCTTCTGGTCTGGACCAAGTCTGGATTAAGTCTGGATTAAATCTTATATTCACGACCAAGCTATCTTCTAGTCAGGATTAAGTCTGGACCAAGTTTGACTTATGTTTCCTTCTGGTCTGGATCAAGTCTCCCTCTGACAAGCTTCCTTCTGGTCAGGACCAGGTCTTCTTCTAGACTCTGCTTCCTTCTGATCTGGACCAAGAAAGATATCATCTGATGATGTTATTTGTCCTTAGATGTTTTTCCTTTGATGACATCCTCTGATATCTTCTGGAGGTGTATCCTCTGATGTCATTATTTGATTTTATCCTCTGGTGTCCTCGTCTTCTGCTTCTGATTTTATCTTCTGGTGACATCATCTTTTGCCTCTGGTGACGTCATCTTCTGGTAGCTTTTTTCATTATTATTCTAAGTCAAAAATAAGATTACATAAAAGTACTTTTGTAAACATCAAAATTCTAAGTATAGAACCAACTTGGTTCCAACACATCCTACCAGACGCCACCACACACCACCGAATGGTAGGATTTTGTGATGTTAAGGATCCGATTTTGAAATTCGAATAGAGCCTTTAAAAACATTAAGACGACTTGAGTTACACATTTGAAGGTTGTTTAACAAATATTTAGATTTTTATGTAAATACTGATATATATATATATATATATTATCTTTTATATTAAAAATTATTTATGGACAAATTTTTTTTTGTTTGCGATTATGTAGAATTATTCTACTAATTTTTTCGTCACAAAAAAATATTCACACTTAAAGACATTAACTCATTAACATAAATAAAATATATAACAAAATTTCATCATAAAAAGTAGGCTAACATGCAGCTTTAATTCTCTAAGTTTACCAAATACGCAATTTTGGTCTTCCTATTTTTTCTTAAAATTTTGGTCTATCAATTTTCAAAATTGTTGTCATTTGACTCCTTCTTAATTTGAGTTTCTATTTGGTGATGTACAATCATTTAAGTGATGTGTACATCATGACCAGAGTGATGTGCAATTTAAAATTTAATAATACAAATTTAGTAATTTTTGAAAATTAAAAATAAACAAATTTTTAAAATTTATCTTTAAAGCAAATCCATAAAATATTTTCCAATTTTTTTCTTTTTGTTTTCAAAATTTCTGAAAGTTAAAGAACAAATTTAATTATTATTAATTTTTACTTTTAAAAAAAATCTAAAACAAATCATAAAGTCACGAGAAATTATTTACTTTTCTATTTTTAAAATTATTTTTTTAATAAATAATGGAATTAGCACAAACTATAGCATTTAAGCACAATTATTTTAAAGACAAAGAAGTGTAATTTTAAAAGAAAGAAAAGTAATGAATTTTTCTTGACTTTTTGATTTTTTTTCAAATTTTTGAAACATAATAATAATAATAAAAATTGAATATTTTTTATTTCAGAAATTTCAAAAACAATAAAAATTTTAAAATATATATTTTAATTTTTAAAAATTTTAAATAGAAAAAAAGTAATTTTAAAATATTTATTTATTTTAAAAAACTATTATAATTGTATTATTTAATTTAAAATTCATGTCAACGTGTACATGTCACTTGTTACATTAATACATTGAAATTCAAATTAAAAAGGAACTAAATGTCAGCTTTTTTTAAAGTGGTGGATTAAAATTGAGGAAAATATAAGGGATTAAAATTGTGGATTTGATTAAACGAACGGACTAAAAAGTGCATTTTTTGCCCAAAAAAATATTCATACATAAACAAAAATTATTATAACATATAAACTTTACTATCAAGTATAAATATCATTACACCCCGCCTCCTTATATATTAACTAACAAATAGTTAAAATATCTTTTTATTTTATACGTGAATATCCATTTAACTAACCATCTCGTGATCGTCACATATTTTATCCACAAATATTTGTGGGTACAACTTCTTTTTTTTTTTTTTGAAGTGAGATTTAATTAAGTGAACATGAGTGTTTTTTTAGAAAAGTTCTTCATCGTTAAACGAGATTCGTTTACCTGAATATGGAATAGGGTTTCAAAGATAATTCAAATTGAGACGATACATTTTTAAGATAATAATATTGATATAGTGTATAAAGAATTTAATGGTTTGATTTGAATATTGAACGATCTATTTGAAATTATGTAAAACTATATTTAAATAAATAAATGTCGAATTTATTTTGTTTGATTCACTTTTGATCAATATTGTAACATATAGTTAAAATATCTTTTTATTTTATATGTGAATATTCATTTAACTAATCATCTCTTGTTCGTCGCATATTTTATCCACAAATATTTGCAGGTACAACTTTTTTTTTGAAGTGAGATTCAGTTAAGTGAATATAACTTTTTTTAAGAAGAATCCTTCATTGTTAAACGAAATCCAGTTACCTAATATAGAACATGATTTCAAAGATAATCCTAATTGAGATGACACATTTTTAAGATAATAATATTGATAATTGTATAAAGAATTTAATGGTTTGATTTGAATATTGAGCGATCTATTTAAAATTATGTAAAACTATATTTAAATCAATAAATATTAGTTTTATTTGGTTTGATTCAGTTTAAACTCAAAAAAAAAATATCAAACTAATTTAATTCGTTTTGATACAATATTGATATAGTATGGATAAAAGATAATATTTTAGTTTGAATATCGAATGATCTATTTTAAATTACGTAAAACTATACTCAATCAACAGATGTCAGATTTATTTAGTTTTATTTAATTTGGACTCGAACACATAAAAAATGTAATGTCAAACTAATTTAATTTGTTTCAATTAAATTTTTTGGACTTACATATCATTTGGTTTAATTTTTTTTTATCTCTAAATGAAATTCACAACACACACAATTGAAATTTAAGTCGGAAGATTTAGTTTATTTTGAAATTATTGTTGAGTCATTTTTGTAATTTTTTCTATAAGTTATCTTTTAAAAAATTTGTGGAGACCTTAGAGTGACTATAACTCACTATATCCCAAAAAAATTCTGCCACAAATTGCAAGAAATGAAGAGATATAAAATTATATTCTAAATATTTAATGCATTATATTATCTCTAAATCTGTAAGCTACATTTAAAAGAAAATTGTCACTATATATAGAACTATTTCAAAATTACTGGATGTATTAATATTTTTGGTAGAAATATCCATAAGTTTTAACTGAAAACTTTAATGGAAAGACAAATCATGATATATTATTTGCAATTTTTTTTGGATAAAAATTATTATACTACTTATTTTATTTGACGGAACTACTTAGCTTTTTTAGTTGATATTAAATAACTATATAGAACATGTATTTAGAGATAACGATAATAAAGTGAATTTATGTAAAAATATCATGATTTTTTTTAATTTGATATCAATGGTACATGTAACATGATATTTTTGTATGATGTCTTTTTTTTTTCTTCAAAAAATTCATTAATTTTCTACTTCAACTTCATCTTGTTAACAATTATCTTTTATTTTTTAAATCTTGTTAACAATTATCTTTTATTTTTTAGAGTTTATTATAAATAAGTTAACAACTCGATACTATTTTGTAACTAATTTCATCCTATTTTTTAGTCAATTCTATTTAGAAAAAAAATAAAGGGAGTTGACTTATTTATATTTTCTTTAACAAACAAATTAATAAATAAAAAATAAATAATAAACTAAATTATACTAATAAAAAAAAATATATATTAAATTTTAAAAAAAATACATCAAAATTAATGTAGTTGAATATATATGTTAAGGACAAGAACGTTTTCTCTTATTATATAATTGTATATAAAATAATAACTTCGTGTTAATAATCTCATGTTATTTTGCATTACAAATAAATTAACAATTCCTTTTATTTTGAAGTCTACGGCTTATTTAACAAAATATGACTATGACTGAATTGTTAATTTATTTATAATATACTGCGAAAACTTTACCTTCTTCTCTTTGCATTAACCTTGTTGTATGAGATGGTTGTATGTATGCTTTTCTCAAATTAAAATAATTGGAGTTGTAAACTTTTACATAATTTTTTATTTTTTAATTTTTTTATTGATAAGAAAATATAAATTGCAAATAAAATAATTTAAACGAATGATAAATTTAAAAAAATATAATATATTTTAAACATATTTTTTATTAATACCGTTAATTTATATTATTTATTAATATTATTAATTTATTAAAAAATAAAAAGTCAAATACAAATAAAAATAATATTTAAAAAATATTAATATATAAAATTTTCACATTAAGTTCACTACTTATTTTTTTTTAAAAATAAAATCGTAACATTAAATTTAATATATACTTTAAGGAGAATAAGGAGTATTCTAATTCTAATCTAAATCTAAATTCTAAAAATAAAACACGGATCTAGTTTTTTTTGTGGCAACATGGATCTAAGCTTAAAAAAAATCTGATTCCCTCGTATCGTTTTCTCTGATTTATTCGAGATGATTCCACTTATCCATTCGAAACAGCTGGCATACGTAAACATTGCTGGAGCTTTGATTGGGTCCAGAACTCCAATAAGCCCGAGCCCACTGGGTTCCATTTAATCATCACCAAAAAAAAAAACCCTTAACCCTTTATATACTCACACAGTTAAGTAAACAAACTCACACAAAACCATACTCACTCAATCACTTTCTATCTATCTCCTCCGCCGCCGTAAACAGCGGCGACACCACAAACCACCGACTAAGTAATTTAAAAGAAATCGGAGGTTCTCAGTTGATAATGGCGGCTTCAACAACCACCGACGGTCCCGTCATGAGCCTAATCAACAAACGCCTCCGTGCCCTACGCAAAAAACTCAACCGAATCACCGCCATGGAAGAGTCACAATCTCAAGGAAAACCACTCAACAAAGAACAAGAAGAAGTTCTCCGTTCAAAACCCTCCGTTCTCGCTCTCATTGACGAGTTCGAGAAGCTTCGTCAACCTCTTTCATCTGCCTTAACCGAAGAACTCGACCTTGCACTTCAAAACACACGCGAAAGCCTACATGAGAATTCGGCGCCGGTATCTGAACGATTGAACGAAAGCGAAAACAAAAACGGGGATGTCGTTGAGGATATTCTCAATTTGCTTTATTTCGGTTCACTTTTTGAAGTGAAATCGCAGAACGATTTCACTTCTACGATGCTTACGAGAACGCATGAGCGTGGTTGTTGTTTGACTTATGATTATGTTACTGATGATGCAACCGATCTGCTTGGTGAAAAGGATTTAGATTCGATCTCGGCGTTGTTTGGGTTGTTGATCTCCAGACCTGCTGATTCGAGCTTTTCGCATAAGAACGCACTTCGGAGATGCATTGAACATGCTAAGTTGTGGATTTCTAGGGCTGAACAACCTATTGATCCCAATGTTGATGTTACATGTAGGGTTTTTGTATTTTTTGAAATTTTATTCATTTGTTTGTGTGTATTTGTTGTATTGATTGTTAATCAATATTTTGTTTTTGTTTTGGGTAGATGCTGGTTTGAGGGAGAAGTTGAATAAGATTATGTCTTCGGAGTACTTTACAACTACTCCTGAGATGAAAGATACGGTTGAAGTTGCTGCTGCTGCTGGAAATTATGCGTCTTTTCAGGTTCCGGTGCATGGTTCTGTGGTTTCTGTTGAAGTGGAAGGTTCTGATTCTCAGCCTGAGGAGAAGGTATAATAACTGTTGGATTGGTTGTTTCTGGATTTTTTTTGTTTGCTTGTGTGTTAAGCTTGTTTTTTCTGTATCTAATGGAGAGGAAACTGAATGGGGGTGGAATAGAGTTTAATTTAATGAAATGACCTTTTAATTGTTTGAAAAGGAGAGTTTTCGATGGAATTCCAGTTGGTTTCATTTGATTCTATCCTATATTGAATATCCAAATTATAGTTATCATATCATTACGATTTACTACATTCTGTCTATTTCCATCAACCCACACATCACTGCCGTGTAGTCATATTTTTTAATGTTTTGCTTGGTTTATATACTGGCTATTAAGATTAATTTATTTGGCTTGATAAATTGTTGTTAGAAGGTCATTCTTATTTGTGATCTTATTGGTAGGACATGAGGGATTGTGGTCGAATGTTTGTTCTTTGTTTCAAATGTTTGTTGCTTTGCTTTTTTTTATCTTCAGCTACATATATAAGGATAGAGTGAATTCACTTAGGCAATCATTGTGGATGAGTTTGAACTTTGATGAAAACCATAAATTTGCTTTTCTTATGTTTTTCCACTATGAACAATACTCGAAGTTTAATAATTATTAATGTATAATAATAGAACTAACCGAGTTTGCCCCATTAAACTTCCTTTTTCATGCAACCTGGAAGAATATAGTATTGACGATGTTGTCTTTGAGAATAATGCTGTTGAGTTTAATCTGTGCTTGTGAATTGTTGTGATATAAGTAAAAGTTGGCAAGTTATAAATTTGCTTCAGATAATTAATCTGAAGTGTTGCAGGAGGGGAACTGATAGATACTGTACTCTATGCTTAAGCTATAAAAGGGTAGTGAAATGAATTGATAATTTTTTTTCTATTATGAACAATGTATTATTATGTGTAAAATAGTGTTATCCACCAGCATTTGAAATGTTAGGTTAAAATTTCTAGTAACCTAATGGTTTGTAATCTGCATATGTCAAGCAGATTATTATCTTGAACAGTTCAATTATTTTGAATTTTGTTTTTCACATTCAACCTGCATAGTGTGCAACCCATGACAATTTTATTAAAAGCTTAGAACAATTCCCATTATTGAAGAATGCATGACTGAAGGGTCTGACATCTATTTTGTATTTCTTGCATTGTTTTGCATTTTGACCTGTTTAAATATTTTGAATATTTGATTGTTTTTTGTCAAATAAAAGCATGTTTGCATATCATATCTTATAGTCTTATATGAATTGAGTCTTCAGTTATAGCCAGATGTGTTTGCAAGTGCTATTTTGGTGCAAGCCTTGTATTTAATACTTCAATAGAAAAGAACATGTTACATTTATTAAAGGGATTTTTTCTGCATCAGCAATTGCTGTGACTATCTCTCTAATATATCTGTTGTAATTGATATATGTATCCGGTGAATTTGTGTTTATTGATTTGTGAAGCACAAATACTTGTTTTTCTTCATTTACTTACACTACTGCTATTCAATACCAAATTCCGTTTCAAAGCATGACTCTTGTATTACAGTAGTTATGTTTGTTACAGAATCTTGTTTCATTTATATAGATTTTTATTTCAAAGTTAAAAACCATGTCATCTGACGGAAATTGCATACTAATTTTACAAATTAATGTCTCAAAGGTATGTTCTTAGTGTGAATTTTATAAAGTTGCTACTCTATATTTCTTATGTTGTGATTTTTTTATGTATATCATTTAAGCATTCTAGATTTATCATATCTTATGTATTTTCAAGAATTATTACCACTTTATCCAATATTTGTGTTATATGTCCATCATTGTTGATAATTCTGAGGAGTTTAATAGCACATATGCCTTGGTAAGTCTGCGGTTGCCTCAAATGGCAGATAGAGTGCTACCTACTGGGGTCTTGGAAATGATGATAGGTATTGGGCTAAGAGGGTACCCTATCTGTGGTTGTGTAGCCAACTCACGAGGTTCCACCCCTCTCGCCTCATTATGTTAATGTGGTTTAGAGTGGCATATATTAACTTGTTAGGGGATACGTTTACTTTAACCACAAACACACACGATAATGGTAGATGAGACCATGCTCTAAGAGTGAGATTAATCTTGACCATCAATTTATGGTCAGTGTTATCAAGTGATAACCCATCTCACTTTCATTGGCTATGTCCCATTGTATGTGTATTAGGGTTCAATTGCAGCGATTCTATTTGATCCTGAATATGATTGGGATCTCCTAGGGCTCAAAAAATTGTAAAATTGTGTGATCTTAAGATTTTGATTTTGACTACTGTGTATATAAGCATATAAACATATATTCATCTATTTATATGTTGCAGTTTTTGCTAATATTTTCATTGATTTGGTGTGCATTGATGAGAGTTACAGGAAGTCATATATTATTGTTCAAAATTGGCTGATGTTTTCATTGTGCCTTATATTTTACACCATATTAGTTTTTTTTCTCAAACCCTTGTCATAACATAAAATGCACCTTTTCTAAGTTGCGATTGTTGTTATAAATTGGAAACCTGGCACATGGGTACTGCATAATTTTCTTGTTCAAAGAGATTGTCAGCTTGATGGTCATGTTATTCTAACATATGATCTTTCTCATAAGAATTTCATGTTAAGAATGATAACATGTTTAGCTCTTGGGTTTTTGCATTTGTTTCTTTTTGTAAATATGTAGTTTCTAGTTACTTGTTTGAGAATTTTTTATTTTATCTTCTTGTAAGTTCGTCTTTTTTGAACGATGGTTATGGTAGGGTGTTTTCAAGGCGGTAGGTGAGACATAACATCAAAGGTGTTTTAGATGTGCAATAAACCTCATACATATTTGAGAAATTATAGACTTTTCAGTTACATAAACTTCACCTCAAGACTCTGTTTGAGTTGAGTGGATTATGGTGGAGAATACATTTGAATAAAAACCATATGTTATTGTTGGGGGAGGACTGAGAAGTTAGGCGTTGAAAAAGAATGACAAAGACGTTGTGCCTTGTGAACTAATTATTAACTGTTGTCTTTTGCTAGTAGCTGATCTACCCTTTCACCTCTATTTGAAATTGTTTATTTATTTATTTATTATTCTGTATTTAATTTGAGTCTATCACTTTTAACATTAAATGAGTTTCTTTGTTTGTTACTTATTTTTTAATGTATTCTGTCACTTTTAACAGTAAGTTTTATCAAGTTCTCCCTGTTTTGTTTGCATTTGGTTAAAAACATTTTAAAATGAAAAGTTTACTATTATCTTTGATCAAGGCCAAATAAATCCCGATGCTTCGGACTTTTTTAGCTTACAAGTTCCATATGCATTTTGTAGGATGAAGGAACTGCAAATTTTCAAGGACAAGGATCTGGAGATGATCTGTCTGGCCCTGATGGGGAGTTTCAGAAGGTATGTATAATGTAAAATTTTGGCGTATACATCTTGTTTACATTGAACTTGATATGACGCCAAAGGTTTTTCTCTTGCAGGATGAAGTAGAAGGAGAAATTGCAGTTGAGGTGGTATCAGTCCAACACGAGCAGCAGACCAATCCGCAGGTGGATATGGAACACAATCAACCAGATGGAGAGGCAATGGAGCAACAATATTATCCCAGGAGAGGTTTTCAGAACCAAAGAGGCGGTCGTGGTGGAGGTGGTAGGAGGGGTTATTCAAATGGTCGTGGTGGTCGTGGTGGAGGCAGAGGAGGAGGGTACCCGAATGGCCGTAACCAATTCTATGAGCAGCCTGGAAATTATTATCCAAGGAGCTATTATAACAATAATAGAGGAAGAGGAGGCAGAGGTGGTGGATACTATAACAACCATGGGGCAGGTGGTAATCATGTTGCAGGTGATGTTGGAGTGCAATCTTGATAAATTATGAGTTGTTGATAGTGTTTGTTATTATAATTGGGTGGAGGTGAACCTTTTTATTCTCGTCTGGCATGAAACATGTTTTGAACAATTTTGTTTGATAACTTCCAACATGCAGACTCCGCCCATTTTGTAGTCCAGTAGCTAGTTGACCTTACAGGAAGAACCTATTCTATGTCATGTTCGGAAATGTTTATTCTTTGCTCTTAGCATTCAAATGTTTTGCATTGTCCCCTCCTAATTTTGCCAAATTTAACTCTAATTTAAGAGTGTAGGTTTCCAAATACACATTCCAGTAAATGATAGACAACGTTAAGGAGGAAGGCATGATGGTGGTTAACCTATTTTTTCAACTCTTAACATAATAATACGACAAGATGGATTTATTTCTCGAATCATTTCTTTTTAACATAATATATCAAGGGTGCCTTAGTTTCTATAAAAACTAAACCATTTAGGAGAGACATAGAAGGTATTGGGTGTTCGTGGTGGGGATTAGATCACTTATGAGAAAAAATTTATTTGATCTAAAAAATTAAAATACTTGCGAAGATGGAATTTTTAAGAGATCTGTTCCGAATTAGAAACATTTATAGTTTCAATATAATTACTAATATAAAAAATAATGGAATAAATATTTGTTGGTATTTTATTTTTTTAATTTTAAATATTATTTAAAAACATGAGACAAATATTTATCAGTGATAAATATAAAAAAATTGTAGTTTTAACCAAATTATATAAGTGATAAATATAAAAAATTATGGGATATAAATATTTGTTGATTTTTTTTCTCTGTTTATATCAATTTCAAACACTATTATAAAAAACATAAAATATGTTTGTTATATTAAATAATACGAGATAGATATTTGTTATTGATAAATATAAGTAAAAATATAAAAGTTATAGAGTAAATATTTGCTATTATAAAACACATGTGACAATTATTTATTATTGATAAATATTAAAAAAACACAACAACTGCTTAAAAATTAAATAAATTTTTTGCTTAAAACCTACACAAGACACTTAAAATATTAACTGAGTGCAAGTTTCTATGAAAACTAAACCATTTAGGAAAGCCAAATGGAAGGTAATTACTTGGGTATTGGTGGTGGAGTTTAGATTAGTTATGAGAAAAAAAGAAACTTATTTCATCTGAACAATTAAAATGTTTGCAACTTGTTTTGGTTTAGATGGCATTTTAAAGAGATCTAATACGAACTAGTATGGTTTGATTTCGATCGATTTTTGATTGATTTAAATTAAAATAATAAAATATTAATTCAATATTATTTTAAATTTAGGTTAAAGTAACAAGTTTTAATTAATAAAATATAGGCTAAATAACATCCGTGGTCTCTTAACTTAATTTCAGTTAACGTTTTAGTGCTTTATTTTTCTTTTTCTTCCCGATTTGGTCCTTTATTTTAATTTTAAGTAACAATTTGATCTTTTATGTTTTAAAATGTCAACAATGTTATCTTTTTTTTTACAAAAATTTAAAAAATTCATCAAAATTTTCAACCAAAACCCATAAAATTAATCATATTCTTCAATATAATACAAATTTCATCAAATTCGAAACTCAAATATTCAAATAAACTCATATTTCTATTTCTAACAACATCAAATAAAGAATGAAAATATGAGTTTATTTGAAGATTTTTGAGTCACGAATTTGATGGAATTTGTATTATAGTAAAGAATATAATTATTTTATGGGTTTTGGTTGAAAATTTTGATGAATTTTTTGAATTTTTGTAAAAAAAAGATAATATTGTTGACATTTTAAAACATAAAAGATCAAATAGTCACTTAAAATTAAAATAAAGAACTAAATCGGAAAAAAAAGAAGATAAAGGATTTAAACGTTAACTGAAATTAAATTAAAGGACCACAGGTGCTGTTTAGCCTAAAATATAATATGTTAAAATTTAATATTACAAAACAAAAAATATTGAAGAATTATGTTTAAAATATATAAAATACTAAAAAATTGTTAAATTAAACAAATACATATTATTAATAAAAATTAACACGAATTATATACTAATGAAATATTTTAGATACTACTAAAAAATAAATAAGTTTAAAAATTTGTGTATATGTGGATTGCTTCGATTTTGAAAAATAAATACAAAATTTATTTTTATTGTATTGATTTTTACAAAGAAAATCTAAATGTTAGCTTTCAAGCTATTGCTTTAAGTGCAATAAAATAGAAAAGTGGAATAGCATATGAATTGTAGGACCTGTATATCTTGTTGTTATTGAATGAATGAAGTGTGTTGTTTATACATGGTTCATTCCTATTTATTCTAATTGTCCTCTAATTAACTAACTAATTAAGTGATTAGTTAGTTAGTTATCACATACAACTAATGCTATACTTGAATTACACACACTTTTAATACTAAAAAGGTTTTTGGTTTATTCTAATCAATTTGATTTTCTAGGACATTCTTCGTTTCTAACATTCCTAAAATATTCTTGGTTTCTAACACTTTCCCTTAATTCAAGTATCTAAGTGATTTTACACCTAGCAATCTTCTCAACTCTTCAAATCTAGTTGTCCTCAAAGCTTTGGTCCTGATATCGCTAGCTGAACTTCAGTTTGACAATAAATGAGATTCAGCTTGCATCTTCCAACTTGATCTCTTAAGAAGTGAAACCTTGTTTCAATGTGTTTGCTTCTTCCATAAGATACAAGGTTATTTGCTAGATTTATTGTTGAAATGTTGTCAATCATCAATGGAATTAGCCTACATACATCCAGCTTTAACTCTGCTGTTAATTATTCCAACCACAATGCTTGGCAGGCTGTATAGCTTCCAACAATGTATTCAGCTTCACATGAAGAAAATGCTATCACTAGCTGCTTCTTTGAGCTCCATGCTATTGGAGATTTCATGAACTCGAACACATAACCTGAAGTGCTTCTTCTATCACTCTTATCTCCACACCAATTTAAATCTGAATACCTCCACTGAGTCTCCATTTCTTGCTTTAAATCTGTTGCAAGCAGAATTCTATGCTCCATTGTGCCTTGAACATATCTCATGATTCTCTTAACTGCCATCCAGTGAGAATGTTTGGATTTCTTCATGAATCTGCTTACCACGCCCACACTATAGTAAATATCAGGTCTTGTGTTGCACAAGTATCTTAGAGAACCCACAACCTGCTTGAACATGGTCGAATAAGCCAGTTCTTCAATTTTTGTTCCCAGCTTCACATTGATCTCCATGGAATGAAAACAAGGTTGCAGCCAGCCATATTAAACCTTCTTAAGATCTCTCCAGCATATTTCTTCTGATGCATCCGTAGCCCTCCTTCAGTCTCTGTAAACTCCATGCCCAGAAAATAGCTTAGCTTGCCCGAGTTTGTCATTTTAACCTCATCTTTCATGATTTCTTTGAATTATGCAATTGCCTTGCTATTATTGCCAATTACCAACAATTCATCAACATATAGGCATATTAGGATCATTGCAGGCCTTCTATTCAGTGTGTAATGCCTCACATAAACTTCATATTCTACTACACACTTGATGAAGCCAATGCTAATTAGGAATGAGTAAATTCTTTTGTTCCAAGCTCTTAGTGCTTGCTTCAAACCATAGAAAGCTTTCCTCAATCTAAGCACTTTATCTTCTTTTCCCAAAATCACAAATCCTAGTGGTTGAGAGACATACACATCTTCTTCCAGCCATCCATTTAGAAATGCAAATTTGACATCAAGTTGGCACATCATCCAGTCTCTAGCACATACCAGCGCAATTACAAGTCTGATTGTTTCAATTCTAGCCACCGGAGCAAACACTTCAGAATAGCCTATGCATGTCCTTTGTAGGAATCTCTTGGCAACCAATCTAGCTTTGTACTTAGAAATTGTTCCATCTGGATTTAGCTTAAGTTTGTAGACCCATTTCACTACAATCTACTTCTTTTTTGGAGGCAAGTCAGTCAAGTACCAAGTCTGATTTTTCTCAATTGCATTGATGTCTTCCAACATTGCTTTCTTCCATGGTCATTTCTTCAAGGCTTCAACAGTCAATAGTTATGTATTTGCAAATAAGGAAAAATGAACCAAATCTCCACTTTTGTCAATTTCACTATCATTGTACACTTCAAATTCTCTTAAATGTGTTGGTAGCTTTCTTGCCCTCTGAGGTTTGCTTGACTCTACTCTTTCTTCATCCTTGTCTCCACTGGTCTGATGATTACGCTGCTCTTGCAAAGGTATTTGTATGGGATGGTGGGATGGCTTGAGCTACTAGTCTCCTGTTCCTAGTTCTAGTGCTGGCTGTTGGTCTTTTGTTTCAGGTGTTGGTCACTACTGGCCTTTTGCTTCCAGTCCTAGTTTTTTTGCTCAATGATTTTCACATCTCTGCGAACTACCACCTTGCCTTTGATAGGATCATAGAGCTTGTGCGCCCTAGTTGGATGATACCCTACAAGTATCATTGCTTCACTTTTGTCTTGCAGCTTTCTTCTCCTCTGGTTTGGTACATGTTTAAAACATAGAGTACCAAATGTCCTCAAGTGACCTACTACTGGTTTTCTTCCACTCCAGATCTCCTCTGGTACTTTCCCAGGCAGCTTCTTTGTTGGACATTTATTTAGAATATAGGCAGTATTGGATGTTGCTTCTCCCCAGAATCTATGTGGTAATCCCTTCTCTTTCAACATACTTCTAATCATGTCTAAGATGGTTCTATTCCTTCTTTCAGCCAGGCCATTGTGTTGAGGTTTTTAGGGAGCAATTATCTCATGTTCAATTCCATTTTAAACACAAAATTCCTTGAATTAATGTGATGTATACTCGCCTCCTCCATTTGTCCTTTGCACCTGACAGTTTCTCAACTTTTATCTTGAAGTTCTGGAATACCTCCAATGCTTCATCTTTGGTTTTTATCAAATAAATCCATAGCATTCTACTGAATTCATCAACAAAAGTTATGAAATACTTATTACCTCATAATGATGGTACTTCAGATGGTTCACAAATGTCATTATGAACCACTTCAAGACACTTCTTTGCTCTTGCTTGCACTTGTAATTTGAATGAGTTCCTTGATTGTTTTCCTGCCATACACATGATGAAAGTGTTTTTACCAATCTACTTTCAAATCCCTTAGGATTCAATTATAGTATAGCAAAATGGCTGTATCGTATCCATAGGGAATTGGAAATACAATGCCGTTCTTTAATGAATCACTCGAGCAATAAGTTTTCAAGTATTTGGATGATTGTTTTGGTAACCAAATTGAAATGTAAAATAAGCAATAGTAAAAAAGGATTTAAAAACATTGTGAGAAAACTGTTGGAATTGGATTCATCTATTAACTCTTCAGTATCCTATTGATTCAACATACAAATCATGTTCTATGCTTAATTTCATCACATCACTTCTTATCTATCTCATTAATTTCTTACATGAGAAGATTAACAATTCCCTAATCTAATTACCGATCTCTCGCATAATTAAAAAGGATAACCGTAACGAGTTCAGATGTAAATTGACAAACAGACTTAATTCTATTTCTAGCAATCAAGCTTGTTAGATGAGATAATCTAAGTCCGACTTAAACATGTAGTTCTCACTCACATATCAGATCTAAATTCATGCCTTAGGTGATCAACCTAAAACATGTATGAAGAATAAGATTAAATCATTGAAATCATAGCATAGAAATAGATATCTGTATACAAAAATCAAATTAGATACATCCAAGTTAAAGAGTTACATCCAATCCCAACAAAAGAAAATTAGCAATCCATAGCCATGGATGCTTTCAAGCTCAAAGCGAAGATCTAAGAAGAAAGAACGGCTCTGTGATGTCTCGGGAACAACTCCAGCTCTTCGGTTGAACCCCAATCAAGCAAACAGTTCTTTTCTCTATCTTCTCTCTTGATTTCTCTTTTTTAACCTCGTAACCGCCTTTTTTGAAGTCTGTCTGTGCGTTTTTAAAGGAATTGAGTTGATGGTCTCGCTTAAGCCAGGCCAATCTGGCTTAAGCCAACAGGTTTCTTCATGCTTAGGAAAGGTTGCCCGCTTAAGCTAGAAAATATATGGCTTAAGCCAACTGGGTTCTTAAAAATCCGTCTCTGCCTCATTTTCGCTTAAACAGTCCTTCTGGTTTTGCTTTCAGCATTCTTATGGCTTAAGCCAACCTGTTTTGGCTTAAGCCAAGTTCTTCAACTTTGACTTTTTGCTTTTCCTTTGCTTGGACCACTTTGATATTTCTCCTACAATTAAACACAAAGTAATTAATACTTATAATTAACATATTTAAACTAACTACTTGCTAAAATAACCTATTGAGGGTTAATTTAACATATATCTTAAACATTTCAAACGTATAAGTGCCCAAAAGATCATGGAAAATTAGATAAATTTGGCACTTATCAACACACTTCACACACCTTCTCAGGAACATCAATCATAGGAATGCCACTGACCATCTTCTTAACTCCTAGCTACTGGAAACTCCTAAAGTTAAGATCACCAAATCTTGAATGCCACATCCAATTTTCATCAATTGAGCTCACTGCCTTCAAGCATTGAATATGTAAGTACAGAGACACTCCTAAGGGGGGGGGGTTGAATTAGTTGTTTAAAAACTTTTCTGGTTTTTAGAGTTTTTGTGAATTATTTTTCTGATTGTGATTTGAGTATGAGAACTTGTAAGTGACAGAAAGTAGGGTAAAAAATCCGCATAACGGGTATGGGGATGGATAATTAATCGCAAAATTAAACGAGTATGGGTGCGGGTATGGGTACTATAGTTTGATCGAAAATGTTACTTAAAAATACTTTTAGAAAAATTTACGATAATTTTTTTTGGGTATGAATATCTAACATTTATGCTTTTAAATAATTAGTAACAATCACATTTATTTAATATTATTAAAAATGTTTATTCAAAGCTAGAAAAAAAAACGCTTATTAAAGTTTAGTGACAAAGATTTAAAAATAGTCATAGAAAATATTGCGGCAATCCTATTATTACAAAATTGTCTTGAAAACTCTATTTTTACCTTACGTTCGCCACACGTTAATACTCATCAACTACTATTGAATCTCCTCAAACTCATTAGTACCTAAAATGTTGTTGTAAGGGTCAGTTTCTTCTATTATCCACATCAAACCAAAGCTAAACATATAGAAAAATAACACAAACATATAAAAGTAAAAACTTCCAATTTAAAAGAAGAAAAAATGCGCAAACAGTAAATCGTATATAAAAAAAATATGTATAATGCATGCTCCTAAAAACTATATGATCCGGATATAAACATGCCACTAAGACAACTTCCACACAGAAAAATCACCCATACCAATGGGAAAATAAACCTATTACTAAGGCAACTCCCACGAAGATGCATATACCATTGCATGACCATATATTATCAAAATTATACTCGCACACAACCCACTAAGAATCATGTCATATGCATTCAACAACAAAAAATCACATTTTTAAAACCATCATCGTATTCACACATCACAAAGATCACATATCGCACATCCTTATCATGAGAATCATATATTCATAGACAAATAATCATTAAATAATAATTTTCACCACGCACACCTAAAAATCGGGATTTGACTTTATTTACACCATAAAGATTAAAATTTTATATATAACAAGAACCTTCAAACTTCAACTCATATAGATCATTGAATCAAAATCTTATCATATATATAATATAAAAAAAAATAATCATATTTTGCTTCATACCCATCATAAAAATTAAAACTTTATCACGTAAAATATAAAAATTCATATTTTACTTCTTAAAAAGACATACAGTACATATCAAACTCAATGTAAAAGATTTCGGATTTCATTATTTTATTTTATTTTATTAGTCTACATTTATTTCTTTCAAAAGCAAGCAATTACAATTATTAATTTCATGTATCCAACTGACGGTCTAACTATAATTTGTGCGGGGAAAAGCCCTTACCTTGGCCACTTTTCTTCCTAGTACGAAGCTCTAAGCCCCCACAAAGTTGTTCACACGAAAAGTTTGATGCAAGAAGGAGAAGAGGTGTGAAGGAGTTGACAGCTAGGGTTTCGATAATCTTTTATGCTTATTATTACTTAGTATGGAAATATTGTGAACTTTAGGGAAAATTTAAAGTAGAGATTATTGGGTAGATAGTGTTGGGCCCAAATAAAGAATAGAAGGGAGAAAATATTAATTTATTTATTTAGTTTTTTCTTAACCTTGATCATACAAAAACTAAGCCACAAACTCCAAGCCCAAATTTCTATTATGGGTTGGGTCACACCTAGCCACAAACCCTTAGCCCAAATTCTTCTTGTACTAAAAAAAACTTCTATATATATATATATAATTATATAAAACTTCTCAATTGATTAAATAATTCTTACTAATAATTTTATTAACTACAATAAGTCGAATAAGGCAAATAATTATCACACCTAAATTACATTACGCCAAAAATTGCCTTTTACAGCGCTTTTTTTAAGCTCTTTACAGCGCTTTTAAGTGCTTTAGTATCTAGTGCTGTAAAAGGGTACAACAGTGCTACTGAAAATACAAAAAAGCGCTGTAAACAAGCGCTGTAAATACAATTTAAGAAGCGCGCTTCTTATATTGGATTTACAGCGCTTTTTAATTGTACTTGTATTTTATTTTGCATTTTACAGTACTTGTGATATAATATCCAAATATTGTTTGTATCAACTTATATGATGAGTTTAGATTATAGTTAAAAAATTTATCAAATTGTCATCTCTAAAATAATTAAATAATATAATTAAAAAAATTATATGATGAATTATATAATCATAAAATCAAATACTGATTAGTTCTGGCAGGTCAAGTTATTACATGAAATTTTACACAATGAGTACAAATAATTACATGACTTATATATAAACACATAAACACACTTAAGATGCCTTTCTTCTTTTCCTGGTGGGATTCACATTTGTTTGTCCATTAACGATAAACGATGGATTAATCCAAATTCCCTCATCATGATCATCTCTAAGATATAAACCATCATCAGTTGAATCAATTTCACATGGTTGTGATGTCGCAAAGAAAATATCATTACCAACATCTTCAACGTTGTTGTTATCATCACTTATTTTATTGGTCGATAGGACAACAAACCATTTATTACAGCAGGATCAGTGACATAAAACACTTGTTGAGCTTGCGACACTAAAATAAAAGGTTCATCTTTGTATCCCACCCTCCTAAAATCGACAAGCAAGAACCCTGACTCATCAATCCGAACGCCATTATTATTATCGACACACTTGCAACCAAAGATGGGAACACGAAACATTTTGTAATCCAACTCCCATATGCGTTCGATAACCCCAAAATATGATAGGTTTGCAAATATTGGGTTTTTGTCTTTTGCACTTGAGATATGCATCGCTTCAGCTACTAGAGTGACTCCGCTATTTTGCATAGTGGTTTGCTCATCTTGTTTTGTGGTATAAAATATATAACAATTAATTACATAATCGGTGTAAGAAAAGACATGTAAACTCGGGTCATTTGCTAGCCACCTCAATCTCTCTGAAATTGAAGCGGGGTCTATATCAAACTTTGAGCTATTGTGATTTTTTAGCCAAGGGATAAAACTTCGATTGTGCTCTCGTTATCCAATTTTTATTCTTGTTCATGTTCAAACTAGATAACTGATCCATGTGTATTGTAACATACGGTTGAACCTCATCATCATTGTGCAGAACATACAATTGTGCATGCTCCCATTTTGTTCTTGATATAGTCATTACTCTCTTTCCAATTATCTCTTCTCTTGTTATTCTTCCCGAATGACGAGACATCGGAAGTCCTATGGATTCAACATTGGATAGATATTCAGTACAAAATTCAGCATCTTCTTCGACAATGTACCGTTCAGCAATACATCCTTCTGGTCGTCTTCTACTTTTTACGTACCCTTTTAATATTTTCATATATCGTTCTATCGGATACATCCATCTCATGTAAGCTGGCCCACAAAGTTGTGTCTCCTTAACAAGATGAACAGTAAGGTGAACCATTATATCAAAAAACGAGGGTGGGAAATACATTTCAAGCTCACACAAATAACAACAATTTCCATCTGCAATGTCGGTAATTTCTGAGGATCGATCACTTTACTACAAATTTCCCTGAAGAAGAAACATAATTTAGTTATGGCTCGTCGAACTTTTTCAGGTAAAATGGAACGTATACCTATTGGTAGCAAATGCTCCATTAGAACATGACAATCATGAGTCTTCAAACCTTTTAACTTGAGGTCTTTCATACAAACTACATTTTTTATGTTTGAACTGTATGCTTCTGGAACTTTAACTTTGTGTAGAAATTTACACAAAACAATTTTTTCCTTTCTAGATAGAGTTTGAGTGGCTGGAGGTAGATATGTGCGATTTCTTTTCTTTACGGGACCCAATTCATTTCTTATTCCCATATCGACCAAATCCAATCTTGCATTGATGCCATCCTTAGACTTTCCCGGAACACTGAGTAACGTACCAATAACACTAACAAAGACATTTTTTTCGATATGCATCACATCGAGAAAATGTCTTATATACAATGACTTCCAATATGGCAATTCAAAGAAAATTGACTTTTTCTTCCACCCAGTTTTGACAAGCTCTCCCGCAAATGGTTTGCCAAATTTATTGGTCAAATCTTGTACTTTTTCCAATATTTGATATCTAGTTGGTGCTTTTGGAGCAGTACCTTCCTCTGATTTTCCATTGAATGCATTTATCCACCCACGATAATGATGACTAAAAGGTAGAAATCTACGATGTCCAAGAAAGACGTTCTTCTTACAATGTTTCAACCGCATCTAATATGTACTCTCTTCACATATAGGACAGGCACACTGACCTGTAATGCTATACCATGATAAATTACCATATGCTGGAAAATCATTAATTGTGCCGAACAACATAGCCCTCAAATTGAAACATTCTTTCTTATACCCATCATAAACTTCCACACTTGACTCCCATAACTTTTTTAAATCTTCAATTAAAGGAGCCAAGTAAATGTCGATATCATTCCCCGGTTGTTTGGGTCCAGAAATTAACAGAGACAACATCATAAACTTGCATTTCATACATAACCATGGAGGTAGATTATAAATCAACAAAGTCACAGGCCACGTGTTGTGTGATATGCTTTGAAGACCATGTGGATTCATTCCATCAGTAGAAAGTGCAAGTCGTATATTTCTTGACTTTCTACTGAAATCAGGATATTCGTGATCAATTTTTGCCCATTGTGGAGAATCTGCAGGGTGTCGTAACTTTCCATCTCTAATTCTTTCATCTGCATGCCATGTAAGGTGTTTTGAATCTTCTTCACTGCGATAAATTCGCCTAAGTCTTGGTATTATAGGAAAATACCACACGACTTTTGCTGGAGTAGATTCTTTCTTCTTATATCGAGAGACATTGCATTTCGGACAAACCTTTAGTAATTCATATTCTTTTTGAAATAAAATGCAATCATTAGGACACGCATGAATCCTTTCGTAACTCATGCCAATAGAGCACAAAATTTGTAACGCCCCGGATTTTTGGTCCAAAACGTTACTAAAAAAAATACCTTTAGAAAAATTTACGATAATTTTTTTTTTTAGGTAAGAATATCTACATTTATGCTTTTAAATAATTAGTAACAATCACATTTATGCTTTTAAATAATTAGTAACAATCACATTTATTTAATATTATTAAAAAGGGTTTATTCAAGCTAAAATAAAGGAAAAATCAATTATTCCTAACGGAAGCAAAAACCCACTTCCGTATTTCTAGAATTCGAATGCATTTAAAAGTTTAGTGACAAATTTTTGTTTAAAAATAAACATAGAAATGTTGCGGCAATACTTATTATTACAAAATTGTCTTGAAAACCCCATTTTTACCCCACGTTCACCGCACGTTAATACTCATCAACTACTCTTGAATCTCCTCGAACTCATTAGTACCTAAAATGTTGTTGTAAGGGCCAATTTTTTCCATAATCCACATCAAACCAAGCTAAACATATAGAAGAATAACACAAAACAAATAAAGGTAAAAGCTTCTAATTTAAAAGAAAAAAAATGTGCAAACTGCAAATCGTATAAAAAAAATATATGTATAATGCATGCTCCTAAAACTATATGATCCGGATATAAACCTGCCGCTAAGGCAACTTCCACACAGAAAGATCACCCATACCAATGGGGAAAATAAACCTGCCACTAAGGCAACTTCCACGAAGATGCATATGCCATGACATGACCATATAGTATCACAATTATACTCGCACACAGCCCACTAAGAATCATGTCATATGCATTAAAAAAAATCACCTTTTTTAAAACCATCATCGTATTCACACATCACAAAGATCACATATCACACATCCTTATCATTATAATCATATATCCATAGACAAATAATCATTAAATAATAATTTTCACCACGTACGCATAAAAATCGGGACTTGACTTCATTTACACTATAAAGACTAAAACTTTATATATAACAAGAAACATCAAACTCAACTCCAACTCATAATACATCATCAAAATCAAAACTTTATCATATATATAACATAAGAAAAATCATATTTCGCTTCATATCCATCGTAAAAATTAAAACTTTATCACATAAAATATAAAAATTCATATTTTACTTCTTAAAAATACATACATTACATATCGAACTCAACGTAAAGGATTTCACATTCCATTATTTTATTTTATTAGTCTACATTTATTTCTTTCAAAAGCAAGCAATTACAATTATTAGTTCCATGTCATTCAACTAACGGTCTAACTCAAATTTGTGTGGGGAAAAGCCCTTACCTTGGCCGCTTTTCTTCCTAGTACGAAACTCTAAGCCCCACGAAGTTGTTCACACGAAAAGTTTGCTGCACGAAGGAGATGACGGCTAGAGTTTCGGTATTTTTTTCTGCTTACTATTACTTAGTATGGAAATATTGTGGACTTTAGGGAAAATTTAAAGTGGAGATTATTGGGTAGATAGTGTTGGGCCCAAATAAAGAATAGAAGGGAGAAAATATTATTTTATTTATTTATTTATTTTTTATTTTTTTACCTTGATCATACAAAAAACTAAGCCATCAACTCCAAGCCCAAATTTCTATTATGGGTTGGGTCACACCTAGCCACAAACCCTTAGCTCAAATTTTTCTTGTACTAAAGAAAACATAATTATATATATATATATATATATATATATATATATAATTATCTATATATATATATAATTATCACACAAGGCAAATAATTCTTACTAATAATTTTATCAACTACAATAAGTCAAACAAGGCAAATAATTATCACACCTAAATTAATAACAAAATATTTATATTTATAAGTCTTAATTATTTTTAATAATAAATTTAGAGGATATTACAAAATTCGTTTAGCCTCGTAGGTTCGACTGGGAAGTTCATTATCATCTGGCAACATATCTTTTAGGAGTGTTAAAAATTCTGTGAAGCTTTTATCAGACCATCCATTTCTCGCTCTTAAGTTGTACAACTTTAATATCGTCGAAAGTCTTGTGAATTTAGTACAACCATTATATAATGGTTTCTTTGCATCACTCAACAAACTCTCAAACATTTTAGGACAATCCCGAAGTTCTTCTTCAACTGCTTTTGCAATATCTTCAACTCGGTCCTGCTCATTTGTATCTGTGTCGAAATGATCATTTGAATTGTATGTCGCATCACTGTCAAAATAAGTGTTCCTTTTTTTTCTCACCATGTTTTATCCAACATGTATAGCTTTTATCAATTCCATGCCATACTAAATGTCCTTCCAATTCATCTGCTCTATCGCGTTTTCCAAAACAACATTTTAAACAACGACAAGTGATTCGATTTGGGTCTTTTGCATTCTTCACTGCAAATTCAAGAAACTCCTTCACTCCATTTTCATACTCTTTTGACAATCGATTGGAAGACATCCATTTCCGGTCCATTTTAATTATATGACCTATATGAATGCAGTAAGAACAAATCAATATATAACAAATTTATCAAAACATAACAGAACAGATTGAACAGATTTTATATGATTTATCATGTAAGAATTTATGAATGCAGCTTATGAATGCAGTGTTACACAAATTTATCAATATATAACATCATACAAATCTATAGTATATATAGACTAATATTGGAAAATGGAAACCAAGGTCTAAGGTCATGCATACAAGTCTGATTTCAAAACAGAACAGATCGAACAAATTTCAAAACAGAACAGATTTATCATCTAAGGTTTTATATGAATGGTTTATCAGGTAACAATTTATCAGTTTTAGAGACAATAACAAATTAATAAATTAATACAGTACCCGAGACAACAATCACTTAGTAAAAATGGGCGCAAAGTAGAGGAGAGGAAAGTTTGTAATAGGGTTCTAAGGGATAGAATGTATTAAATATGTTTTTATTTATTTATATATAACTGCTTGTAATTTTACAACGCTTATGTCCATAAGCGTTGTCAAAGGCTTTCAAAAATTAAAATTGAAAACATTTACAACATTTACAGCGCTTTCTAAAAAAGCGCTCATAAAAGCGCTGTAAATATATTTCATAATATAGTGTGTGAGCGCTATAATTTAAGTTTTAAAACATTTACAGTGCTTTTATAGAAAACATTGTAAATGTAGCGCTCTAAACTTTATATGAGAGCGCTATATTTTACGGCGCTTTTAAGTGAAGCGCTCTAAAGCAGCGCTTTTAAGTGAAGCGCTCTAAAGCAGCGTTTTTCATTATGTGAAATCGCTGTGACCTTACAACAACGCTTTTCTGTAAATCCTAAACCCTTCATGACCATACAATAACGCTTTTTCTAAAGCGCTTGTCATTAAAGTGTTGTTGTATCCTCTGTTATTTTTAAAATATTATACAACAGCGCTTTTAGTTATTAAGCGCTTTAGAATGTGCGCTGTAAAAGGCCATTTTTGGCGTAGTGTTAATATTGAATAATAAATATATTTATAAGTCTTGATTATTTTAAATAATAAATTTAGAGGATGTTACAGTACCCACCCCGCCCCACACTTATATATTGTTATTATTATTATTATTGGATGTGTTTATTTGAGCTTAAATAAAAATGATTTTTGTTTTAAATAATTTAGAGATTATTTTTTCGAGATTTTTGTAAAATGATTTTTAACCTGTTTGTATATAATTTTATAAAAATAATTTTTTTAAAACTACAAAATTACCATAAAGGACATAAAAATGATTTTCAAGAAAACATGTTTGTTTGAAAAAATATTTTATAAATACATGATCTTTTAAATACATATATATCCATATACTCTGTTATGCATCTTTATCTCCCCTCCAATCTCTATCTACTATCTCTCTCACTCTCTATTATCTCATGTCTCTCTACCTCTCCTATTTATTCCAAGCAAATCAATGAATTTAGGTCTTCCATTTCATAATTTTCGGATCCTTCTAAAAAATAAATATATAAATAAATCATCACGAAAATATGCTAGTAATAGATTTTGGAGGTTCTGTTCTAATCTTAAAAATTGGGCCCTTAATAAAAAAAAAATGCAATTTTAATAATTAAAAAAATTGAAAAAATAAATAAATTTTAGTCCTTATACACATATCAAGATATATGATACTCTGTCGATATCAATTTACATATGCTCTACCCATACTAATTTTTTAAATTTAATCACAACAATAGCGATTATTTATTGATATATTTTTGTTAAAGTGCGGGTAACGGGTATAGGTACAAGCACTTAAGTACCCAAAGGGCAAGGGTACATGTATTAAAGTTGATACACACGAGGGTATGGGCACGGGCACATACACAAGTATTTTTTTTGAACTGCGGGTACGGGTACTATACTACCCTACCCAAACTCTATCCATTGTCATTCCTAGTAACAATGTTCTTAACTACGAACAAGAGTATAACCATGTGTAAAATGATAACAATCCAGGACACTTTCAAGTACAATTGAGAACCTTTCTTAATGATATGAAAATGAAAAACATGTACTTGAAAATGTGAAAATGAAGCTTTGAAAGTTTAAGATATTTCATAAAGTTGTTCTAAGATTGGTAGTAGGATTGATTGAGTTAGAACTGAAGCTATGAGGTATTTATACTTCATAGACAACACTTCAGATAAGTGGTAATTGTTCCCAGAAGTTTTGATGAACTTATGCAATGATCCAGATGAGATCTGAACTGAAAAATTGCATTGATTTACAGTTGTATTCGAATACAGCCTAAGCGTATTCGAATACACTTCTGTAATGTTCAGTTTTTATTCAAAATTTTAACTTCATATTCGAATACGATACCTCGTAGCGAATACAAGTGTGTGAATTTTGCCACTGACTTGAGTTGTATTCGAATACGAGATGATGTAGTCGGATACAAAAATCTAGTTTTAGCTACTAACTTGTTATATGTATTCGGCTACGACATGCTGTATTCGAATATAGAACTTCAATTTTAGCTACTGACTTGATATCTGTATTCGGCTACAACATTCTGTAGTCGATTACATATTTGAAGATTTTGCTACTGACTTAGTGTTTGTATTCAGCTACGAGATGCTGTAGTCGAATACAACATTGATTTTTGTCAAAAACTTAATTTTTAAATATTTGTTTATGTATTTTGACACTTTGAAAATACTTTTGATGCATATGCTAAAATAAGAAGGTTCTCATATATTTGTATTTGAAATGTAATTGGATTTTATCAAGTACCTTAAATTCTAAGTTTCTTAATAGATGACTTGAATGTTGATTTCACTTTGAGCTTGCATCTTGATCTTTATTCATAGTCTTTTGTCTTCATCAAAAACATAGATCTTATACATTTTTAGAATGTCTGCAGCTTGTATGTTGATAACAAAGGGTTTGTTCTTTGAGAGATGAGCCTTTAGTATCATCTTCTTTCGTCCAACATACATATCTAAAGCATCATCCTTCATGATCACCTGAAATCCTTTCTGAATCAGCTGCCCAATGCTCAACAAATTGCTCTTCATTCCTGACACATACAACACATTATCAATCACTATGTCTTGCTATTTCTTCTCTTGATCAACATGTTGCCAGCTCCCTCAGCTTCCAAGGTTTTATCATCAGCAAACCTGGTCTTGCTCTTTCTTGATGCATCAATATCCACCAGCAATTCCCTCTGGCTTGTCATGTGATTAGAGCAAATAGTATCAAGAAACCAGACTTGTGACGAAAAATTTTCTTCGTTAGTGGTAAACATCAACAAGACTGTGTTTGAATTTGAGTCATCTTCTTGAGCAGTGCATGCTTCATCTTCTTCTTTCTTCTTCTGTTTTCCTCCTTTGCTAGTCCAACATTCATCAGCAAAATGTCCGAACTTCTCACAATTGTAACATTGCACCTTCTTCTTATCAAAGTTCCTTGATTTTCCTTTTGATTTACCATTTGCATTGCCTCCCTTTGATGAAGATTCGGACTTATCATCATGTTTCTTGAATTTATTATTTTTTCATTTCTTTTTCTGGTCTCTTTTCTTGTAGGCTTGTGCTGCCAATGCTTGATCTCCATATTTAACCCACTTCTTTCATCCATTCTCAATTCTCGTGCTTCTTATGTAGCATGCAATTCTTCAAGTCTCAATATGGAAATGTCTTTAGATTCTTCTATGGCACATACAATGTAGTCAAACCTGAGATGTAAAGATCTCAATATCTTTTCACATAGCTTCTGCTCAATAAGCTTCTCCCCACAGCAAGCCATTTGATTAGTGATGCTCCTCAATCTTGAGACCAAATCAGACATGTTCTTCTGCTCCTCCATCTGCAGCAATTCGATTATCTCTGTAGTGTCAACAACTTCACTTTCTTGACCTTGGTTCCTCAAGAATAACACTTCTTCATAATGTCCCAAGCTTCTTTGGCACTTCTTGAATCAGATATCTTGTCAAAGTTGGTTGTATCGAGGCATTAATGAAAAATGAAGGTGGCTTTGCAATCTTTCTTCTTGTTTTCTTTAAAATTCGACATCTGCTCATCTGTTGGATTGACTCTCAGCTCTTCAAAACCATTTTCTATAGTTTCTAACACTTCTTGAAATCCAAACAATGCTCGAATCTGCACTCTCCATCTATCCCAATCTTTTCCATCAAAATGTGGCATATGGGATGAATAATTTCCATTGTTTGCACTTGAACTCATCCTTACTTCATTTGTGTTTTAATCCTCACACTTCACTTGTATTTATCACTCTAATTGTGGATCATAAACCTTGCTCTAGATACCAATTGTTAGCTTTCAAGCTATTGCTTCAAGTGCAAGAAAATAGAAAAATTGAATAGCATATGAATTGTAGGACTTGTATATCTTGTTATTATTGAATGAATGGAGTGTGCTATTTATACATAGTTCATTCTTATTCATTCTAACTTTTATATGATTAACTAACTAACTAATTAAGTGATTAGTTAGTTAGTAATCACATACAACTAATGTTATACTTAAATTACACACACTTTTAATATTAAAAACGTTATTGGTTTATTCTGATCAATCTAATTTCTAGAATATTCTTCGTTTCTAACACTATTATATTTTATTGTGTGATTTTTAACTTTTTAAATAGATTTGCAGTTTTTTTAATCGATTTGAATGCATTCTTAACTTTTAACACCTATACAAAAGAAATAAATTTAATGAACATTTGAACCTACGTACTGTTAATTGGAAGCTACTAGTTATAACTTCAGCACAATCACAACACTTTACCGTGGAAATTATAATTTCCAAATACCCTATTAATAAATTTCAGTAGTACATGGATGGAGCATCTAAATCTTCTATCGATAATTTAATATTCACTTTGTTTAGTTGATTTTATTTTCACTTAATTATTTGATTTATACAAGTGATGACGTGGTGGAAACTCTAGAACCTAAATTTATCTTGATTTTAATTCAACCACTTGAAGAAAGCCCACGAAGTAATGCCGATTGGAATGAGATCCCATGACAAAATAAAACACCACCAACAAAAGCAGAATATATGTATTTTTTCGTCACGCAGAATGTCAATACAACCTTTGTCATCGTTCAGTTCACCTAACACATGAAATGATAATTTTTTTTACACTTTTTAATATATGTTTTTTTTAATATATATTCTTCTTTATTGATTAAAATTTATATAGATTTTAATAAATTTAAATAAGATTTATACATTTTGATTGTATCCATGTAAATTTTAATCAATACAAAAAAGTGTATTTTTTTTAATATATATTCTTCTTTATTGATTAAAATTTATATAGGTTTTAATAAATTTAAATTGGATCTATATATTTTAATGATATCTATATAAATTTTAACCAATACAAAAAAGTGTGTTGTAATATGTGTTGTGTTATTAATATTCTTTTTTGTTTTCAATTTTGAATCTTCGCTTTTGTTTTACATTTCGAATAAAATAAAACTATCTTATGAAATATGATAATTATTTGCCAAAAATACTTATTTGAACCCAACCACAGATCAATAATGTTTGCTCCTACACACATAAATAAATAATGATTAAATGATGTAACTAACTCATTTTATTTTTTTATTTATTTACTGAATTGCGATCGTACTCAAACAAGTATTTTTTCTAATTTCAATTATAAACAAATATGAATATAAAATTAATATTTATTTATATTTAAGATAGAGTAATATTTCTCATGGCTTGCACTCCAAGTCCGAGAGTTTACCTTTATCAAAACAAAACACAAAAAAGTCCGAGTGTTAATATCATTTGTGATCCTTACTTGACTCTACCGGTTCTTCAAATTCCTTCCATCTTTAATTATAAGTTTGTATCTGATAATTTTGAGTAATATATATATATATATATATATATATATATATATATATATATATTTCTTTGGTTGCCCAACACCCTTCATTTAAAAGGGGAATAATATCAATAATATCACTCGTCAATTTCTTTTTATATTGATTGATTGATAATATATCTTACAACTTAGTAGATCTAAAAATATTTGTCAAATTGTCGTTAGCTCTAGTAAATATCAAATGCCGATATTATTAAGTTAAATATTTTATTTTAGTTTTAGTTTTAAACTCAAGATCTTACAATTGTGTGAGTTAATTATAATAAAATTTATTATATCTTTTGAGATAAAAAAAAATTGTCAAAATAATTTCACACACCTTAAGAATGAATCAAGTAATTGAATTTAAATGGTTAATGATTTTAAGATAAAAGACAAAAGTTAAATAAATAAAAAAAGAATACATACTTAATTGTATCTTTTATCTCTTTATTTTAAAATCAAACTCTTTGCCTCTCTTAATTCACATTTGTTACAATTTAAATTTTAAACAAGAACTTTGACCTATTATATGGTGATTTTTAATTCAAAAAATGGTGATTCATAGCCTAATTGTAAATTTGAAGAAAAAATATCTTTAAAAATAAAAAATCACCAGTTTTAGGATAAAATTTACAGTTTGAGACAAAACAATAGCAAATGTGAAAATGGAGTGATAAAAAAGTTCAATTTTAAAATAGGAGAGATTATTTTCATGAATATGTTAAAATAGGTAGATCAAAAGTACAATTAAGTGAAAAATATATAATGAATGAAAGAGAAAATATTAACTTTACCAAATTATATTTGCTGATATGCTCTAATTATCATAATATAAAATAAAATAATAATAAATTGTCAGTGATGTATTTAATATTAATTAGATGACATAATTAAAAAAATTAAAATTACATTAAAAACTCTAGATGACTACCTTTTTTAAAAAATATTTCTTTATTTACATATGTGATAAATATTGTAAAACAATATAGAAATAGAAAGAGAGAGAGTAAAATATAAATGTAATATTAAATCTCACTTTACTCTCTTATCTTTAAAAGAGTTAATTATTCTTTGATTTAATATGATGAGACCCATAATTCAAATTTTTCTTTTGACGGAACCCACACATCAATATTTTTCACTCATTAGTAAGCATGTTGGTGTCTACATAAAAATTGAAAGGGTTCAATGTGTTTGGTTTATTTAAAATGGGCGAGTTAAGCAAATTGAAAAAGAAAAAAAAAAAAAAAGAGAACAACAAAAAGTTCCTTTATAACATTAATTTTTGCAACTCTCGTAATCATATATTTTTATATATTCACTCGACACCTTATTTTTTCTTTTTCTCTCGTTTTCTATTACATTATCAATTATCAATATATCAGGTATATTATCACTCTGTTTCCAACTCTCTCAAAATATCAATTGGCTTTGGGGGTGTATACAAAATACTTTCCTAATTTTTGTAAACAATTATGTTCCACATTAGAATGAGAGATATCTATTGTCCCGAGAAGACAGTGTTATTAGATGGTCACCTCCAAGAATCTGATGCGTGCCTTTGTTCTGTTTTCCTTTGATTTCTTTTTATTTTTTATTTATTTTGTTTTTATCATGTGATTGATTTCATTAGAATATAATAATTATGGTCTATAAATACATTGTCACTCTATATAAAGTCCTTCACAAAATTCACACATAATAACAACAAATCCTACACAAACAAACTTTCCCATTAATTTTAGTTTTTTATTAGCAAAAAAGGAATCAACATTATGGGAGCTAACTTTTCTAATTTAGAGTCTGTTGTAGTGAAATCAACACAGCCATCATTGATCCTCACCTTCCATTCCACAGCTAAATGGAAGGCTCACTTTGATGCCTCTAAAGAAACAAACAAACTGGTAATAAGTTTAGATATTATAATTCAGGGCGATTTTTTATTTTATGTTTTGAAATTTTTAAAAATTAAATATAATTTTAGTTTTATATTTTGGAATTCAAATGAAAATATTGTTAAAATTATACAAAAAATAAATTTAATCTCATTTTGTCTAAGCATATGTTTGATTTTTAAATTTAACTTTTAAAATCAAAAGTTAGAAATTTAGGTTCATCATAACTATTTTAATAATTTCTTAAAAAATGGCCTGCAACCGATATTTTAAATGTCATAACATTGTGGTTGGAATTGTGACCAAATCAAGTTGTTGGAATTGACACAACTTAGACCGAGGATGGCTTCTTTTTTATAGGAATTAAGTTTGCAATTTAAAACCTTGACAACAAATTTTCTATATATATTATTATTACTAAACAGTCATTTTAGTCCATAAATTTGTGAAACTTTGTTAGAACCTATTGAAATTGCAAATAAATTTTTAATATCTCTTTCGTTAATAATTATTTAGATTAAATTGACAAATAAAAAATACATTTGATAAATTAAATTGATTAACTAAACACATATTCGAAAATTAAAATGATTAACAAAAGACATATTATTAAATAGATATGTGTTTGTAATTTTGATCTATTTAAATAGGTACATACTCAAGAACTAAAACGTCTGTTTACACAATATATTATTCAGGATCTTATGAATTGATTAATTTTCTTTCTTAATATGTCAAAGATGGTCATTGACTTCACGGCTACTTGGTGTGCACCTTGCAAATACATGGACCCAATTATGAAAGAATTAGCTGCAAAATACAAAGATGTTGAGTTTATTAAGATTGATGTGGATGAGTTAATGGTATGGTGTTTATATATACACATATAATTAGTTCGTTTTAATTTACTTGATCTTTAATTATTTGCAAGATTTTTACTAATGTACAAATGGAAATAGGAGGTGGCTCGTGCATTCCAAGTGCAAACAATGCCAACATTTATACTAATTAAGAAAGGAAATGTTGTTGAAAAAGTGGTGGGAGCAAAAAAGGAGGAGTTGCAAAAGCTGGTTGAGAAACGTAAGAATTGAGTGTGTGTTGATCCTCTTGCATTGTAATAAAGTCACGATGACTTCATGACATGCTACTCCGTAGTATATTGATAAAAAAATACTATTCTATCTTAAAATAAAAATAAAAATAAGTTAAATAAAATAAATACATTTAATCTAAATTTTGAGTTAAATATATTAATTTTTGACAATTTTTTATTTATATTTTAAGAACGAAGAAAGTATCAATTAAGTATCATAAAAAAAACAAGACACTAATTAAATTGGTGTTGTTAGTCATGAGTATGAATGTGTTATATGTAAATCTAGTGTTCAATTATATATTATGTGAGAGAGTTTTTAAAATATATTTGAAATTATTTAATAGTTTAATGTAGCAAAATTAAATAACTTAATTTATCAATTGGTCAAGTGGTTGCAGCGATTGTATTTAACTTTGTCAAAAATATTTCTGAGTCATTTTTTCTTTTCTCTAGTGTACAAGAGTAAATGAAGAAACTTTATTATGTAAACTATCATTGATTGATAACATTGATGTGAATGTACAATTCATTTTAAGGATTCCAAAGTATGCTGAAGGGGATTCGCCGGTTAACCATTTGCATTTAATATATAAAGCCTGATGGGGGCGAATCAAACCTAAAGTTTAGTGTGACACACATGCTTTGAAATTTATTTGTCCAACATTCATTATCATCAATTTTATTATCTTTTTGTTCAAAATTTACAATATACCAAAAAATAAAAAATAAAAAAATCCAACGTATCAATCCATGTGTACTCCACGAATGCAATACTTTTGTTTACATATTTATAAAGTTGGATATTTAGTATCTAATTTGCATAAAAAAGGGACACAAGAAAAATACTCATGGCCATTAGGGGTAGACAACGGGTCGGGTTGGGCGGGTTTGGGCTCAAAAACACCAACCGGTCATATCCGCAGGTGCTATTTAAACACCCACTTTCACCTAAGTCAGAGTTCGGTTCGATAAATCTCGAGTATTCGATTTAAGCAGGTTGTTGGTTCGGTTGATTCGAGTTAATTGTGTCATCCTTAATTTTTTTAATCAATCATTTTTTACTCAATTGGACATTTTTTATCATGTCATTTTTAGTCCAATTATCTACACTATTTAAAAAAAAATTTAAATAAATCTACTAGCTCAAAAAAATTTGTTTGGCCATTATGTTAATTTTTATTAGGTTTAGTATACGATAAGTTTTCAATTATTTTTAGTAACTTTGCCATGTTTTTATTATATATATATATATATATTTTGCAAAGACTAATTAACTTTTTTATTTATTTTTTTAACCTTTTTATTTATTTTTTTGCCTAAATAGCACCCGTGGTCCCTTAACTTAATTTCAGTTAACGTTTTAGTCCTTTATCTTTTTTTTTCTTCCCGATTTGGTCATTTATTTTAATTTTAAGTGACAATTTGGTCTTTTATGTTTTAAAATGTCAACAATGTTATCCTTTTTTTTTACAAAAATTCAAAAAATTCATCAAAATTTTCAACCAAAATCCATAAAGTTATTTATATTCTTCAATATAATACAAATTTCATCAAATTCAAAACTCAAATCTTCAAATAAAATCATATTTCCATTTTTAACAACATCAAATAAAGAATGAAATTTGATGAAATTTTTGTATGAGTTTATTTGAAGATTTGAGTTACGAATTTGATGAAATTTGTATTATATTAAAGAATATAATTAATTTTATGGGTTTTGGTTGAAAATTTTGATGAGTTTTTTGAATTTTTGTAAAAAAAAAGGATAATATTGTTGACATTTTAAAACATAAAAGATCAAATTGTCATTCAAAATTAAAATAAAGGACCAAATCGGGAAAAAAAAATAAATGACTAAAACGTTAATTGAAATTAAGTTAAGGGACCACGAGTGCTATTTAGCCTATTTTTTTATAGGCTAAGTAACATTTTTATCTTGAAGTTCACAACATATATGCATATGGTTCTTCTTCCAGCAATAATAAAGTCAAAAAATTAAAGGATTTTGCCTTTAAAATTAACTACCAACCTAGTTGAGAGGTCCACAACCATGTCAAATCAACATTTTAATTAAAATAAACATAAAACAAAACACTATGAACATTGGTGCTTAATAAGTGTTGAATAGTTGTATTCAATAATATGTAGTAATTTAATTTATCAAATAAAAAACAAAAATGTGATTATTTTTAGGTTCATTTGATATACATAATATATATATATATATATATATATATCCATAAAATGAAATAAAAAAATATATAAAACCCTAACATTGTTCTTTTTATTTGAGATTCTTTGACTTTGAGCTTCCAACAAAGACACTATGGTACAATCCATGGCTTCACAAGATGAAAATACATGTTAGTCAAATCACATGTTAAGAAATAGACACGCGAAACATAAATTAAAAAAAAAAACCCTAACAAAAAATTATAACCTAATAAAACATCATAGGGTTAATCGAGATGAGATCTGAGAATGGATGATGAGATCAAAATATTCTTATATTAGAAGCCTAAGGTTTGAGAGGAAGAAGAAAGGACGAAGATGGTATTCTCATTGAGAGGGTGAAAATGGTATTCTCTCTGGATTCGGCGGCTAGGGTTTATTAGGTTGGATTGTATCAATGGTATTTATAGTGGAAACAAATATTTTGGGCCAATATTTTAGTCTCTTTTCATTTGTAATGGATTTGGGCCATATGTGAAGAGAATATTGCATGTATTAATATGACACTATAGCATTATATTTCTGGTTGGGGTGGGTTCGGTTACCGACGGCCTATAATATTTCACCGCACCGCTCGCTCATAACCATATGAATCTGTTGACTTTTCCCACTAAACCCGTTTACCCGATTTCACCCGCCCATTTGCATGCGGACCATGTAGATCAGGCGGTTTTACGCAGGTTTGAATTTTTTGTCCACGCCTAATGGCCATGACGGATTTAAAAGGTGGTCGTTGAAATAACTTTAGACTTAACACTATCAATAATATAGAAAATTAAAAAACAAACAAACAAACAAACAAAAGACACTTATAATTTTAAGGAAAATACTAAATTTTACAAATTAAAAAATTACAAAAAAAATATATAATTAAACATAAAAAGATTAGGTTATCAATATCTTAAAAATGTTAAAAGATCAATAACATATTATCTAAGAAATACAAATTTGATAGCAACATGATCTCGGATCTATCTTAAGTACTAAACACACAAACTCCTTTCAATTGATTCATAAAGTTATCTATCTTAGAAAAGTGATATTTATTCTTCACGTTACCTTATTAAGCCGGTGGTAATCTACACACAACTTCATTGAAGCATATTTAATTTCTTTTTAAGCAAAAACACATGCGCACCATATAGAGAAATATCCTAATATTCTTATTATTTGATTAATCTGATTCATGATTATAGTCTTATTGATATATTTTTTTTCTTCATATTATTTAATTATTTTATATTTAATGTACCAAAATTTCACTATAAAATTTGTATAGAAAACATCAATATTATATATTTTGTTTTTGTGTAGTCTTGATAAATTGTGGAAGAATTTAACATTCAAGTTTCTCTATATGATTGTGCACACTATAATTTTCGTTGATCTGTATTTTAAAAAAAAAAAATTTGTAATATAGTTCTTGAAGTAGAATTTTGGACTATGATTTATAAGATCTAAAAGTATAGTTGATTTTAGTACAAACTGAAACAGTTTAAAAGAAAAAATATCTATCTTTATATCATTCTTTGAGTAGTAAAAATGAAACAATATTTTTAAAATAAAGTCTAGACATCGTATTTGAACCAAAAAAAGAGTGGTTATCAATTAAAAATGAGAAAAATCATATTATATATTGAACTTTATTTTCGACACAAGTTCCGAATGTTTCATACTATAATGTTTGAATATGACGAATATTATGGTTATAGTCATCAATGTGATATAGATTATCATTGCCTTGGTTATTTATGAATTTCATAAGAGAATATATCTCGTATAACAATGAAAAAAGAGAAATATTGAATGAGTTTGCATGTGAAGCGTGATACAAAGAATATTAGTATTATTTTTATATATCTATCCATTTTTATATTTATTTTATATTTCAATATTTTATAATATCTTGATCCTATTTTTCTTCATTTCATAACAAATATCATTATGAACTTCCATTTTTTTTAATTAACTCTATGTTTATTTTATTTATTATTTTGGTAAATCATTTACATTTTCTTCCTTTTAGTGTAGTTTTGTTATTTTAAATTTTAATCCATTTAAAAAAATTATAATTCTTTTGTTGACTTTGTAATTAGATTTTCTTTCTCTTTTTTTCGAAATTTATTTTAAATTGACCATACATATATATTTTCATATAATTTTAAATTTTAAATTAGTCGGCTAGATACATGATAACACTATATATCTATTCTGAATAATTTGATAACTAATATATTTTTTAGATTTTAATCATCTACTTCACAAATGAAATGTGATGATAATTAATATCAGATTAATGAAATTGAAAGAAAAAAAAAGTTACAATATTGAGAGATTCTCAAGACTTGTCAAGTTTGATATTTTTCTTCTTCAAATATTCGTATGTAAGATAATGAAAATTATATATTTTATTGTTTTTATTTAAATATCCAAAAATAAGAAAATAAAACAAAAAATAAATGTTATCAAAGTTTAAAGGAGATGGATGTATAGTCGATCTGTGCACACCTTTTTTACACTTAAATTCAATGAAAGCCTGTTATTTTATTACGGTATTGCATACTCATTGTAGTATTCTTTAAACTAATTGTGTATGAAGTGACATAAAGTAAATTTTATTAGATGATAGTATAAATCTCATTTAGTGCCTACCCTTTAAATCTAATTTTTAATAGAAGCAGAACATAAAGACTGAAGACTTTTTCAAACAAGAAAATATTTATATTGTTTAAACAAAAAAGTTTCTCAAGGACTATATATAAAGAAGTTTAATTTTATTGATATATATATATCTGAAATACCTCAAAATTCATTAATCAATTACCACTTCCTGTGCAGATATATTTTACTCATATCACCAAAGATCTTCTCGAAGAAGTCAATTGTTACTGGCCAACCAACATAATTGTTGAAGCAAAAGCAAAAGGGAAAAAGATTTAAAAGAAAATGGAAAAGAAAGTGAAAGCTTCTTTACAACCATACATAAAATATAGTTTACAATTGTACATGTGTTGTTTTGATTTATCTTTCTTCATTGTTCAGGGGCTAAAGAAACTAACAAAAGTTAGCAACTATAGATGGTTCATTCAATCCAAAATTGGGATAAAGTATAGATTGCAACGTTGAATGAGTATTAAGAAAGACATGTAGAGTTCCATTTCTACTGTTTGCAAATTCTTTCTTTCATAACAAATTAACCACACTAATATTTCTCTATTAAAAAAAAAAATAATGTGATACTTTTTTAACGATCCACAATTATCATTGACGATTAAGCTCCTAAAAATATATATAAAAAACTGTAGTATTTTATTTCAAAACTAGTTGGAGAGTTAGATTATAATATGGTTATACTTATCTAAAATGAAATATATAAATAAAAATAATAATTAATGAAAAATTGAAGTATTTGATTTTGATCTAGAGACGTTTAGTACTGAAGGCAACGGTGGAACCGCTTTAAGTGAGATGTTTTTGCAAGCACTTTGACGTTTAACTTAATTAGTTAATTAGAGTTGGAAGGAGTAAGCTGTAAAAATGAATAGATACCTTGCTTTCGACGACAACAAAGGTAATATAGTTAGGGGTGGACAAAGTTCATATTTACCTTATTCACATTACAAAAACAAAAACAAATAAATAAATGTGCTCTCTTGTCCAACGCCCCTTCTTTCTCTTCAGTCTGGCTTCTCCTTCTTTTTAGGTTCCTTTTTTTTTATTCCTTTTTACCGATAAGACTAAAATCTTCACTCATAATGCACTCGATAAGGTTTATAAAAATCTACCTTACCACCAAGTCACTCAACAATTTAACATTGTTGGCAAGACATTGATTATATATACTATATATTATAGATAAATATTGTTGTAGATATACCTATTTTTACCGAAGAAATTTTTTTTCGGGTGGCCGTGGCCTCCCCCTGTCATAACTAAACTCCGCCCCTGAATACAAGTTGTATAACTTGGGGTTTTAAAACTCAATTTTAAAACCAAAAATAATTCTAAATATTCCTAAAAGGATTAGCTAGATGGAACATCTTTTTACTCCTTGAGTTTTTGAGACATGAGTTGTACAACTAGATAGTCCTAAAACCCGCATTTCGAAATAATTATTCAAATCAAACAAACTCATTTTTCTTCGTCAAAACAATTTTTTTTATCAACAACAAAATAAATTTTCTTTAAAAACAATCAACACATAAACCAATTGATATTCATATTTAATAATAAGAAAAAATAGATATATTTATATTAGTATTAATTTTGCACCATAGAGTCACCCTTGTGAGAGTTTCACTATATAAGCCAATAGACCCTTTCATCATAAGAATATCCATAGAAGCAAAAAACAAAAAACACCTCATACATTCATTCAAAACTATATATATATATATATATATATATATATATATATATATATTCACAACAATTATTCTACATAGTTTTATTCATATCTCATGACATTTTTCTTTCTCTAAAGAAAAAATAAAATATAATGGCATTTTGAATCAATTTTCAGAATTGTTGGAAAATCATAAGAACCTTAGTCACATGTTGAATTAAGTGGATAATGGAATCGGAAAAAAGAAAACTTTACATTTAAAGTTCAAGCATCCAGATTTGAAAAGTTTAAGGGACATCAACAATCAAATGAAAACCATACAACATGAGAGCTTTTTTAATAAATATGGGAAGATCCTAAACCTATTGGCAGTAAATATGCAAATAGGGGCCCTATCAGCACTGGTTCAGTATTACGATCATCTTTTAAGATGTTTCACCTTTTAAGACTATTAATTGGCCCCAACATTGGAAGAATTCGAACGAATATTGGGTTACTCCTTGGAAAGGAAATCCTTATCGATATACTGGACAACACTCAAATCTAAGCAAATTGCTGAGGTGTTGAAAATTGACATAAGAGACTTGACAAGTAAAAAAGAGGAAAAATGAGCTATTTATGGTTTTTCAAGAAAATATCTAGAGTAAAAGGCACAAGATTTAGCCGTTAAAAAGGAATAGGGCACTTTTATAGATGTTTTAGCTCCCATTATCTATGGTATTGTTTTATTCCCGAACCTTGATAATTTTGTAGATTTTGCTGCCATCAATGTCTTCCTAGCTTTTAACAAAAATAAACAAAATTCAGTTCTTGCGGTTCTTGTTGATGTATACTACTATTTGCATATGTGACATGAGAAGAAAGGGGGAAAATTTTGTGTTGTCTTCTAGTGTTGTATACTTGGTTCATGTCTCACATGTTCAAGAAAAGATATCATGTTGGAGTTAAAAGTAATAATGAATGGGCTCAGAGTATAGCTAGCCTTACTAGGGACACAATTTCATGGTATCATAGAGAACAAGGGGTGGAAGGAATAATAAGCCAATGCGGAGATTTTCCAGATGTACCTCTCATGGGAACCAAATGATGTATTAATTACAATCCGAAGGTAGCAATGAAATAGCTTGGCTATCCTATATTGGAGAAACCAGATGATAAGTCACTGAAAGCTTTCGTTTTGCATAATACGAGTGTAGTAGACCCACCAATGCTGCGGAGGATAAGTCGAGCTTAGGAAATGATCATTAGAAAAGGGAGAGTACTCGGATGTAAAAGTTGTAGCACAAAAGAACGTTATCAACAATGGGTAAAGAAAAGAGTCCAAGATATCAAGTTGCCTTTCCACAGTACACCCTCGAGTGATCAGGAAAAACCTGAACCTACCCTTGTTACAAATGAAGAAATAGAAGAACTCAAAGCATCATTGTTAAAATCTGAAGAGGAGAAAAAATAAGCTACAAGCAAAGTTAAAAAAATTCTCCCAAGAGAACGAGAACTTACGATCAGAAAACGCTTGCAAGAATCGATTTATTGAGAGAAGCAACAAGAGGTTGAAAATTGAAGAGGAAAATAAACTTGACATACACGATTGTTTGAGAGATGCAAATGAAGAATTAGATATGCGAAATCAAGAAAGGAATGAAACAATTGAAGAGGCCTATATGTGAAAACAATTGTGGACAAAATAGCAAGCTCCGAGAGAAATATAAAAAAGGAGTTTGAATATTTCAAAAAACAACTTAAAGAGATGGTAGCTGAGTACGAGAGTCAAGTAAAAAATGAGAGGCAACACAAGGAACAAATTGAAGAACTACTCTCAAAACATCAAGAGGAACTAAGAACAGAGATGGAGACGTCAAGTGAATTGAAGAATTACATTGATTATCAAGAAAAGATCTATAATGACTTAAAGGATGATACCATATATTGGGAGGATCGTTTTATGATGTTGCTTGGTTAGTTGAAGAATCAAGAGATCTATAAAGAGCTGGAGGATAAAGGCAAACATTGGAAAGTTTGCTTTTCAAAGTTGGCAATGCTAGCTAACCAAGTAATCATAAAAATTCCAAAGAATCTAAGTGAAATTGATGCAGTACTGCATCCGCTCAATACTCCGGTCAAAGTCTACCAGTTCATTGAATGTTGCAAAAATTTGGTAGAAGAATTGGAGGAAAAGATTGGTTGTCCTATAAAAAGAGAAAGTTGAAATGTCATAGTTGATGTAGTTCTTAATTTAAATGTGATGTACTATTTTTCTCATCAATGAAGGATTTGTTGTTTTGTTTATCGATTCCCATATTTTCTTTACTAATAATTCGTTTTTTTGTTAATAATTTTCACGTACGAGTTATGATTCCCCAACATCCAACTATCATGTAAAAAAGAATTAATTAATTAAATAATTTGATCTTCATTCCATTCATATTTAATACATACTCATAGATTTTTTTTTTAATATAAGTAGAAAAAAGCAATAAAGTTGTTTCTCCGACACCCGTATCGAACTCGTGCAAACTCCAAAATCACGGATGTTAGCCAATTGAAGGACAAGGTTGTTCGAATCCTATAGGCTATACAGACTTTGGCAAGGAAGGATAATAGAGATGAAAATCCTCCAACTTCCAATGAAGAACACCAAACCACCCCTTCTCACATACTAGGCTTTACTTCGATTACCCAACAATTTCGTATGAAAACTATGCAATTTCCGAAGTATGGTCTCCCACCTGGTTATACTCTGCCCTTAGTCATCAACCTCCTGGACAACAACCCAAACGACTCAACTATCAACTCCAAAGCCTAAACCAATAAAAAATCCCATCTCCTCTGGGCTACGTGCCACCCCAAAACACTATACCCTCATAAAATATTCCATTAAGTGCACCCCAAGTACCCCATTTTGATGCTAATGGAAACTGGCAACAACCTCATTTATCGGCGATGATACACAATTGAAAGAAAAAATTCCATGTTTTAGAAGAATGAATAAAAGCAATTGAGAGAAATAATGTCTATGGTCTCGAAGCTTTTGATATGTGCTTGGTTCCTGATGTGGCGATCCCTTCAAAATTCAAGGTACCTGAGTTTGAAAAATACAAAGGTGTCACATGTCCTAAAAATCATCTCACATGTATTGCAGAAAAATGGTTTCTCATGCTCATAGTGACAAAATGCTCATTCATTTTTTCCAAGACAGTTTGAGTTGGGCATCATTAAGTTAGTATATGCATCTCGAGCAAAATCGAATCCATTCGTGGAAAGACTTCGGTGATGCCTTCTTGAAACAATACAGGTACAACATTGACATGACCCTTGACATGATGCAATTGCAAATTCATTGAAAAAGGACAATGAAACATTCAAAGAATATGGATAATGGTGGAGAGAAGTGGCATCACAAGTAGATTCTCCTTTATCTGAAAGAAAAATAGTTGGTATGTTTATGGATATTCTCTAGTCGTCCTTTTACGATAAGATGATTGAGAGTATGTCATAAAACCACCACTTGTCACGTTTTCCTAACAAAACCAATGGAATCAAAATCCAAGTCTGAATCGATACAAAGCACCAGTCAATCGTGAAAAGATGATAACCCATTTTGACCCAATTTCTGTGACATATAACAAATTGCCTCACTTTCTGCAGGACTTAATGGTAGTCTTGAAACCAATGAAATCTCTGGAACCACCATTCCCAAAATGGTATAACCCAAATGCCAAATGTGAATACCTTGCAGAAGCTGTAGGGAATTCCTTCGAAGATTGTCAAGCACTAAAGTGCAAGAATTGATTGATACAAAATGGCTTACCTTGAAGGAAGACAGTTCCAATGTGGGGGAGTAATCCGTTGGTGGGTCGCATAAATTCTTCAGTCAATGTCATTGAAGAAGGGGTAGACCAATGTGCAATTAAGAATATAGAACACGTGAAAACCCCTATGAAAGTCATTTTTGTTGAGCTATGCAAGTTAAAATTGATTGAGACGGTTAATAAGGAGATTAATATTTGTGGCGTTCACCCAACTAATTCACACTCCATAAAAAATTGTGAAGAGCTCAAGGAATTCTTTCAAGAACTAATGGTCAGGAATTCTATACAGGTAAGTTGTGCAAAAGATGATCATGTATTGACCATAGAGGCATGCGTGGGAAATAATAGATCTTTCCCAAGACCATTGGAAATCCTCTATAGAAAAGATAATCTTAAGCAAACCCAAAATGGGGCAAATCCAATAATTGTCCAAGCACCAACCCCTTTTCCTTATGAAAATACCAAGGCGGTACCATGGAATTATGAAGTCACATCCTATTTGACCAATCATCAATCAAGTGATAGATTTGGACCTAAAGGAACTGATGTCACCAATATTTCAGGGATTGGTAGGATGACTCGGAGCGGTCGAGTATACACTCCTGAACAACCTAGGAAAAAGGAGGGTCACAGAGAAAAAGGGAAAAAAACCTATGAATCATACTATAAAAGGACCGAAGACTAGCAAAAAGACGGTGCTTGAAGAAGAAGCTAACGAATTTTTGAAGTTTATCAAGAAAAGTGAATATAAGGTGGTGGATCAGCTAAATCAAACCCTTTCTAACATATTGTTCTTTCCTTGTTATTGAACTCCGAAGCACATAGAATGACACTAATGAAATTTTTAAATGAGGCCCATGTTTTTCATGATATCACTATCGACCAGTTTGATGGAGTTGTCAGAAACATCACCACTAGTAGTTGTTTGATTTTTAGTGATGGTGAGTTACTAGTTGAAGGAACAAGGCATAGTAAAGCACTACACATCTCTGTGAAGTGTCATGATCATATTCCGCACGGGCTTTAGTTGATAATGGTTCGTCATTGAACATCATGCCGAAATCAACACTCTCAAAACTATTTGTTGATGGAGACTATATGAAGCCTAATGCTATGGTGGCGAAAGCATTTGATGGATCCATGAGACAACTTGTTGGTGAGATTGACCTGCTGATTCAAATCAGACCCATAACTTTGGAATAACCTTCCAAGTGATGTATATTAAATTGAAGTACAGTTTCCTTTTAGGGAGACCATGGATTCATGTTGTTGGAGCAGTGACATCCACTCTCCATCAAAAGCTAAAATTTATAGTCAACAATAAATTGGTAATAATATTTGGGGAAAAATATATGATAGTGAGTCATCTATCTTCTATGGGCTACATCGAAGACACAGAGGAAATCGTAGAGACTTCCTTTCAAGCATTAGAAATCTCCCATGTTGTCTTATTGGGTGAAGGGTCTTGCTTAAAGGAACCAAAACTATCTACTACATCATTGAATTCTACCAAATATGTAACATCCTCTAAATTTATTATTAGAAATAATCAGAACCTATAAATATATATATTTTTCAACATTAATTTAGGTGTGATAATTATTTGTCTTGTTCGACTTAATGTAGTTGATAAAATTATTAGTAAGAATTATTTAATCAATGGAGGAGTTATATATATATATATATATATAGATGTTTTTTTAGTACAAGAAGAATTTGAGCTAAGGGTTTGTGGCTTGGTGTGACCCAACCTATAGTAGAAATTTGGGCTAGGAGTTTGTGACTTAGTTTTTGTATGATGAAGGTTAAAAAAAAAAATAAAAAAAATAAAAAATAATATTTTCTCCCTTCTATTTTTTATTTGGGCCCAACACTATCTACCCAATAATCTCCATTTTAAATTTTCCCTAAAGTCCACAATATTTCCATACTCAGTAATAATAAGCAGAAAGGAATATCGAAACCCTAGCCACCATCACCTTCACACCTCCTCTTCTTCGTGCATCAAAAGCTTGGAATTTCTTTTTCTTGTGAACAATTTTGTGGGGGCATAGAGCTTTGTATAAGGAAGAAAAACGGCCAAGGTAAGGGTTTTTCCCCACACAAATTATAGTTAGACCGTTGGTTGGATGACATGAAATTAATAATTGTGATCCTTGCTTTTTGAAAGGAATAAAATGTAGATTAATGAATTAAAATAATGAAACTCCTATCCTTTGCGTTGAGTCAATATATAATATACAATTTTTTATAAAAGTAAAGTATGGATTTTTTATGTTATATATGATAAAGTTTTAATTTTTATGAAAAATATGAAGTAAAGTTTGAATTTGTATGTTATATGTGATAAAATTTTAACTTTGATGATGTATATGAGTTGGAATTTGAATTTTCTTGTTATATATGTTAAAGTGCTATGTGAATAACATGATGATTCTTAAAAAGTGATTTTGAATGCATATGACATGATTCTTAGTGGGTTGTGTGAGAATATATCTCTTTGATAATATATCTGAAGGTGCAAATACGAGAAGGGGGGTTGAATTGTGTTTGACTAATTTGAATACTTTTTCTATTTTTGCAGTTTTAAAACAAAACTTGATGTATGAATAAAACAAAGTTAGCAGCGGATATAAAGTAAAAATAAAAACACAGAATTTTATACTGGTTCACCGTTAACGAGGCTATGTTCAGTCCCTTCACCTTGAAGGATTTTACTAATTCAAAACCTTGAATTACAACAATACCACTGACCCTCCAAGTCAGTCTTCTCAAACAGTCTAACAATCCTAGACTTTTAGGGAATACAACACCTTGACTTCTTAAGTCAAGTCTTCTTCTACCAATCTGACAACACCAGATTGTAGAAGCAATTACAACTCCTTAAATCTAATTGCCAAGTAATCTGCTACCCCTTCTGACTCCCTCAGATTGTAGACTCTACTTCAAAAACTTAGATCTAATACAAGGGAAAGAAAATAACACGAGTGCTTGCTTCTGGAAAGCTGGAACTCACAATTAACCTCACTGAAAACTTGAGTGTTTGCTTTTGGAAGTGTATGACTCTTTTGTGATTTTCGATGCTAAGTATTCTGTAACACCCCGAGTTTAAAACACAGCGCGGGTGCATTTTTTTTTATAATAAAATGACTTTTCCGATTTAAAAATAAAGTTTTTCGTAAAATAGTACGCTGTGGATTAATCGATGAACGTAACAAAATAACTTCATCGTAATCTCAATAAATACTTAATTCTAGACATTTAATAATAACCAATAAGACATTTTTGGAAGATAATAATGTCATAACATTCCCCAAAAGTCAATATCAGAGTGCGGAATAAATAGTACAATAATTGTTTTTCAAAATAAAAACAAAATACATTTCCAGCTCAAATCCTAATACATCAAGTCTAACTGATCATGCGCTAAAGCTACAGTAGCACGGATTTCCTCCACATCCCAAGCAAGTCCTCTCCGAATCTGCCGCTCGCCTCGACGTGACCTCCTCCTCCTCCTAATCATACAGAGAGGGGTCGATCTCCTCAGAAGTCAGATCAATAACAAGTCTCGGTCACTTCGGCGGCGCCGGAATCTCATAACAATCCTCGGAGATCCTGGACGGACCTGGAGTCTCCACTGCTACTGGCCTCGACTCATCATTCTTCCCTTCTCCCTCAGACTCATGTACATCTCCTCCAACAACCGGGTTGGGAGTCACCACCCCTATGGTGGCCTCCGTCTCAACCCCTCTAGCGGACTCCTCAGCATCGTCGAAAACTTCATCACCACAACTTCAAAATATCACCAAAAGTTCCATTTGAATTCCCCCCAACAATCCCAACATTCCCCAAACCCTCAGGGTTTACAAAACACTCTTAAAACCTTGGAAATTCTGGAAACTCGAATCTGTATTCGAATACAGACTCCTTGTATTCGAATACAGAAGCATGAAACTGTAATTTTAACATTCTGTATTCGAATACATCATGCCTGTAGTCGAATACAGAAGACAAAACCTTGAAAAATTCAACATTTTCTCCCAGAATCATTAAAGGTTTGCAATACTTCATCCTCTCATCTTCAAAATATTTCAAGAACTCCTTTTAAAATCACTTTAACCCTTCTCAAGGTTTCTTAATACTTTAAAATGCATATCACAGTGTTTAAAACTTGATTTTTTGGAAAACACGAACCTGTATTCGAATACAGCTTCCTTGTATTCGAATACAGAAGCTAAAAACAGTGCTTTTGGAAAAACATGAATCTGTATTCGAATACAGACCCACTGTATTTGAATACAGAAACTGAAACTAGTGAAAATTTGCATTCTGTATTCAAATACAGCATGCCTGTAGTCGAATACAGATGCGAATACAGTGTTAAAATCCCACTTCTATATTCGAATACGACATGGTCGTAGTCGAATACAGATGGTAAGTCAGAAGCAAAAATCCTTTCTCTGTATTCGAATACAAGAGCTTGTATTCGAATACTAGTTTGAAAACTTAAGTAAAACAGAACCTTTACAGGTTGTAGTCGAATACACACATGTTGTATTCGAATACACCTTCGAAAACCAGTGAAATTTTCCTGAGATTTCAACCCTTTTCAAACTGTTTTCTTTTAAAAACAAACAACTAACATTAAAACAGATTCAACACTTTTTCCAGACAATACTTTCCTCATTAAAAATCCCTTTTCTTTTTAAATCATCAACATCATTAGAATCACTCAAAACAGAAACAGAATCAGGATCATCAACAACAAATCATCCAGACTTTCAAACCATTAGAACATCATACAACATTTTAGCTTTCACAACACATCAGAATAACATGCAAGCATTTCAGCCTTCACAACACATCAAAATGGCATGCAAGCATTTCAGCTTTCACAACACATCAAAGTAGCATGCAAGTATTTCAGCTTTCACAACACATCAAAATAGCATGCAAGTATTTCAGCTTTCACAACACACCAGAATAATAAGCAAGCATTTCAGCTTTCACAACACATCAGAATAATCAGCAAGCATTTCAAAACCATTTTCAAAACAATTTTATGAACATGCATTTTTAAATCATGTTTGAAATAACATTCAAGACATTTTCCAGTTTCCCAAATATACAACACAACTTTTAGTGCATTCAGCCCAACAGAATCATCACAGAGCTTTTAAAACATCAAAAATGCATTTTTCATTTTCTTTCAAGTAACAGGCACACCAGTTTTCAAAATAGTAAAGAAAACACTAGTAATGCCATGAAAGTTATGCACTTACAGCCCTAATGCAACTAGAAAGTGGAGGGTGCCCTTACCCTTGTAGCGTGTTCTGCTTCTGCTAAAGTGTATGCGTCCAAAAACGGCAAAACTGCAGCCTGCGTTTGCTGCTACAAAACTGGATTTTCAAGTAATGGTGTTTTTGAGGAACTCTTTCTTTTCACTTTGAACTCGTGGCTGGAAATGGGAAGGCAGAAAACAGAGACAGAATGGGAGGGAAAAATGGGGTACTGTTACATGCAGTATGGGCAGTGAGGAAGGAGGGATGGTGTTCTGATTTCACCATCATGCTCACTCCTATTTATAGGCTTTTGTGGTGTCACCTCACCCCAAAATAATATTAAAATAAGGCTGGGTTCTTCAGCACTTAATTATCTTGTAATTAGCCACTAATCCTCAATTAATTGCCCAATTAATTTAATTACTCATAATTAAATGAATTTAATCTTCACCTAATAATTTTAATTCATCCTCCAAAATAAATATTTATATATATATATATATATATATATATATATTCACTCAAACATGCATATATTAAATATTTTACAAATATCCCCAAAAATACAATTAAAATTAATTCCATAATTTTAATTAAAAATTAAGGGTCTTACATATTCTGCCTTGAGCCTTCTTTTATAGATGTAGATTAGGGTCTCTTCCAACTTGGTTCCAACAATATCATCATGTCATGGCATATGCATCTTCGTGGGAGTTGCCTTGACAAGTTTGTTTTCCCCATTAGTATGAGTGATCTTCTGTGTGGAAGTTGCCTTAGTGAAAGGTTTATATCCAGATCATATAGTTTTAGGAGCATGCCTTATACATATGTTTTTGATATACAATTTACCGGTTTGCGCATTTTTTCTTTTAAATTGGAAGTTTTTACTTTTATATATTTTGTGTTATTCTTCTATATGTTTATCTTTGGTTTGATATGGATGATGGAAAAACCTGACCATTAAAACAACATTTTAGGTGCTGATGAGTTCGACAAGATTCAAAAGTGGTTGATGAGTATTAACGTGCAGCGAAAGTGGGGTAAAAATGGGGTTTTCAAGACAATTTTGTAATAATAGAATTGCCGCGATATTTCTAAGTCTATTTTTAAATCTTTTGTCACCAAACTTTAAAATGCACTCGAGTTTTAGAATTACGGAAGTGGGTTCCCTTCCATTAGGAATAATTGCTTTTTCTTTGTTTTAGCTTTGAATAAACATTTTTTAAAATATTAAATAAACGAGAATGTTACTAATTATTTAAATGGATAAATGTTAGATATTCTTACAACAACAAAATTGTCATAAATTTTTCTAAAAGTATTTTTGTAAGACCCTTAATTTTTAAATTAAAATTATGGAATTAATATTAAGTGTATTTTGGGGATATTGTAAAATATTTAATATATGTATGTTTTGAGTATATATATATATAAATATTTATTTTGGAAGATGAATTAAGATTATTGGATGAAGAGTAAATTAATTTAATTACGAGTAATTAAATTAACGGACAGTTAATTAAGGGATTATCGGCTAATTGCGACGAGACTGGTTAAGTGCTGAGGATCAGACAAGTGTCGGGAGAGGTGGCACCCACACAAGCCTATAAATAGGAGTGAGAAGGATGGGTGAAATCAGAACACCATTCCTCCTCCCTCACTGCCCATACTGCATGTAACAGTACTCCTTCCCTCCCATTCTGTTTTTCTGATTCCAGCACGTTAAGAAAAAGAGAAAAGAGGGAGTTCCTCAAAAGTGACATTAATTGGAAATCCAAGCACCAAACCAGAAAACCCCCAGTACAAAAGTTATTCCTCTCATCATTCCGAAGCTAGAGAACCCAGTTTCGTAGCAGCAAACGCAGACGGGAGTTTCGTCGATTTTTGACGCGTAAACTGGAACGAAAACAGAAATGTGAGAAGTAGAAGAAACGCAACAAGGGTAAGGCACCTTCCACTTTCTAGTTGCATTTTAGGACTGTAAATGTATGTTTGAGGTGTGATCATATTTGAGTTTCTGTTTTGAAAAAGAAACTGTTTTACATGACATTTTGAAAGATGAAAGAACATGCATTTTGTTGAGATTTTAAAAATCTGTGATGTGCTGTTTTGGGTGCTTATTTCAATGCTGTTTTGTTTATGTGGGAAAGTTTAAAAATGCATTGCATGTTATTTTGAAGATGATTAAAAAGCATATTCATAAAACTGTTTTGAATATTGTTATAAAATGCAAAAATGCATTCTGCTTGTGTCTTTCTGCTATGTGATGGTTGCTGTTTGGCTGAATGTATGAATGTTGTTCTGCTTGTGTGAGAAAGCTAAAAATGCTTTGCATGTTGTGACTGGTTGTGTAAGAATACTGGAAATACTCTGCATGTTGATTTGAGAATGCTCAAAATGTAAACGTTTGGAAATGCATGTTCTGTTTTGAGTTTGATATTCTGTTTGGGGGATTTAAGCAAAAATGTGATGTTGCTTTTGGTGTTGATGATTCTGTTTCTGTTCTATTGATGAAAATCTGGTGTTGTTGATGTTTTCAAAAGAAAAGGGATTTCAAATGATGAAAGAGTTTTTCTGGAAAAGCGTTGAATCTGTTTTGATTTTTTCAAAAGAAACAGTTTGAAATGTGTTGAAGTCTCATGAAAATTTCACTGATTTCGAAGGTATATTCGAATACAACATGAGTGTATTCGAATACAACCGGCCAAGCTTCTGTTTTACTCATGTTTTCAAACTTGTATTCGAATACAGGCCCCTACATTCGAATATAGAGGAAGGATTTTGCTTCTGACTTAGCATCTGTATTCAACTACGACTCTGTTGTATTCGAATGCATAAGTGAAATTTTAACACTGTATTCACATATGTATTCGACTACGACAGTCTCGTATTCGAATACAGGATGATGACTTTCACATTTTTGCTTATGTATTTGAATACAAGGGAGCTGTATTCGAATACAGATTCAGATTTTTCCAGATACAGATTCGTGTTTTCTAGAAAATCAAGTTTTAAGCACTATCATGTGAACTTTAAAATGTTGGGGAAGGTTTGAAACAATTTAAAATGAGGTTTTTGAATAGTTTTGAAGAAGAGATGATGAGTTTAATAAAAACTTCAATGATGATGGGAAAATGCTGAATATACAAAGTTTTTGGCTTCTGTATTCGACTACAGGCATGCTGTATTCGAATATAGAATGTTGAAATCACAGTTTCAGCTTCTGTATTCGAATACAAGGGGGTCGTATTCGAATACAGATTCGTGTTTTTCAAAAATCCAGAGTTTTAAACATTGTTTTATAAACCTTAAGTGTTGGGGATCATTTGGGAAGGTTTGTGATGAATTAAAATAGAATTTTTGTGATAGATTGAAGTGGTAGTGATGAAATTTTTGAGACTTTACTGATATAGTGAAAAATACTGATTTTTACACTGTGACAGCCTCTGTATTCGAATACTAGAAGGTTGTATTCGAATACAGAGTGTAATTCTGCACTGTTTTTGGCTTCTGTATTCGAATACAGAGAAGCTGTATTCGAATACAGATTCGTATTTTCCAGAAAACTCAGTTTTAAATACTGTTTTATGAATTTTAAGAGTTTGGGAAACATTGGAAAGACTTAAGATAATTAAGTATGGAATTTGTGAGATAATTGTGAAGTGTTAATGATTACTTGACTGTTTAATCATGGTTGTGATGATGATGATATTGATTGTGTTGAGATGTTTTGAAAAATGATGGAAAAGTTGAAATTTCCTGATAATGCATACTGTTTCAGTGAAGAGAAAACACTGCATATTCATGCATTGCATAGTCAAGTGGTACCGGCGATGGGCCACAGAGTAATGCGTAAACGTGCTGATCTGTTGAGCGATTGCACGAGTGCTGGTCTGTTGAGCGACTGCACTAGTACTGATCTGTTCAGCGATTGTACCTGAGTATATGTAAAATGTGCTGCGACTGCACGAGTGCTGGTCTGTTGAGCGACTGCACGAGTGCTGGTCTGTTGAGCGACTGCACTGGTGCTGATCTGTTGAGCGATTGCACCCTGGTCTTGAGGGCCGTTAAAGTCAAACATATTTAAAATGTGCTGGTCTATTGAGCGACTCTACTTGGTAATTCCAAGAAATTGTATACATGAGCATATACATATTGCATTGGGGGATTGACCGGTGGGTCACGATTTGGTTATATGATGATGGTTGGAAATTGATGTGTGTGAGTACTTTATGAAATCTGAATTTCTGATAAATGATTGTGATTGCTGAAGTGTTGGCTGTACTTACCACATAATTTTCATATTAATAGGTTGTTGTTTTGAAAAGGTATATATGTCATGAAATTTCAAATGAGCATCCTTAATTTTCATCATTGTCATATGTTATACCATGGGTGTATCTGTTCTGTGATATAAATGCTATGTGTATATTTGTTAATTTCGGTCAGTGACCCTTTACTATTATATGTGGAATTTGGGCTTTGCCCTCAGATGCCTCCCAAACCCATGCCAGCTGTGGGTCCCGAGATGACGGAAACGTCGCTCGACTTCATTGATCGTTCTGTGCCTATTGCTTGGGTTTACGACCCCACCTCAAGCAGGGCTACGTACACGGGGAGATTGAAGAGGACCTGTAGGACCAATGGAGTGGTGCACAACTATGCGAGGATTTACTTTCCCGTGCCTTCCCGTTTGGTATTGTAGGCGCACAGAATTTTTGATGATGCGGAGGAGCCATCTATAGGGGTTGAGACGGAGGCCACCGTAGGAGTGGTGACTCCTAACCCGGTGATTGGAGGAGATGTACATGATTCTGAGGCGGAAGAGAAGAACGAAGAGCCGAAGCCAGTAGCAGCTGATATTCTGAGTCCGTCTAGGATATCCGATGATTGTTATGAGATTCCGGCACCGCCGAAGCGACCGAGACTGTGCATTGATCTGACTTCGGAGGAGACTGATCCCTCTCTGTATGATGAGGAGGAGGAGGTTACGTCGAGGCGAGCGGCAGAGTCAGATGAGACTTGTTTGGGATGCGGAGGAAATCCGTGCTACTGTAGCTTTAGCGCATGATCGGTTAGACTTGATGTATAGGATTTGAGCTGGAAATGTAATTTGTTTTATTTTGGAAATTATTGTACTACTTTTCCGCTAAACGATTCCGCACTCTGATATTTTCTGTTGGTATGATATGACACTGATATTTTGGAATGTATTAATGTTTAATATTAATTTCCAAAGATAAGTACTTAGTGATATTTCTGATGAAATTATTTAATTACGTTCATCAATTAAATTACGACGTATTATCTTATGAAATGAATTAGTGAAAACTTTATTTTAATTCTTTCTGAATTAAATCGGGAAAAATTCTTCTACTTAATTATTTAAAAAAAAAATACACTCGCGCTGTGTTTTAAACTCGGGGTGTTACAATTTTTAAGTAACGTTTTGGATCAAAAATCTGGGGCGTTGCAAAATCCATGTTGGAAGGAGGATTTTTTTGTTAAATGAGGGAAATTTTTAGAAATTTCATAAAAGAATGATAGGTATGGGTTGGAATATGTACCTACCAAAGCTGATAAAGAAAATGCTGTGAAAGAAAAAAGGGAAAGCAGGATGGCTCGTCTGGAAAACCAGGCACTGAATTCACAGAAGATTCCTGTTTGTGACATTCGTCAAACCTTTCAAACGCCAGAATTATATATGCTGACCACGTGGTTGTTGCGGAAGATGATCATGTTGGTGATGATACCCTCAAATTAGTGTACCATTTTCTTTCGAATACGAATCTTAACAATTGGAATATCATCGAGTTTCTCGTTTTTGTTAATTCACGTTCAAAGTATTTGTGTATTTCAACTCCTTTTTGCTCTACCCAAGGCTATAAAGATAACTAATTAGGGCACACGTATTTCAATTCCATACTTATTATCAATAAATACATTTTTGAATTCTCCAACTATTTCTTTTTTCTTGAAATAGCAATCATTATTCGTATTTTCTTTTTTTCCTCTTTTTCTAATTAATTTAAACAATGCATGAAGGTGCAAACACGAGAAGGGGGAGTTGAATTGTGTTTGACTTAACTTGAATACTTTTCCTGTTTTTATAATTTTAAAACAAAACTTGATGTATAATTAAAAACAGAGTTAGCAGCGGATAAAAAGTAAAAATAAAACTCAATTTTTATACTGGTTCACCATTAACGAGGCTACGTCCAGTCCCTTCACCTTGAAGGATTTCACTAATTCAAACCTTGAATTACAACCTTTATACTGACCCTCCAAGTCAGTCTTCTGAAACAGTCTAACAATCATAGACTTCTTTGAGGAATGCAGCTCCTGTCTTCAGCCAATCTGACAATACTAGATTGTAGAAGAAATCACAACACTATGAATCTAATTGCCAAGTATCCTGCTACCCCTTTTGACTCCCTCAGATTGTAGACTCTACTTCAACAACTTAGATTTAACACACAACACTATGAATCTAATTGCCAAGTAACCTGCTACCCTTTCTGACTCCCTCAGATTGTAGACTCTACTTCAACAACTTAGATTTCACATAGTGGAAAGAAAATAACAAGAGTACTTGCTTCTTGAAAGCTGGAACTCACAATTGACTTCTATGAAAATTTGGGTGTTTGCTTTGGAAGTGTATGACTCTTTTGTGATTTTCGATACTAAGTATTCTGCCTTGAGCCTCCTTTTATAGATGCAGATTTGGACCTCTTCCAATGCTTAAATTCGAGCTGAATCTTGTTGGATTCTCTTGAAAAAATAACTTGACCAATTGTGCTTTATATAAATAAAAAACATATCTTCAGATTTTCATTCAAAATAACTGGCCAATTAAATCAGTTAGTTCCTTCCCGCCACAGCTCCTGAATTCCACAACACCTCACTTTATTTTTGTAACAAATCTTTTCAATCCTTTGATCAAAATAAATTAAATTCTCCACCGTATAATTTTCTTGATTAAATCTGGACCATTGGATCTTCATGCGCTAGTCCACATCTGGACCAACCTAATTGATATGATGTGATCCTCTGATTTTGGCTATCCCTGGACCACACTTCCTGACCCTCTGATCTTCTGATTTCGGCCATCTTGGATGCGCACCTGATATGCTATAATCCTCTGAACTCGGCATTTGCTGGACTGCACATCCTGTCCCTCTGATTTCGGCCAACACTGGGCCATGGTCTGATCTTCTGATTTGGACCATCACTGGACCAAATAATTAATTCTGAACCACTGATCTGGAAATCTTCCCTCCGATCTGAACCAATTCTGGACTTAGTTTCATGCCCTGAATCATGCTATCTTATTGTTTGGGTCACATCTGGATTGATTCTCTTGTTCTGGACTCATAAACTTATCTTCTGGTTGAGTCTGGAACAAGTCTGGGCTGTTTTAATTTCTCACTGCCAGGCCATCTTCTGGTCAGAATAACTTCTAGAATAAATTTGATATTTAATTCCTGTTGGTTTGGAACAACTCTCTCTCTGGCAGGCTTTCCTCTAGTATGGTCCATTTCTTTTTCTGACATTTCTTCCTTCTGATTTGGGCCAGCCAATATATCCTCTGGTGATCCTGGACTATCTTCTGGTAATTCCAGGATGCATTCTGAATGCATCTTCTGCTTCTGATTTCTTCAGTTTCTGGTGGCATTTAATTTAATAATTCAAGGTACAAAATAAGATTACATTGAGTGCTTTTGTAAACATCAAAATCTTATGATTTAGAACCAACTTGGTTCCAACAATGCAGAGTTGACAATGAATATGTTGAAAATAGCAGCGCTAGAACCCCTTCTTGTAATTTTGAACTCCCAATTAATCATGCTGATGAGGATTGTGAAGACCATTGTGAACCTCCCCCAGAAATAGAAATGCTAATGGATCATAAAACTAAGATAATCTAGCCATCTCAAGAACCTATTGAGGTGATCAATTTGGGGACTGAATATGAAAAGAAAGAAATTAAAATTGGTTAAACCTTTATCTGACTATGTGGATGTGTTTGCATGGTCATATTAGGATATGCTTGGGCAAGATAATAACATAGTTAAACACAAGCTACTGCTCAAGCTTGAATGTGCTCCAATTAAACAAAAACTGAGGAGGTTGAGGTTTGATATGGCACTTAAAATTAAAGAACAGGTCAAGAAGCAATTTGATGCTGGATTTTTAGCAGTAGCAAAATATCCTCAATGGGTTGATAATATTGTCCAAGTTCCAAAAAAGGATGGAAATGTTCGAATATGCGTTGATTATCGGGATATAAATAAAGCCAATCCTAAAGATGATTTCCTTTGCCTCAAATTAATGTTTTGGTGGATAACACTGTACAATATTCTCTTTTCTCCTTCATGGATGGTTTCTCAGGGTACAATCGAATCAAGATGGCTCTTGAGGATATGAAGAAAACTACATTCATCACACAATAGGAAGCTTTTTGTTATAAAGTGATGTCATTTGGATTGAAGAATTATGGGGCAACCTATCAAAGAGCAATGGTAACTTTGTTTCATGACATGATGCATAAGGAGATAGAGGTTTATGTGGATGATATGATTGCAAAGTCTCGAACCAAAGAAGACCATGTTGTTAACCTTCAAATATTATTTGTGCAACTAAGGAAGCTCATACTTCGTTTAAACCCTGCTATGTGTATTTTTGGTGTGAGATCAGGCAAGTTATTTGGGTTTATCGTTAGCCAAAAATGGATAGAGGTGGACCCAGATAAAGTAAGAGCAATACAAAAAATGTTGGCTCCACACACAGAAAAAGAAGGTTGTAGCTTTTTGGGTAGATTGAATTACATTTCCAGGTTCATATCACATCTCATCGCTACACGTGAGCCAATTTTCAAGTTGTTGCACAAAGACCAATGGTTGAATGGAATGAGAATTGTAAAAAATCTTTTGAGAAGATTAAGCAGTACTTGTCAAAACCTCTAATCTTGGTGCCTCTGGTTCTTGGAAAACCACTTATTATGTACTTAACAGTATTTGACAAGTCAATGGGTTGTGTACTGGGGCAACATGATGAATTTGACAAGAAAGAGCACACTATTTATTAATTGAGCAAAAAGTTCACTAGTTGTGAAACAAGGTATTCACTGCTTGAACGGACATGTTGTGCAGTAGCATGGGCTACTCATCAGTTGAGGCAATACATTTTAGGTCATACAACTTGGTTGGTGTCGAAAATGGACCCAATTAAGTGTATCTTTGAGAAACTTGTTGTTACTAGAATGATTGGTTGTTGGTAGATGTTGTTATCATAATATGACTTGGTGTGAGTTACATAGAAGGATATCAAAGGAAGCGCACTAGCAGAGTTTTTGGCCTAACAACCTGTAGAAAATTATCAATAAATGCATTGTGAATTACCCGACGAAGGCATAATGACTTTATTTGAAGAGACTAAATCATCTAATAAAGAAAATGGACGTTGGTGTTTGTGTAAGAACAGAGTTGCACCTAAGAGGCGGGGGGGGGGGGTGAATTAGGTGTTAGACAATTTTTCTGTTTTTAAAGTTTTGGAGATTGTTTAAGTGGTTGTTTTAAGTTTGTTTAATCTTGCTGTGTTAGTGAATGAAAGCTGTAAATGACAGAAGGTAAAAACACACAGAAATTTATCCTGGTTCCCCTTACAACTAAGGGTACATCCAGTCCTCTTGCACCCCACAAGAGATTTTCCAATATCTCTTAGAATAAGTACAAGTCTAACCCTAAGAGTTCAATTACAAATTCCTAACACTCTTCCTAAGATAGTACACCACTATCTTAGTTTACAACACTTGAAGAAAATACACTACTTTCTTCAAACAATAACTTTAATGATTTTTTAACAATGTTCTTAATTAAGAACAACAGGATATAACCATTTTTTACAAGGATAACAATCCAATATACTTTCAAGTACATTAGAGAACCTTTCTCAATGATATGAAAATGTAGAGCATGTATTTGAAGTATGAAAATATAACTTTGAAAAGTTCACAAAATATTTCAGAAAGTTGTTCAAAGTTCGTGGTAGGATTGATTAGTTTAGAACTGAAGTTATGAGGAATTTATACTTCATAGGTAACACTTCAGATCAATGGCAATTGTTCCCATAAGTTTTGATGAACTTATGCAATGTTTCAAAACTGAAAAGTTGCATTGTTTCGAAGTTGTATTCGAATAGACTTCTATAACGTTCAGTTTATATTTAAAATTTGAACTTTGTATTCGAATACAATACCTTGTAGTCGAATACAAGTATGAGATTTTTGCCACTAACTTGAGTTGTATTCGAATACACAAAGCTGTAGTCGAATACAAACGTTTTAATTTAGCTACTGACTTGCAATCTGTATTCGGCTACGACACTTCGTATTCGAATACAGATTTTCAATTTTAGCTTTTGACTTATAATCTATATTCGACTACGACACCTCATATTCGAATACAGATTTCCAGTTTTGTAAAAACATTATTTTCAAACATATGTTTATGTTATTAAATATTTTTATAAAATATTTTAATGCATATGCTATCAAGAAGGTTCTCATAATATTGTACTTGAAATGTATTTTCCTAAGTTACCTAAATATAAATTTGAAGGATGATTTGGCTTAATATCCTTTTGCTTTTTGATCAATGAACTTTTTGTCTTCATCAAAAATGTAGTTCTTTAAATTTCATTCTCCCCCTTTTTGATGATGATAAAAATCTTGTTGCTTGAATTTTTCAACGTCTTGATTTCTCACCCTAGATGTGTGCTTACTCCCCCTTGATATATGTTTTTCTCCTTCTTAAGTGTTGGAGGATATGGTCAAAATAACTAGCAACAGCAATATATATACACTTTTTCTCCCTTTTTTGACATTATCAAAAAGGAAGAGGATACTAAAAACAAAGCATACACAAATAGACATAGAAGCATCACATGATATATAGAAGGATTTATAATCAAAACACGAATTCAAATAACCATGTTCAGAATTACATTTTAAAAGAAACTAAGAGTTTTAACAGGAAAGTCAAACAGTAGCAGAAACAAATAACAAAAACTTGCAAATAGCCAATTTAATCATCTGAGTTTGGTGGAATATGTAGATGGTCAATTTTATCAGATAGGTCACTAAGTTCTTGATGAAAGAAGGTATGATGTTTAGTGATGGTTGATTCAAGATCTTAGAATTGGTTGTTGAAGGAAGCAGTCATGTTCTGAATTTGATTACTGAAAGACTCACTTAAGTGTTGAAATTGATCTGTGACAAAGGATTGAATGAAGTTAAGTTTGTCCATAATCATTCTTTTTGAGATGATTTCTTCAGCATGTGCTATATTGTCTGGTTCTGGTGCTACTGCTGTTGCTGCTTCTGGTGCATCTTCTGGTGCTACTTCTGGTGCTACTGTTGGGCCTGTTGTTAGTTCTGCTTCTTCTGCATTGTCATCTTGGGCAGTAGATGAACTTTGTCCAAGATCACCCTTATGGACATAAATTTGAAGTGATTCAGTCCAAACTATTTTCATACTAGGCAAAACACTTAAGTCCAACAGATTATCTTTGGTGGTCTGGTACAACACTTCGCCTGAGAAATCAACTTTAAAATAATCCAGAATTCTTGTGACTTCTCCTGCATAGGGTAACACTATAGAATCTTTTGAAGCATATAGAACTGAGCGGACGAAGTATGCCCAGTTTAGATCAGCCCCTTCTATCATGAAGATCATAATTTGAAGTTCAAATTCAGAGATCTATGAGTAGTTCCCTGCTTTTGGTATCAATATATAACTTAAGAAATAATGCAGTAATCTGTTGTCAACAGTCAGATTACCAACACCATATCTTTGTCTAGCAAACTCAGAACCAGCCCGTGTGCGTTTTCTTTCCATAGTTTCTTTGTCAAAATGGCACAACGAAATATAAGCATCATATTTTGTAGTGTTGACCCATTCACATAGATGTCCTGGACACATCTTCTGACCTTCACAAGGTATGTGCAGAATTTCTCCAATAAGTTTAGTGTCTAAATTAATAACCTTTCCTTTAACCTTAGACATTAATTTATTCCCATCCTTTTCAAGGTTACAGAAGAATACCCTAACTAGATCAGGATAAATGGGACCATTGTATCCAATAAATTCTTCTAATTTTTTAGCCTTCAGCAACTCAAAAAATTTAAACTCAGAAAAGGAATCAAGCGTACCAATTTTAGGAGTTATTAGCTTTTTGTCAGAAAAATGGGTTCTGAATCTGTCCAGTTCTTCTGGGGAATGAAGTAATCTGAATAGGTTAGCCATGTTGTCATTTCTTCGTTTCTTTGAAGGACCCACAATAGCAACCTTGGTTCTTGATCCTCTTTTGCGTGCATCCATTTTTTGAGAAGATGAAGTTTACGGTTTTTGGGGAAATTAGGGTTTTGGGTTTGATTTCTCAGTAATCTTAGATGTAATGGATGATGAGGGGAAGGTTTAGAGATGATTTATGTAGGTTTGGATGAAGTTTTTTAAAGAAAGGAAACCAGAGGTTTTGATTGTAATCGGCTACCAGTTTTTGTATTCGTAACCTAAAAACTGTTTAACAATCCTTTTATATGAAAAAAATTCGAATCTGTATTCGACTACAGACTTGGTGTATTCGAATACAGGTTTTTCTGGGAACGTGTATTCGACTACAAACTGTCTGTATTCGAATACGACAGTAAAAATTTCGTTTCCAAAGTGAAACATACATAGATGTCAAAGAATCATATATCAAGTAAGAGAAGATGGAAAAGTTTAAAATTAAAAGTGATATGACTTACAAAGCTTTCAAACCTTTTAGAGATCATTCTCATTTAGAGTGCTTAGTTCCCTTTGGATATTGTAGAATGAATCTCTAGGTAATGGCTTTGTAAAAATATCTGTTATCTAAGTACCACATTTTTGAGGTTTTTGTGTGTATTCCTGTAAAACAAGTTTATAGTTTATTTGGTACCCAGAGTGCTTTGGGTCCTTGAATGTTAGTACCTTTCTTGACCCAGACATAATGCCCTTGTGGAATACCAATGTTCCTAAAGTAACAAGCATTAGGTGTGTGACCGTTAAGACCACAATAAAAACATTTTGGACTCTTTTTAGGAAAGCATGGTTTCTTTTGAATAATACTTATCTTAGAACAAAGATGATTCTTTTGAACATCTATTACTTTCTCATTTTTGGATTGGTTACTTGCTTTTACAAAGATAGTTTTACAAGTACTTGGTTTATCAAATTTTGAGTAACCAAGTCCACTTTTGTCATTTGAATATCTCTGCATGCTAAGTATATTTTCCAACCCAAATTGTCCCTTTTCGTACCTTTCTATAACTCTATTCATTTGAACAATTTTAAAAGAAAGTGAATCACATTTAATGCATGTAGAAATCTGTTTTTGTTTTTCAGAATTTTGTTCCATAGTGTCAATCTTTTTATTTAGCGATAAAATCTGTTTCTTTTGATTTGACACTACTTTGTACAGATTTTTACATTCATTAAGTAGTTCTTTAACGGCTTGTTGTGCATCATTATCTTCAACACAAGAATCATTATTATCATAGCAAATAGTATTACTACTAACCTCTTCTTTATTATCAGAATGATGAGATGCCATCAAAGCAACATTTGCGCATTCGTCATTATCTGAATTTGATGAAGAACTTACTTCATTATCTTTCCACGCTATGTATGCCTTTTTGAACTCCTTCCTTCTGTTAGCATTTTTCTTGATAAGGTTAGGACATTCTGCTTTCATATGTCCTTCTTTCCCACATTCAAAGCAAGTGACATTTTGATTTGTAGTTGAGACATCTTTCTTCCTGAAGGTTTTCTTCTTCTTAAATGTTTTATCCTTTTGAAGAAACTTACCGAACTTTTTAACCAGGGAAGTGATGTTTTCATCTTCATCTTAATCTTCTTCATTTATCAATTCTTTTGATTCTATTTTTAAGGCAATATTTTTCGTCTTCTTTTCTAAACTTTCATTCTTTTCCAATCTTTCAAGTTCTATTTCATGTTCTTGTAGTTTTCCGAAAAGTGCAGAGAGTGACATCTTAGATAAGCTTTTCTTTTCAAAAATTGCTGTCACTTTAGGCTGCCATGCTCTGGTTAATGATCTTAGAACCTTTAGGTTCAATTCATCATTAGTGAAGCTTTTTCCAAGTGCCGTCAGGTGATTTGTTATGTGAGAAAAGCGTTTCTGCATGTCCAGGATTGCTTCTCCTGGTTGCATTCGAAACATTTCATATTCTTGAGATAAAGTGTTCAGTTTTGAACGTTTTACCTCAATTGTTCCTTCATGGGTTACTTCAAGAGTATCCCATGTCTCTTTTGCTGTTTTGCAGTGGGATATGCGAAAGAATTTGTCCATACCAAATGCTGATTGTAACATATTTTTTGCATTCTTGTCAAACAGTACTTTTCTCTTTTCATCGTCTGTCCATGAGGCTTTTATTTTTATTTCCTCTTTATTGTTGATGACTGTTGTTGGAATATATGACCGTTTTCTATAGCCTCCCATATGTCATCTCCTGGAGCCTCAAGGTATGCTTGCATACGTATTTTCCAAAAATCATAATGTTCACCGACAAACCAGGGTGGTTTGTTACTTCTACCACCATCTCTAAAAACAGGTTGTGCGGTAGCCATGAATCTAGGAGAAAATTACCAAAAACCTGCTCTGATGCCAATTGTAAGAATAGAGTTGCACCTAAGAGGGGGGGTGAATTAGGTGTTAGACAATTTTTCTGTTTTTAGAGTTTTGGAGATTGTTTAACTGACTGTTTTATGTTTGTTTAATCTTGCTGTGTTAGTGAATGAAAGCTGTAAATGACAGAAGGTAAAAACACATAGAAATTTATCCTGGTTCCCCTTACAACCAAGGGTACATCCAGTCCTTCTTGCACCCCACAAGAGATTTTCCACTATCTGTTAGAATAAGTACAAGTCTAACCCTAAGAGTTCAATTACAAATTCCTAACACTCTTCCTAAGATAGTACACCACTATCTTAGTTTACAACACTTGAAGAAAATACACTACTTTCTTCAAACAATAACTTTAATGATTTTTTAACAATGTTCTTAATTAAGAACAATAGGATATAACAGTTTGTACAAGGATAACAATCCAATATACTTTCAAGTACAATAGAGAAACTTTCTCAATGATATGAAAATGTAGAGCATGTACTTGAAGTATGAAAATATAAATTTGAAAAGTTCACAAAATATTTCAGAAAGTTGTTTAAAGTTCGTGGTAGGATTGATTAGTTTAGAACTGAAGTTATGAGGAATTTATACTTCATAGGTAACACTTCAGATCAATGGCAATTGTTCCCATAAGTTTTGATGAACTTATGCAATGTTTCAAAACTGAAAAGTTGCATTGTTATGAAGTTGTATTCGAATACAATCTTAGTGTATTCGAATAGACTTCTATAACGTTCAGTTTATATTTAAAATTTAAACTTTGTATTCGAATACAATACCTTGCAGTCGAATACAAGTATGAGATTTTTGCCACTGACTTGAGTTGTATTCGAATACACAAAGCTGTAGTCGAATACAAATGTTTAAATTTAGCTACTGACTTGCAATCTGTATTCGGCTACGACACTTCGTAATCGAATATAGATTTTCAGTTTTAGCTTTTGACTTATAATCTGTATTCGACTACGACACTTCATATTCGAATATAGATTTCCAGTTTTGTAAAAAATTTATTTTCAATCATATATTTATGTTATTAAATATTTTTATAAAATATTTTAATGCATATGCTATCAAGAAGGTTCTCATAATATTGTACTTGAAATGTATTTTCCTAAGTTACCTAAATATAAATTTGAAGGATGATTTGGCTTAATATCCTTTTGCTTTTTGATCAATGAACTTTTTGTCTTCATAAAAAATGTAGATCTTTAAATTTCAGTTTGATGGTGCTTCTAATGCATTATGGCATGGAATTGAAGGTACAAACACGAGAAGGGGGGTTGAATTGTGTTTGCAAAACTTAATTTCTTTTACTGTTTTGTTGAATGTTGATGCAAATTATTTGATGAATAAATAATCAGACTTAGCAGCGGATAATCACAACATAAGAACACATCAATTTATCTTGGTTCACCTTTAACTAGGCTACGTCCAGTCCCTTCCTTCAGAAGGCCTTTTCACTAATTCAAACTCCTTTGAATTATAACACAACTAACCCTTCAAGCCAGTCTTCCCAAACAGCCTAACAACCCCAGACTTTTGAGGTACAATAAAACCTTGACTATACTAACCAAGTCTTCTCAAACAGTCTGACAACCCCAGACTTTTGAGGAACAACAATGTAAGACCCTTAAATTTAATATTAATTTTGGAATTAATATTAAGTGTATTTTGGGAATATTGTAAAATGTTTAATATATGTATGTTTGAGTGAATATATATATATAAATATTTATTTTGGAGGATGAATTAAAATTATTGGATGAAGATTAAATTAATTTCATTTCGAGTAATTAAATTAATCGGACCATTAATTAAGGATTAGTGGCTAATTACAAGGAAATTAAGTGCTGAAGAACCCAGCCTTATTTTAATATTATTTTGGGGTGAGGTGGCACCACCAAAAGCCTATAAATAGGGTGAGCATGATGGTGAAATCAGAACACCATCCCTCCTTCCTCACTGCCTATACTGCATGTAATAGTAACCCATTTTTCCCTCATATTCTGCCTCTGTTTTCTGCCTTCCCATTTCCAGTCACGGTTATAAAAGAGGAAGAGAGGGAACTCTTCAAGGTATCATTACTGGAACATCCAAACACTGAAACACCAAAACCCCAGTACAAAAGTTATTCCCCATACCATTACGGAGCTAAAGAACTCAGTTTCGTAGCAGCAAACTCAAGCTGCAGTTTCACCGGTTTTGGACGCGCAAACGGGAGGAATAGAAGAACACGCAACAAGGGTAAGGGCAGCTTCCAACTTTCTAGTTACATTAGGGCTGTAAATGCTTGTTGTTTCATTCTGTTTTTGAAGAAAAACTATTTTGCAAACACATTTTTGAAAAATGAAGAAAATGCATTTTTGTGATGTGTAATGAACCTGTGATGTTGTGGTTATGGTTGTTACTGCAAAGCTGTCTTATTTGTGTGAGAAAGCTGGAAAAAAACGTTTTGCATGTTAATTTAAATATGATTAAAATGCATGTCATAAAACTGTTTTGGAAAAATGGTTTTACAATGCAAAAATGCATGCTGTTTTGCTGCTCTATGAATGCTGCATGTTATTCTGATATGTGTGAAAGTTGAAATGCTTGCATGTTCTTCTGATGTGTTGTGAAAGTTGAAATGCTTGCATGTTCTTCTGATGTGTTGTGGAAACTGAAATGCTTACATGATTATTCTGATGTTTGAGAAAGACTAGAATATGCTTGCATGTTGTGTTGTTTGTGTAAGAATGCTGAAAATGCCTTGCATGTAGTTTGGAGATGCATGTTCTGATTCTGGTGCGATCATTCTGTTTCTGTTCTGGATGATTTGGTGTTAATGATTCTGATTCTGATTCTGTTCTGTTTTAAGTGATTCTGGTGATGTTGACGATTTAAAAAGAAAAGGGATTTTAAATGAGGAAAGTGTTTTCTGGAAAAATGCAGAGTCTGTTTTGATGTTTGGTTGTCATTTTTTAAAGAAATCGTTTGAAATTTGTTGCTTCTGATGATTCTGATAATCATCATGTTTTCCTGCTTCTGATGATTCTGATCATCACCCTATTTCCTGCTTTTGATGATTCTGATAATCATCATGTTTTCCTGCTTCTGATGACTCTGATCATCACTCTATTTCCTGCTTCTGATGATTCTGATAATCATCATGTTTTCTGCTTCTGATGATTCTGATCATCATCCTGTTTCCTGCTTCTGATGATTCTGATAATCATCATGTTTTCTGCTTCTGATGATTCTGATCATCATCCTATTTCCTGCTTCTGATGAGTCTGATAATCATCATGCTTTCTGCTTCTGATGATTCTGATCATCATCCTGATTCCTGCTTCTGATAATCATTCTGTTGTTTCTGCTTCTGGTGATTCTGGCACGAACCATTCTGTGCTTCTTCTGATCAATTCTGGAGGAAGTCTGGGCGATGTCTGGGTTATTCAAAATTCGATTGTCATGCCATGTTCTGGTCAAATTATCTTTTGGATTACTTCTTTCTTTTGACAACTTATGGCCTGGAACAACTCTCCACATGGCAGGCTTCACAATAGTATGGTCCAAAGAATCTTCTGATATTTATTCCCTCTGATATAGTCCATCAAAGATATCTTCTGGTCACTTCTGGACAAGTATGGACTGTGTTGAAATTACACTGCCAGGCTATGTTCTGATCAGTGTAACTTCTTGATTGCTTCTGATATTTGAATCATTCTTGTTTGGAGCAATTCATATTATGGCAGGCTTCCCTCTGGTGTTTTCCAGATGTTCTTCTGATTTTGTTTCTGTTTGATATAAGCCTCCAAAGTTATCTTCTGGTCGGTTTTGGACATTCTGGTTTATCTTCTGATAATTCCAGAAATGCATCTTCTGTAAATTCAGAATGTATCATCTGATACATTCATCTTCTGATGGTTTTTACTGTAGTAATTCAAGATCAAAATAAGATTCCATCAAGTGTATTTGTTCACATCAAAATCTAGATTATTTAGAACCAACTTGGTTCCAACATCACTGTGTTGTTTCTGATGATTTTGGATGAATCATTCTGTGTTGTTTCTGATGATTCTGGTGTGAATCATTCTGTGAGGTTTCTAATGATTCTGGATGAATCATTTTGTGTTTTTTATGATGATTCTGGATGCATCATTCAGTTGTTTTTGCTTCTGATGATTCTGGGTGAGTCATTCTATTGTGTCTGCTTCTGATGATTCTGGTGTGAATCATTCTGTTTTGCTTCTGATGATTCTGATTCTGTTTCTGATGTTGATCATTTTGGTTCTGTTTCTGATGTTGATCATCCTGGTTCTGTTTCTGATGTTGATCATCCTGGTTCTGTTTCTGATGTTGATCATTCTGGTTCTATTTCTGATGTTGATCCTTCTGGTTCTGTTTCTGATGTTGATCCTTCTGGTTCTGTTTCTGATGTTGATCCTTCTGGTTCTGTTTCTGATGTTGATCCTTCTGGTTCTGTTTCTGATGTGATCCTTCTGGTTCTGTTTCTGATGTTGATCATTCTAATTCTGGTTGTTTCTGATGTTCTGGTGTTGATGATTCTGATTCTGGTTCTGTTTTCTGATGATCTGATGTTGATCATTCTGGTTTTGTCTTCTGTATTCGACTACAGGCATGCTGTATTCGAATACAGAATGTTAAAATTGCAGATTTTCAATAGTTTCAGCTTCTGTATTCGAATATAGATTCGTGTTTTTCTAGAAAACTCAGTTTTAAACACTGTTTTATGAATTTTAAGAGTTGGGGAAAAGACTTATGATAATTCAGAATGGAATTTTGTGATAATGATTACTTGAATGTTTAATCATTAATGTGTTGATAATGGAAATAATTGTGTTGAGGTATTTTGAGAAATAATGGAAATGCATGAAATTCATGGATGTCGCATACTGTTTCCAGTGAAGAGAAAACACTAAAATATTCATGCATTGCATAGTCAAGTGGTGACCGCGATGGGCCACAGAGTTGATGCGGTGACCGTGATGGGCCGCGAAGTTAAGTAGTAACCGTGGGTTATAAAATAGTTCCGCGTGTATTAGACGGTCTGTTTTATTCGGGGTCAGAGTAGTTCCGCGTGTATTGAACGGTCTATGCTACTCGGGCTACGGAATGGCCGCGTGTTCGTGGTGGTCCATTCTATTCGGTTTCAGAGTGGCCGCGTGTTCGTGGTGGTCCATTCTATCCGGGCTACGGAATGGCCGCGTGTTCGTGGTGGTCCATTCCAATATGTCAATCGTGCTGGTCTGTTGAGCGACTACACTGGTACTGGTCTGTTGAGCGACTATACCTTGGTCTGGGTAAATCGTGCTGGTCTGTTGAGCGACTGCATGTGTGCTGGTCTGTGAGCGACTGCACCTTGGTAATTCCAAGAAGCTGAGTACATGAGCATATGCATATTGCATCTGGGTGTTTGACCGGTGGGTCACGTTTTGAATATTGTTGATGATTGGAAAATTGATGTGTGTAAGTACTTGTTGAAATATGAGTTTTCTGATGAATGTTTGTGATTGCTGAAGTGGTGATTGTACTTACAACATGTTTTTCCATATTAATTCGTTGTTGTTTTGAAAAGGCATACATGTCATGAAATTTCAAAATGAGCATCTTTTCATCATTATTATACAATATGCCATGAATGTATTTGTTGCTGTGAGATATATGCTATGTGCTTATTTGTTAATTTCGGTCGGTGACCCTTTACTATTATTATGGACTTTGGGCTTTGCCCTCAGATGTTACCCGAACCCGTCCTACCGATGGATACACTAACGACGGAAGCGTCGTTAGTTTCCCTGATCTTTACGTACGGAGTCTACGGGGACAACGCAGAGGGACGGACGGTTGGCTGAAGACGAGACTTATAGAGGATACAGTGGAGACCGTGCTACTGTATCTTAGTGCATGATCAGTCTAGACTTTTGTATAGGGTCTTGAGTTTTGGAAAATGTATTTTTATTTTGGGAATTAATGTATTACTTTTTCCGCTGTATTATTCTGCACTCTGACACTGATTGGGTGATAACCTTTGAAATGAACTGATTTTATTTTAATTCCCTTGACATTAATTTTGGAAAACACATTTTAGTTATTTATTGAAGAAAAAAAAAATGCACCCGCACTGTGTTTTAAACTCGAGGTGTTACAAACAACACCTTGACTATACCAGCCAAGTCTTCTCAAGTAGTCTGACAATCCCAGACTTTTAAGGAACTTCACAACCTTAAACCTACAAGCTAAGTCTTTTTCTAACAATCTGACAACCCCAGATTTTAGAAGAAACTTCAATACTATAGGATTTTATACAAGGGATCGAAATTAGAACTGAGTAATTACTTCTGAAAAGTTGATACTCACAATACGCTTAAAGTGAACTAGAGTATTTGCTTCTGAAAAATTTATGATGACGATCAGCTTCACACTCTAAGAAAAGAACACTTACAAAATATATATCTTTTAAGCAAGTGTTTCTATCCTTTGAACTCTTCAAATAACTTAGAATTGAAGCTTGAGTTCTTCTATTTTTCGATGTGTTATTCTTCAGCATTAAGCCTCTATTTATAGTTGAAATTAGGGCTTCACTTTGATCTGATGCTTTACTTTTGGAGTGTATTTCGATTAATTCTATTTTGAAAATATTCTGGAGTATTTTGCTCAGATTCTGTTTTGAGCATACTTTTAGCTACATTATGTTTCTTGAGTCTTTTACTCCAATTATGTTTTGAGCATTTTGCTCAGATTCTGTTTTGAGCATACTTTTAGCTAGATTCTATTTCTTGAGTCTTTTACTCTAATTCTATTTTGAGAATTTTTCTCAGATTCTGTTTTAAGCATACTTTCAGCTTCTAATGATGTAGATCCTCTGGAATTATCCTCTGACGGGATACTCTGATTGTATCCTTTGATGATATCCTCTAGTGATATCCTCTGATGATATCCCCTGGTGATATCCTCTAATGATATCCCCTGGTGATATCCTCTGGTGATATCCTCTGATGATATCCTCTGATGATATCCTCTGGTGATATCCTCTAGATGTTTTCTCCGGTATCCTGTGAATGTATTTTTATCTTCTGGTGACGTCATTTTCTGATGACATCTTCTGCTTCTGATTAGTATCTTCTGGAGATATCTTCTGCTGGCGTCATCCTCTGATTTCTGATTCTGGTACGTCATCTTCTGATTTATGCTTCTGATGACATCCTCTGATATCTGCTTCTGGTAACGTCTGTTGAGAAAAAATCTCTTTTAATGATAACAAAATGATCTTAAGATTATGATTACACTAATGCGTGCATTTAATTATTGTACGAAGAAAGGAACATGATACAAAGATCGCAACCTCCTGTCCAGAAGAATGAATGCATGCAGGAAACAAAACTGTTAATCCATAAAAAAAATCTGAAGTTAAAACACCAGAAGCAGAACATCTGGAAAACACAGAAGAAGAACATATGGAAAACCAGAAACAGAACATCTAGAACAGAAAACCAAAAGCAGAAGCAGAAAACCTGAGAGTTGAAAACACCAAATAATGCATCCAGAAGATACCAGAGGATGCATCCTGAAATCTCCAGAGGATATCTTTGCTGGCCCATATTAGAAGGAAACAAAGTCAGAAGGAGACATGGACCAGACCAGAAGGAAGCCTGCCAGAGGAAGACTGGATCCAGACCAGAAAAAATCATAAGTCAGATTTATTCAAGAAGTTCTTCTAACCAGAACATGGCCTGACAGTGAAGTGAAAAACAGCCTTGAATTAATCGGAGGATAAGCTAAAAGGTCCAGACTGAAATATCGTTTGTCCAGAACTAATCCAGACCCTGTTCAGTGTTGGCCAAGATCAGAAGATCAGACCATGGCCCAGTGTTGGTCGAAATCAGAAGGTTAGAATAAATGGCCCAGTGTTGGTCGAAATTAGAAGGTCAGAATGAATGGTCCAATGTTGGCCGAGATCAAAGGATCTCAGCAGACCAGTTTGCTAGTCCAGGTTGGCCGACATCAGAAGATGAAAATCATAAATGAATATCAGAAGATATACATCTGAAGATGAATTTCAGAAGAAACATATCAGAGGATAAAAAGATGAACATCAGAGGATAAAATTCAGAAGACGAACTTCACAGGATAAACATCAGAAAATTAATACCAGAAGATATGCACCAGAAGATAAAATTCAGAAGACGAACTTCACATGATAAACATCAGAAGATGAATACCAGAAGATAAATATCAAAAGATGAACTCTAGAAGGTAAACATCAGAAGAAAGATACCATAAGGTGAACCTCATACACCAAAAGGAAATTATCAGAGGATAAATTCTAGCTGCTCATTCATCCTCTCACATTAAGAACGACTAACAGTTCCAAAGTATCAAAAGCTGCATTCGCGAACAGAGAAGGGTCATGGCTTGGAACCACAAAAGAGCACTGGTCAGTTGTTAAAAACATATGGAATGATCTATCCTCCTGAAAAGCCAAGTAAAGAAGTAACCTCCCATGTGCCAGGCTGTAAAAGGACAGAATGGCAAGGCTGTAAATTCAAAACAACAGTGAGGTTCATTACATCTTGGAAAAACGGTCATAGAGGAAAATTTTCTTGAAGAGAAAGTTTCCTTCTCTCTATAAAAGGAAGGCTGCTCTTCTTCAACAACACACATAACTACACGAGCAAAAGCAGAAAAATATCAAGAGGCTATCAAGAGCATTATCAATCTCCTTTCAAGCTTTCTATAATCTTACACTAGATCTTTGTTTCATCTTTATAGAAAGTAAATCCTATCAAACTACTTCATATCATCTTTAGACCTTCAAGTGAGTAACACTTGAAGAGAAATCAGAAGGAAAGAATTGTAAGCTTGGTGAAGCTAAACAATACATAGTTTGTAATCAACCTCAGTGAGAGTCTGATAGCTTTTGATTCTTAGTAAAAAAACTCACTAGAGTGTGAGGACTAGACGTAGCCTTCATTGGGTGAACCAGTATAAAAATTTGTGTGTCATTACTCTCTCTCTCAACTTTACTACATCTTATAAATCATCCTCTGAAATAGGACAGTAGTTTAAAACTGAAACAGAATTTTTAAAACCTTGAATATCTCTATTCAACCCCCCTTCTAGTGATATTCTAGTTACTTCAATTGGTATCAGAGCAAGGTTCTCTAAAACTACACCTAACAGTGTAAGAGAAAAAGATCCAAAAAAAAATGTCAAAAGCTAAGTATATCCCAGAAGGAGGATCATCCAGCAGACCTCCCTACTTCGATGGAACTGACTACTACCACTGGAAAGGCAAGATGAGATTGTTTCTCATATCTCAAGATAACAACATGTGGCCAGTGGTAGAAAAAGGAAATCATGTCATCAGAATCAACAGTGCAGATCCAACCTCTGACGGAAAACCTCAAACACAATGGACAGCTGAAGAAAATGCCAAGGTACTTCTAAACTCTAAAGCTCATTTATTTCTAACGTGTGCTTTGAGCAGGGAAGAGTAGGATAGAGTTGAAGAATGCCAAAGTGCTAAAGAACTATGGGACTCCTTGAAGATCCATCATGAAGGTTCAAGTCATGTTAAAGAAGCCAGAATTGACATGGGAGTAAGAGAGTTCAAGTTGTTTGAAATGAAGGAAGAAGAAACAATTGATGAAATGTTCTCAAGACTGACAATCATCCTCAACAACTTAAGATCTCTGGGAAAAGAATACTCTGTCCAAGAAAGAATAAGAAAGATATTAAGAAGTTTACCAAAGGAATGCACACCCATGGTGACTGCCATCACAGAAGCAAGAAATTAGCCACCATGAGGTTAGAAGATTTGGTTGGAACTCTGAGAGCTCATGAACCTCTATTGCTTGCTGATAAACCAAGCAAAAAGGGAAAAATGATTGCATTGAAATCGAGTCAAACTGAAAGTCCATCCACCAAAATCTCTGAAAATATCTCAAAAAGGGATAACTCAGAATATCCTCTCTCTGAAGAGGAGGATGAACTGGCTCTAATCTCCAGAAGAATCCAAAGAATAATCAACAGAAGAGGACAAGACAAAAGATCCTCTCAAAAATAAAAGACTGACAAAAGCCAGATAACTTGTTATGGATGCAATAAAATGGGACACTACAAAACTGAGTGTCCTCTAAACAAAAGGAACATAAAAATATTTCACAACAAGAATAAATCTATGATGGCAACTTGGGATGACAGTGATGAATCATCCTCCGAGCAAGAAAAGGAAGAAGAAGCCAACCTTTGTCTCATGGCTAACTCAGAAGCAGATGAGGTAAGCATCACTGATTTATGTCCTTCTTGTGAAAAGTTAGAAATAGAATTTGACAATCTCTTAAATGACTCAAACACTTTATCTCAAAAATGTGGTTTTCTTAAAAACCAAAATTATGAAATAAAGAAACTGAATAAGGAACTTCAAGCTAAAAATGAAGAAATTCAAAAAATCATTTTTGACTTGCAACAATCAAATAAAAAATTGTCTGAGCAACAAAACACTTTAAACAAAGAGAATGTCAAAATCCATCCTCCTGAAGAGGACACAGAAAAGAAGGACTTGAAAATCAAAGTTGAAGAACTAAAAAATTGAATTACCAACTTTGTCAAATCCACAGAAACATTTAAAAAAATTATGGGATCTCAATCTGGTATATTTGACAAAGTTGGAATTGGTTTTAAAAGTTCTCAAAAAAAAAAAACTATATGAAAATTTCTTTCTACCAAAGAACCTAGAGGATAGACCTAAGTGCACTTTTTGCAAAAAGCATGGACATACTATCGAAGTATGTCTTGCTAAGAAAAAAGCTGAAAGTAACAAAAGGAAATGTTCATTTTGTAATAAGCGTGGACATCATGATTCCATTTGCTATCACAAAAAGAAAATCCTTACAAAAGGAAGGACTAACCACCAAGGACCCAATTCTATATGGGTACCTAAGTCTCTTCTAAACTCTTACACAGGTGCATCCTCTGATCAACAAAAGAAAGCCCTGGTTCTTGGACAGTGGCTGCTCAAGACATATGACAGGAGATAAGCATTGCTTTATCTCTTTGGAATCAAAAGATGGAGGATCAGTTACATTTGGCAACAATGATAAAGCTCAAATAAAAGGAACAGGTATTATTGGTAAAAACAATTCTGCCAAAATCGAAAATGTTCAGTATGTTGATGGTTTAAAACATAACTTGCTAAGCATTAGCCAAATTTGTGATAGTGGATTTGAAGTAATTTTTAAACCCACTCTATGCGAGGTCAAGCATTCATCCTCAGCTAGAGTTTTATTCTCAGGCATAAGGAAAAAGAACTTATATGTCTTAAATTTGGATGATTTACCTACTGAATCTTGTTTTATGGCTATTAAAAAGGATAAATGGATTTGGCACAAATAGGCTGGTCATACTAGCCTGAATACTATGTCTAAATTATCAAAATTAGAATTAGTTAAAGGTCTTCCAAAAATAAATTTTGAAAAAGACAAAGTAGGTGAGGCTTGTGCCAAAGGAAAACAAGTTAAAAGTAGCTTTCACTCCAAAAACATTGTTTCAACAAATCAACCTCTTGAACTCCTTCATATTCACCTATTTGGTCCTATCAAAACTCCAAGTCTTAGTAGGAAAAGATATGGATTTGTTATTGTTGATGACTTTTCACGACTTACTTGGGTCTTGTTTTTAAAACATAAAAATGAAGCCTCTGAGGCTTTTCAATATTTATGTAAGAAAATACAAAATGAAAAGGGATCAAAGATTGTCTCAGTTAGAAGTGATCATGGGGGAGAATTTGAAAATGAGTCTTTCGAAACTTTTTTTGATGAAAATGGTATTTCTCATAATTTTTCTTGTCCAACAAACTCCTCAACAAAATGGAGTTGTTGAAAGGAAAAATAGAACTTTACAAGAAATGGCTAGAACTATTCTAAATGAAGCCAACATTGAAAAATATTTTTGGGCTGAAGTTATCAACACAACTTGCTATGTTTCAAACCGAGTTTCAATTAGAAAAATTTTAAACAAAACTCCATACGAACTTTGGAAAGGTAGAAAACCAAATATTTCTTATTTTCATATATTTGGATGTTACTGCTACATCCTAAATAATAAAGAAAATTTGGGAAAGTTTGATCCAAAATCTGATAAAGGTATATTTTTGGGATACTCCACATCTTCAAAAGGTTATAGAATCTATAATCTTAGAACTCAAACTATGGAGGAATCCATGCATGTTGGTTTTGATGAATTTGATGACTTGTGTTTAGAAAACATGGATAAAAATGAAGAAGATGAAAATACATCCTCTAAAGTTCACAACCCAAATGAGGAGGACATTTCTGATCCAACCTCTCAGCAGCCTCCAAGAGGATGGAAGACTATAACATATCATCCTCCAGATCTGATCATAGGTGATACTGCTGATGGAGTTAGAACAAGGAAATCATTGAGAGAAGATTCAATCAACATGGCCATGATATCTCAAGTTGAACCAAAGAACATTGATCAAGCCATAAGTGATCAATCATGGATGAATGCCATGATGGAGGAACTGTCTCTCTTTGAAAGAAACAAAGTGTGGAATCTTGTGCCCCATCCTCTGGAAAAATCCATCATTGGAACCAAATGGATCTTCAGAAACAAACTGAATGAAGATGGAGAGGTCATACGAAATAAAGCAAGATTAGTGGCACAAGGTTATAACCAACAAGAAGGAATTGATTATGATGAAACATTTGCACCAGTTGCAAGGCTCGAAGCAATCAGAATCCTCTTAGCTTATGCCACACATAAAGGAATAAAACTATATCAAATGGATGTCAAAAGTGCCTTCTTGAATGGATTCTTAAATGAAGAAGTGTATGTTCACTAACCTCCTGGATTTAAGGATAAAAAGAAACCAGATCATGTGTACAAGCTCTCAAAAGCTCTTTATGGATTAAAGCAAGCTCCTAGAGCTTGGTATGAAAGGTTGAGTTGCTTTCTAAAAGAGAATGGCTTCTCAAGAGGTCAGATTGATACAACTTTGTTTAAAAAGATTCATAATGAGGATATGTTAATTGTTCAAATTTATGTGGATGACATAATCTTTGGATCCACAAATGAGAAAATGTGCAAAGAATTCTCCAACCTCATGCAAAGCGAGTTTGAAATGAGCATGATAGTAGAATTAAAATTCTTTCTTGGATTACAAATAAAACAATAAGAATCACGAATCTTCATTTCTCAAGAAAAATATACCAAGGATCTCCTGAAAAAATATAACATGAATCTTGCAAAATCAATGAGCACTCCTATGCATCCATCCTCCTCACTACATCAAGATGATGAAGGAACCTCCATTTCTGAAAAAGAGTACAGAGGAATGATAGGATCCTTGTTGTACTTAACAGCCAGCAGACCTGACATTGTGTTTTCAGTAGGTATGTGTGCAAGGTTTCAATCATCCCCTAAAGAATCACACCTCACTGCAGTAAAAAGGATATTCAGGTATCTAGTTGGAACCACAAATCTGGGAATTTGGTACAAAAAGGATTCAAATCTTGATCTTCTGGAATATTGTGATGTTGATTATGCTGGTGACAAAATTGAGAGGAAAAGCACAAGTGGAGCATGTCAATTTCTAGGCTCATCCATCATTAGTTAGTCATGTAAAAAACAAAATACCATAGCTCTCTCCACAACAGAAGCTGAATATGTTTCTGCTGCTCAATGTTGCTCTCAAATCCTCTGGATAAAAAATCAAATGGAAGACTACTCTATAAGGTACACGAAAATTCCCACCCTCTGTGACAACACTAGTGCTATTAATCTTTCCAAAAACCCTATTCAACACTCTAGATCTAAACATATTGAAATTAAACATCATTTCTTAAGAGATCATGTTCAAAAAAGAGATGTTGAATTAATTTTCATTGAAACTGAAAATCAGCTTGCTGACATTTTCACCAAACCTCTTCAGGATGATTGTTTCAAAAAAAATTTAGAAAAACTTTCCATCATAAATCTTTCAAAAATTGTCTAAAAATAAGATTTACAAAACTTTAATTCATAATGTTATTTTGTTTTAAAGAAAAAATAAAAATCTGAGGATGGATAACTCAGATAAATCTCTATCCTCCTCAAAATTTGAAATTTGCAAAAGTCAGAGGGAGGCAAGTCAACTCACTACTGATTACACTTCTCTCTACAAAAAGGTGCCTCGATTTCCGTTACTTACTCACTGCCCAATGGATAAGTCACTCGTGCTTCTCCCTAGCTTGTCATGATTAAACCTATGCCTCCTTACTTCTTCCCTCCAACGGTTACAAATAATTTCTCTATAAATTAACTCATTTACCTATTGTAAAAATTCAAAAACCTCCAGTATTCAAAAATGGCTCGCACCAATTCTGCTGGAAAAAGAAAACTTTCCTCAAACTCATCTGAAAATCAAACTCAAAACTACTCAAGTGACTCCTCACAACATATTCAAAACCCTACCATTTCCTCATACAAACCATTCAACATGGTCCATCCTCCTCTCTCCACTCAACCATTTTCAAAAGCCAGAAAAACGTTTTCTCAAAAAACTTCATCATCAACTCCTTCCAGACGATCAGCTCGAATCATATCTGGAAAATTATCATCAAAACAATTCTTTCAAGACAACACTGTTCATGTTATTGACTCAGATGACTCTGAGGCAACTCACTCTAATTCTTCAAAAACTCCTTCCTCCAAACCTACCAAAATAGCAACTTCAAAAAGGAAAGTAAATCAAAAAAACTCACAACAACCAGCTTCAAAATCACCCAAAATCCCTCTCTTCGAAAACACCCTCCTAGAAGCAAAATTTTTAGAAAAATGGCAGGACAAAACTGTTATAAATGGAAAAATTATTGACCTAAAAGGTCTAACTCTAGGAGGAGTATAAGTAGAAGAAATCTTTGATCAACTTGGTTGGTCTCCCTTCCTCCTTATCAACGAACCTCAATATCCAAAACTTGTCAGAGCATTCTACGCTGCTGCAAATGTGTCCAAGGGAGACAATTGCATCAGTGTTATTCTTAAGGGGGCACATATTGAGTTCACCCCAACTTTGCTATGTCAAATCCTTGACATACGTGATGAAGGCCCCTATCTATTTTCTGAAGCTTGGTATTCCAGCTACATGATTACTCGCTCATCTGTCCTTGCCAACATTTTTATTAATCCACCAAAGCCCCAGGTTGCATCCAACCTTCTTCCAATCTGTAGAGTGTTGCACAATATTTGTGTACACTCTGTTGTCCCTAGGGCTGGCAGTTATGAAAAAGTAACTGAGTTGGACATTCTGATTATTCATCACCTCATTTCTGGATCCCCTCTTCATTTAGGAAACATTATCTTCAGGTTCATGGTCAATGCTGCATATCTTGGGAGATCTTATTATAATCAATATAAAGTATTCGGATTGGTTCAAAAATCTTTAAATTCTTTTATGCACTTTCTGAGGGGGGAGCCCCTATTCCTTACAGCTCATACTGAGGGGGAGCTTCATACTCAAAAACAGCACCTTTACAATTTTATTTTAAATAATCTAAAGAAATTTTGTCATCATCAAAAAGGGGGAGATTGTTGAGAAAAAATCTCTTTTAATGATAACAAAATTATCTTAAGATTATGATTACACTAATGCGTGCATTTAAGTATTGTACTAAGAAAGGAACAGGATCCAAAGATCGCAACCTCCTGTCTAGAAGAATGAATGCATGTAGGAAACAAAGCCGTTAATCCATAAAGAAAATCTGAAGTTAAAACATCAGAAGCAGAACATCTGGAAAACCAGAAGCAGAACATCTGGAACAGAAAACCAGAAGCAGAAGCAGAAAACCTGAGAGTTGAAGACACCAGATAATATATCTAGAAGATACTAGAGGATGCATCCTGAAATCTCCAGAGGATATCTTTGCTGGTCCATATCAGAAGGAAACAAAGTCAGAAGGAGACATGGACCAGACTAGAAGAAATCATAAGTCAGACTTATTCAAGAAGTTCTTCTGACCAGAAGATGGCCTGACAGTGAAGTGAAAAACAGCCCTGAATTAATCGGAAGATAAGCTAAAAGGTCCATACTGAAATATCGTTTGTCCAGAACTAATCCAGACCCAGTTAAGTATTGGCCAAGATCAGAAGATCAGACCATGGCCCAGTGTTGGTCGAAATCAGAAGGTCAGAATAAATGGCCCAGTGTTGGTCAAAATCAGAAGGTCAGAATGAATGGTCCAGTGTTGGCCGAGATCAGAGGATCTCAGCAGACCAGCTTGCTAGTCCAGGTTGGCCGACATCAGAAGATGAAAATCATAAATGAATATCAGAAGATATACATCTGAAGATGAATTTCAAAAGAAACATATCAGAGGATAAAAAGATGAACATCAGAGGATAAAATTCAGAAGACGAACTTCACATGATAAACATCAGAAAATGAATACCAGAAGATACGCACCAGAAGATAAAATTCAGAAGACGAACTTCACATGATAAACATCAGAAGATGAATACTAGAAGATACACACCAGAAGATAAATATCAGAAGATGAACTCTAGAAGGTAAACGTCAGAAGACAGATACCATAAGGTGAACTTCATACACCAAAACGAAATTACCAGAGGATAAATTCTAGCTGCTCATTCATCCTCTCACATTAAGAACGACTAACAGTTCCAAAGTATCAAAATCTGCATTCACGAACAGAGAAGGGTCATGGCTTGGAACCAGAAAAGAGCACTGGCCAGTTGTTAAAAACATATGGAATGATCTATCCTCCTGGAAAGCCAAGTAAAGAAGTAACCTCCCATGTGCCAGGCTGTAAAAGGACAGAATGGCAAGGCTGTAAATTCAAAACAACAGTGAGGTTCATTACATCTTGGAAAAACAGTCAGAAAGGAAAATTTTCATGAAGAGAAAGTTTCCTTCTCTCTATAAAAGGAAGACTGTTCTTCTTCAGCAACACACACAACTACACGAGCAAAAACAGAAAAATATCAAGAGGCTATCAAGAGCATTATCAATCTCTTTTCAAGCTTTCTATAATCTTACACTAGATCTTTGTTTCATCTTTATAGAAAGTAAATCCTATCAAACTACTTCATATCATCTTTAGACCTTCAAGTGAGTAACACTTGAAGACAAATCAGAAGGAAAGAATTGTAAGCTTGGTGAAGCTAAAGAATACACAGTTTGTAAAAAAAATCACTAGAGTGTGGGGACTGGACGTAGCCTTCATTGGGTGAACCAGTATAAAAATTCGTGTGTCATTACTCTCTCTCTCTCAACTTTACTACATCTGATAAATCATCCTCTGAAAGAGGACAGTAGTTTAAAACTAAAACAGAATTTTTAAAACCTTGAATATCTCTATTCAACTCCCCTTCTAGTGATATTCTAGTTACTTCAACGTCATCTTCTGTTTATGCTTCTGATAACATCCTCTGATTTATGCTTCTGATGATGTCATCTTCTGATTTATGCTTCTGATGACATCTTCTGATTTTTCATTCTTCTTCTAATTTCATAAATACATTTGTTAACATCAAAACTTTAATTGCAAGAATCAACTTGGTTCCAACAGGAATTGGAGCCATTTTGATTTCCCTAGAGAACCAGTTCACTCTATTTACGGCTAGATTGTGTCTTGATTGCACAAACAATATTGCATAATATGAGGCATGTGCTATGGGCATTAAAGAAACTATTGAATCAAAGGTAAAAGTTCTTGAGGTATATTGAGATTCATCGTTGGTTATCCATCAGAAAAAAGAAAAAAAAGGGAAACTCGAGATTTCAAATTGATTCCGTAACATACGCATATTAAGGAATTGACAAAACGTTTCGAGAAGATCACTTTTCACCATATTCCCCAAGAAGGAAACCAACTGGCCGACACCCTGGCCACATTGTCATCAATGTTTAAAATAAGCACCGGTCAAGATGTGCTGGTCATAAAATTCAACAAAAGGATAAACCAACATATTGCTTATCAATAGAAGAAGAGCTTGACAACAAACCATGGGTTTATGATATCAAATACTATGTGGAGGATGAATTTTATTGGAATCATCGAGCCGAAGGCTTCAAATGGGCACTGGTTTATCCTAGTATCTATTGACTATTTCACAAAATGGGTTGAAAGTGCTTCTCATGAGGAGCGTGGTTGTCATATTCATCAAAAGAGAATTGATTTGACGATGTGGTTTGCCAAATAAGATTATCACTGACAATGCGACCAACTGAATAACAAAATGATGAAAGAGTTGTGTAATAGTTTCAAAATTCAGCACCATAATTCTTCGCCATATCATCAAAAAAGAATGGGGTTGTAGAAGCAACAAATAAGAATATCAGGAAAATCATACAAAAGATGTTGTGAAAAGATGGATGGAGAAAAGTTTTCTTTGGGGGAGCTCTAATAATCACAAAAATGGATGGAGAAGAGTTTCCACTTCTAGTAAATTTAGATATAGTCAAAAAATATTATGTGTTGACACCTAATTTTGTCTGCTCTTCTTTTTTAAGTATATGCAAAAAATATAATAATAAGCATAAAGGACATTTTGAACTTTTTGTAAAATAAAATAAATCAACTATTAGGATTCTGATTTAATTTATTGTTTCTTAGAAAGTGTTAGAAATCATACCTTAAGTAATTATGATAGGTTTTTGAAAATGCTAAAAATTACCTTAATGAACATTAATGGAAATTATTGTCTTCTAAAAAAAATTTAACCTAATTTCTAACTATAAATAAGAGGAAAAGAAAATAGAACCAAGGGCAAAAAAGTAGAGTAGCTGATTGGAAATACGAGCTGATAAGAAACTTCTCTAGTGTGGTAAATAGTTTTTTCTCCTCCTCTTTTGTTTTAACATTGTTGTTGTTATAGAAGTTTTTTTTTTTTTGTTTATTTATTTATTATGCACGTATGATATTAAAAAAATATTTTTTTTGGTTTCACGATTATTTTTTTGAAATGAACTAATAAAAAATCAAGTCGGTTGTAGTACGATCATATTCTTTTTCATCTGATTTGTGATCTCTCCTCTTTATTTTGTTTTCTTTCTTGCGTGATGAATCTTAAACTCTTTTGCTATTACTGTCGCCGGTCCGCACCATATATACGCCACCGACTCGCGAATCTGCTCACACTGTCGTGACCGTACAATAATTCTTTTACTGTCTCCTGTAGTTCTTTAAACAAAAAAAAACAGGGATTTCATGCTTTTGGCTCTTGAATTTTTATCCAGTACAATTTGTAAAAGTAAAAAATAGTAAAAGTCTTTCTTTAAAAATAAAACGATACAAAAATCAATATACAACTAATTTAAGAGTGTACGCGGGTTGAGTTGGGTTGGGCCAGTTTTGACAAAATCCAATACCCAACACGATCGATTATCTTTGGATTGGTTAAGTTCTAAACTCGTATTTTTTTATTTAATCTGAACCGATGAAAAACGGGTTGAGTTGGCAGGTTATACATAAATAATAACCTGTTTTTTACTTGACAGAAAAATATATTGAATGAAAATATATTTAATACTTGAATGTCTCAAAAACTATCAAATTTCAATCACATCATTCAATTCTTTAAAAAAGCCAACAATATCTCACAAAAAAAAATCCAACAATTTTCAAATACATAAATAAATTCAACAACAGTAAATCAGTAAAATATGAAAATGAAAAAGAATAAGATCTACATTTTTTATGAAGACAGAAGACTATGTGTAACGATCAAAATGCAAACTCAAAGGAAAATCATCTTTCAAGTCAAACTGAAGATCTGTATTCGAATACGGAGTGTCGTAGCCGAATACTGATATCAAGTCAGTAGCTAAAATTGAACTTGTGTATTCGACTACAGCTTCGTGTATTCGAATACAACTCAAGTCAGTGGCAAAAATCACATATTTGTATTCGACTACGAGGTATCATATTCGAATATGAAGTTCGAATTTTGAATAAAAACTGAACGTTAAAGAAGTGTATTCGAAAACGCTGAGGCTGTATTCAAATACAACTTCGAAACAATGCAATTTTTCAGTTATGGATCATTGCATAAGTTCATCAAAACTTATGGGAATAATTGCCACTGATCTGAAGTGTTGTCTATGGAGTATAAATACCTCATAGCTTCAGTTCATACTAACTAATCCTACCCACCAATCTTAGAACTATTTTCTGAAATATCAAAAACTTTCAAAGCTTCATTTTCATATTTTCAAGTACATGCTTTTCAATTTCAAATCATTAAGAAAGGTTCTCAATTGTACTTGAAAGTGTGCTTGATTAGTATCATTATACTTAGGGTTATATTCTCATTCTTAGTTAAGAACATAGTCACAAAATCATTTGAAGAACTTAGTGTAGGTTCTTCAAGTGTTGTAAACTAAGATAGTGGTGTGTTATCTTAGGCAAAGTGTTAGGAATTTGTAACTGAAGTCTTAGTGTTAGACTTGTAACTTATTCTAACTAATAGTGGAAAATCACTTATGGTGTGCAAGAAGACTGGATGTACCCTTGGTTGTAAGGGGAACCAGGATAAGTTTCTGTGTGCTTTACTTTTTGTCATTTACAAGCTTTCATACACTAACACAACCAGAAAAATAATTCACAAAACTCTAAAAACCAGAAAAGTTTATCAAACACCTAATTCACCCCCTCTTAGGTGCGTCTCTGTACTTACAGAAAATTCATGAATTCTAAGCAAAATCTGATACCCGACCCGATCGATTATCTTTGGGTTGGGTTAAGTTCTAAACCCGTATTTTTTTCATTTCACCCGAACCGACCTGATCAAGAACGGGTTGGGTTGGGTGAGCAGGTCGATCCGCGCCCATGTACACCCCTAAACACATCACTCCTATTATTATTATTATTATTATTATTATCACCATTATGTTGTTATTCATTTTGATATATATAAAGTAGAATTAATAATAAAATTGGTCAACACACAAATATTTTCTATCCAAGAACAACATGTGTTTTGATTTCCCTATTGCACCCGGGGATACGTAGGAGCAAGGTTTTCCCCTTGTCAAACCAAATTACTAAACAAATGTTTTTTCTTCTTTTCTTAATATAAATAATTTATTTCCTTTTTTATATTCTTTTTGGGGTAATGTAAATAAGTAAATAAATAGTTCGTATACAATTAATTATAGGGTAACCGTTTTAACAGACGGTGTAGGGTGATAATACTTTCTCTACTCGTAATTGACTCCCGAATTCAAATTTTTGGTTCAAAATATTCATTTTAGGTTTTATCCAATTTTTACTTTAATAAAATAAATTGGTGGCAACTCCTTTTTCGCAGACAAACCGGACGCGACAGTTGGCGACTCCACTGAGGACTTTTGAAAGTCAAGCCCAACCTAATTAATTATATATACCTAAATTCACAGAGGCCTCTCTATGTTGGTACCTGCACCTTGAGCGAACCCATATTCGTTCCTAGAAAGATTTGGGAGATGCTTTCTTGAAACAATATAAATACAATCTCGACCGTGACTCTTGATAGGATGAAACTGCAAAATATAACAAAGCGAGACAATGAAACTTTTAAAGAGTATGCCCAACGATAGACAGAGTTAGCTTCCCAAGTAAAACCTCCTCTCTCTAAAAAGGAAATGATGTGTTTATAAACACTCTTCATTTAACATTTTACGACAAAATGATAGGAATGTTTTATCAAACTTTTCAGATCTTATCATTATAGGAGAAAGAATTGAGATGGGTTTGAGAAGCGGGAAAACCAACTCCAATCATCTAGTAGATACACCTATAGAGGTAAATAAAATAGAAGGAGAAACCGATTTTGTGATGTCAAATCTAATGAGTTCTCCTTTAAGGTGCGTGACTTGGTCGGAGCAGGGTGATTGGATGTTAAAGGAAAGGAACTCACCATAAAGAATAATTTACTCCCATAATCTTGGGGGTTCTTCACCAGATATCATCTCTTACGTTCGATCAAGCCGAATGAGATATTATTGAGTTATCTATTATTTTAATGCAATTTCTCTAGATGTGACCCCACTTTGTTGTAGGGTAGACACACTTTGTTCTTCAGTATTTTGATTATCAATAAATGCATTTTATATTGTTTCTTTTTCCTTCTCACTCGTCATACATTTCATAATTTCTTACCAAACATTATTCGATCAAGCCGAATGAGATATTATTGAGTTATCTATTATTTTAATGCAATTTCTCTAGATGTGACCCCACTTTGTTGTAGGGTAGACACACTTTGTTCTTCAGTATTTTGATCATCAATAAATGCATTTTATATTATTTCTTTTTCCTTCTCACTCGTCATACATTTCATAATTTCTTACCAAACATTATTTGTCTTTCCATTCTTCTAACTGTAAACAATGCATATTTGGAAAAGTAGTTCATTCATAAATAAATTTCATAATATCTCATTACATAATTTAATTCATGCTATTAATTCCACTAAAAGGATAACGATAAAAATAAACTCCATTCATTTGGATGAACTTCAATATGTTGGGGCATGCAATTAACACCATGTTAATCAACTAAAAATGTCATTTTATCTTTATCATTTTCTAATTGTGCTTTGAATATACCAATCACGTGGGGGAATTTGAAGTTTGTACCATGAATATTCTAGCCGTCTATGAGCTGATAAGAAAAACGAGCTGATAAGAAACTCTAGTATGGTAAATAGTTTTTTCTCCTCGTCTATTTTTTTGACATTGTTGTTGTTATAGAGGCGTTTTATTTATTATGCATGTATGATATTAAAAGGATATTATTTTTGGTTTTACGATTAAGTTTTGGAATGAACTAATAAAAAATTAAGTCGGTTGTAGTACGATCGTCTTCATTTTCATCTGATTCGTGACCTTTCCTCTTTATTATGTTTTCTTTCTTGCGCGATGAATCTTAATCTATTTTGTTATTATCGCCACCGACTTACGAATCTGCTCACGTTTTTTTCTGCTGTAGTTCTGTTTAGTTTAGTTTTTTATTTGTTTTATTGAACACAAAAAAAAATTTCATGCTCTGGGATCTTAACTTTTTATCCTTTACCATTTGTAAAAGTCAAATTTCGTAATTGACTCCCGAATTTAAATTTTTGGTTTAAGATATTCGTTTTAGGTTTTATCCAATTTTTAGTTTAATAAAATAAAATTAGAGGCGACTCTTTTTTCGTGGACAAACCGGACGCGACATTATGCTTAAAAAAAAAAAACAAAAACAAAATGATTGATAAATGAGCTCGCTAGGTTGAAAACCTGAAATGACGACCTAGACAAAAATTAGAACATCTCGATGGATTTAAAACTTGGAAGAGTGGTCCATGAAAAAGTTAGGGATAAAAAAAAGATCAAACGATTCAAACTAGGGCAATTATTATTCTTGGAAGATGATCAAAAGGAGTCCTATATTAGAAGAATGACTAGCGTTTGTTATCCCTCCAACTAAAGCTAAACACACTCTTCCATACATTGTAACTCCAATTGTTTTGTTCTCAATGTAATGAATGTACTTTTTTCAATGATGCATTCAATATTGTACGTCACACTCTTTCTAAACTAATTCAGTTTCATGGTTGATTGTTCTAGCATTTTAAAATGTTCATTTATGATAATAAATGTTGGAATTTGAAATATGTAAAAATATAAAAAGTATTTTAAGTATTTTAACGCTTGAAAAGATATATACACGACTCTATAGATTCTCAAGATATATGGGTGTATAATAAAAAGGGAGGGTATCGTTGTCTTCATTCATCCATTGAATTATGGGGCTTAGAAGATAATAAGGATCAAGAATTAAAGAAATGAACAATTTATCTATAATGCATAAGACACATAAATCATTCATCTTACGTTCATAACTTACTTATACTCACATATACCTTGTGTTACATTGCTCAGCAAATATCATATACATATTCTCTTTAATTTTTTTTATCTCTGTCGATCTACGAATCGTAACCAATCTGAAGACGATGATTTTCATTTCTATTGATCTACACATGAGTAACCAATCCGAAGATGATTCTATCGATCATTTTTATTTCTATTGATCTACGCTTCAGTAACCAATCTGAAGATGATATTTTTGTGGATTTTTTGTCGATCTACCATCATGAATCAATCCGAAGACGATTATTCACATCTTTGTCGATCTATGCATCAGTAACCAATCCGAATACGATCATTGTCATTGTTGTCGATCTACATATCGATAACCAATCTGAAAACGATCATCTACAATTTTTTTGATTTACGCACGAGTAATCAATCTGGAGATGATCATTTACATCTTTAATGATCTAAGCATCGGTAATCAATTTGAAGACAATCATTTTCATTAATCTACGCATCAATAACCAATCCAAGGTCAATCATTTTCATTAGCAATTTATCAACCTTCACATTATATTCGCATTTGCATTATTCTCGTAGTTTTAAATTTTCTCAACCTCATTTTGCATTTTACTTGCTCTTACATTGTATTTGTTTTCTCATTTTCCATTCACAACTCACAATTTGACGAACAAAAATTAAATCCTTATATTTACTTATATTTTAGAAAGATAATATGAAAACATTGTTATTAATATTTTCTAGTAAAATATAATTAAATAGGAGTAGTTGTAATACCCCAATTTTGTTCGACCAATTAAAATTTTTTTAAAAAAATAGCTAATAATATGTTTAAAAAACATTTTGCAATTATTATTAAATCCAATTATAAAATTGCCATATCATAAAATCTGGCCAAATTTTGAATGCATATTTACCTTATTCTTAATACAAAAACAAAAATAAATAAATAAATAAATGTGCTCTCTTGTCGAGCGCCCCTTTTTCCCTTCAATCCCCCTTCTCCTTCTTTTCAAGTTCCTTTTCTCAAGTTCTTTTTTTACTCCTTTTTAGAGAAGAAACAACAACTCAACTTCATCCTCAAAATCATATATTTCAAAATTAAAAGAGAAAAATAAAAAACTAGAAACAAACAGTATCTTTTTTTTTTTCAAAATTAACACCTATATCCATCGCCGACCATCAAATGTGCACCACCACCGCCTTCTTCTTCGTTGCCATACACAGATCCGCTTCTATCATGTTTGTCTTGTTCTCTATCTCTTTAATATAGTGCTTCATTTTGTTGTTTGCTTGCTGAAAGTTTTGATTTCACGCTTAAGATTATGCCTTTTATTTGTTGTTTGCTTGCTGAAATTTCTGATTTCACGCTAAAAAATAATGTCTTTTATTTGTTTAAAGATGAGATTTCTGTTAAATGGTAGGAAAATGGAAGAGATGTATCATAAAAAATAAGAAATACTCAATCTATAGGACCGCAAAATGGTGTGTTGATACTGAAATCACGTCAATCTATTTGTTTCTCATATCAACTCCCTTGTTTCTATCTTTCCTGTCAAATCCTTTGACCACTTATGCTATTTCCCTATAGGTCACAGTTTAGCTTCCAACACAGCAGTTCCCTCTAAAGCAATTGTAGCAGCTCCGACACCCCTATCACAGTTTGCGCAGGGTAGGCAGCTTGCACATCTTGCATTTATATTTTATTAAATCGTTAATTTTGGAAAAAAGTTCTTGGCAAAAATAAAATCTTGCTTTAAGTTATGTCTAGATATAAATTGTTATACCATGAGAGTTCAAAAACTCGTTTTTATTTTTAATAAATTAATAATTATACAAAAATTATTTTAAAGTGATTAATTAGAAGTGACTTCTTTTTAATCTTTGAGTGGTTATAACATAAGTGATACAACTTGGGATTTTAAAACTCAATTTTAAAACCGAAAATAATTCTAAATATTCTTAAAAAAATTAGCTTGATGGAACATCATTTTACTCCTTGTGTTTTGAAACACGAGTTGTACAACTTGATAGTCCTAAAACTCGCATTTCAAAATAATTATTCAAATTAAATAAACTCATTTTTCTTCGCCAAAACAACTTTTTTTATCAACAACAAAATAAATTTTCTTTAAAAACAATTAACACATCCGTATTTTCTACCTAAGAACTAGTAACTTTGATTTCTCCATCGCACTAGGAGATACGTAGAAGCAAAATCACACTCTTGTCAAACACATTAATAATTTTTTTTTCTCTCTTTCTTAATCACACATTTATTTCAAAATCAAATTCAAAAAATTGATATTCATATTTAATAATAACGAGAAATAAATATATTTAAGTTAGGATTAATTTTGCATCATTAATTATAGGTAACAATATTTTAATGGATATCATAGGTGCTAATAGTTTCTCTACGCATAATCAACTCTCGAACTCAAAATTTGATTTTAAAAATCATTTTTGTTTTCTATTTTAAATAATTTTCCAATATTTTTCCTATATTAAAATAAATTTTTGTGGCAACTCTATTAAATTCTAGAAACACTATAAATTTTAGACCGTGACACTCCTAAATATAGTAGGACCCATGAAAAAGGATAAATATCGAGGTAGTTATACCAACATACCAATGATCATAAACGTTGTGTTCGAATGTGACACGTGCAAATAGAACTATATGACTGGGGAGATCTTTGATGAGTCAAAACTCAATGAGACAAATTGTTGGACTTAAGTCTATTTTTAAATAAATTTAAATTAAATATATCAATTTTTAAATTAATATTTTTGTGAATATTTTATTTTGAAGGGAATACGAGATAAAATAAAAAACATATAATTAATAGCATCTTAAACATAAGGTGAAGGACAAGGAACCTAGGTCTTTATTCCATAGCTTTTTTATTTTTAATTTAATTATTATTTTTCTTTTCTTTCAAAAAATTTATATTCAGCGATGAATTCATACCGTTGTTATATAGATGATGCTCTCTAGCTGCTACCCGCAATTCGACTTGTGAGACAGCTCATACTTTTTGTTGACAAACTGTGAGACAGCTCGTGTTTGACATAATGAAAAAAGGTACAATTTAATTAAGTAAGATATATCTTGTCTTTAAAATCATCCAGACGTACTTCACTAAATAAGTTAAATTTATCCATTATTTTTTCTAATGGTAACCTAAAATTTACCATTTAATCAATTCATTATTTATCTTTTAAAATAAAGGTCGTTTGAAATTTTTTCACATAAGTTAAAAACAATCATAAATGAATTAACAACAACCGTAACAAATTTACAGATTTAACTTCATTAATTATAGATTGTTAATAATTTTGTTAAATGTATAGAAAAATATAATGACACTTAATTTAGAAGTAAAATTGAATTTAATTAATTAATATTAAATTAAAAAAATAGAACGACACTTATTTTAAAACAAAATTTATTTATTAAAATAACAATTATTTTGTAATAGAGAATAAATATTAATTTAAAAAAATTTCTCCAGTACATCAATGAGTTTGATATGTACCCGTATATTTGTCTTTAAATTAATAATCAAGTGAATTTTTTTGAAAAGAATAATTATAATATTTTATTATAAAATAATATTTTTAAAATACAACGATCATCAAATAGCTCTTTAATTGATTGATTATAAAATAAATATACTAAAATCTTCCGGATATGATAAAGTACCGTAACCCTTAATAGAGACCTCTAATTTATAATCTTTTCTCACACGTCTTTGAACCAATTATCACAATAGAATATTGTTCTTAACTAGTGGTCACAAAAGGTTGCGTTACTTTTAATTAGTTTTTCAAAAACGAATATGCACGTTTTTTAAGCAGTTTTTTTTTTTTATGAAAAAGAATATTACTTTAAATTAAGCTGTTTTTTTTATCCCGCTGTATTTGTTTTTACTCAAATATCTTTATAGCATTTCATTAATTATAACGTATTCAATACATATGGATATATTAATCACATGTTTTTGAACTAATTATCACAGTGGAATATTGTTCTTAAATAGTGGTCACCAGTTACTTTTAATTATTTAACAAAAAAAAGAATATGCATGTTTTTTTAAGGAGTTTTTTTTTAGAAAAAAATATTCCTTTTAATTAAGCCGTTTTTTTATCATATTATATTTATTTTTATTCAAATATACTTATAGCATTTTATTAATAAAAACGTACTCAATACATGTGCTTATTTTTTTTTTAATGGTAACCTAAAACTTACCATTTAATTAATTCATTATCTAACTTTTAAAATAAAGGTCGTATGAAATTTTCTCACATAAATTAAACAAAAATTATAAATGAATTAACAATAGCCGTAACAAAATTTATCTTCATTAATTGTAGATTATTAATAATTTTGTTAAATGTATAGGAAAATATAATGACACTTAATTTAGAAGCAAAATTGAAATAAATTAATTAATGTTACATTGAAAAAAATAAAAGGACACTTATTTAAGAACAAAATTTATTTGCTAAAACAACAATTATTTTGTAATAGAGGAAGTAAATATTAATTTAAGAAAATTTCTACGGTACATGAGTGAGTTTGACATGTATCGACACATTTGTTTTTAAATTAATAGTTAAATGAATTTTGCTTTAGAAAATAATTATTTATATAATTATAATAACTAAATGTTATTTATCAAAAGTTTCAATGAAATAAATTTAGTTTTTTTTTCAAATTTTATTATTCAAAATAGTGAATATTTAATATTTTTATAATAAAATATAAAAAATTAATATAATATTTATAACAATGAAATAATATTTTTATTATAAAATAATTTTTTTTAAAATACAATAATTAACAAATAGCTCTTTAATTCATATAAAATGTCGTTAATTTATTGATTTATAAAACAAATATACTAAAATCTTTCAATATGTGAAAGTACCGTAAGAACTTTCTTCATTTAATTAATAACCTTAAAATACTCTTAATAGAGACCTCTAGTTTATAATCTTTTCTCACATGTCTTTCAACTAATTATCACAATGAAATATTGTTCTTAATTAGTGGTCACCAAGGGTTCCGTTACTTTTAATTATTTGTAGAAAAAAAGAATATGGACACTTTTTTAGCCGTTTCTTAATAGAAAAAAGAATATATTACTTTTAATTAAGCAGTTTTTTTAGCCCGTTGTATTTGTTTTTACTTAATATATTTATAGCATTTAATTAAATACTCAATACATTTGAATATATCAATCATAATTTAAAAGTTAGCTAAAGATGAAACCACTCCAAGAAAAGTGTGAGCAACTTTATTGACTTCGCTTTGAATAAACTATACACAAAGAGTTTGTATACAAAGAGTTATAGATGTGTCTACATTCACCTAAAAAGACTCTTAGTTTAGTTACATTCAAAGTAGTACCGTGAAACTGTTCCACAATAGTTTTATAAACAAGCTCGAAATCAATTGGTCTTAGATGTAGTTCATGAAACCATTGAAGCGCCGATAGTAGACCATAAGCTTCTCCTATGTCAACAGATAAGGTCGTTTGAATGTTTTTTGAAACCATGTTCGAATCTAAAAATTGGACTCTAAAATCACAAACCCTAACTCAAGATTCAAGATTCAAGATTCTAACATTTGATGGTGGATGGTGGTGTTTGGTAGGTTGCAGACGTCTTAGACTCAGTTGTGGAAAACTGACTATTTATTTCAGGCATAAGATGCAAATATAAAATTTGAGAGTGTTCAATATATAAAATTAAAAATATCAATGTAATTTTTCAAATGTTAAGGTATATTATTAAAGAAAAAATTGAACCCTTCTCTAGTTGGTGGTCTGTGCCAATATTCTTGTTTGCACGGATTGATTGACGAACTTGTCAATGGAACAAATTAATATTAATTCAGTTAAAATTGGGAAATTATACTTAAAATTCTAGTAAAAAAGTAATTAAATTCTCACAAATGTTATACATTTATTTATACACTAATGTGAAGGTAGAGGAAAATACATAATGAAAACACAAGAAAAAAATTTTGAATTGTGTTTTAAAACTTTTTGTAGTGAAAAAATAATTTGCAAATTCATTTTAATTTCGAAATAATTTAAGGAAAAAAACAAAGAGACATAAATTTATTCTAATTCACTATTAAAATTGTAACTATCAGTCCCGTCTGAAACATTTTCTACTAGAAATATTTTTCAAGCTTTCAACTTAATATTATTAAGCTGTTGGGACATAAACATTGACTCAAACATCTAGATTATTACGGTCAAACTCTTTGAAGGCACATTGTCAAATTTCTTATTTTGTACACTCAAACTCTTTGAAGGCACATTGTCAAATTTCTAATTTTGTACACTCAAACTCTTGAGAACCAACAACCATTACCAGACTAGATTATAATTGTTGTACGCAGTTTACCCGTTGAAAAGTCCATTAAAAGAGAGAGTATGATGGTTATAACTCAAAACAATACATGAAAGATGACTTCTTTCATGACTTTCATATGTTCTTTCCTTTTTAAGATTCTTGCTATTGAAATTCTTATTTTCAAACTGCTAGCACTTTGTTTGTGATTTTTCAAAAGCCGTCTAAATTGTAGTGACAAAGTGTACTTTATATAGTGCTATTCAAAATAGTTTCGTTGTAAAGTGTTTGAACAAAATTTGACCATTGAGCAATAGCTACAATTTAGCTTGTACAAACTTCAGAACATATGACACAACTTAAATATTGCATTGTAGAAAGTGCGATGTAGTGTCACATAAGTTTATTCAAGACAAAAAGGATGTCACTTTATTATGTTAATTTCTAAAATGTCTCTATAATAAGTTGTAATTTGATGCATGTAAAAACATTACAATGAAATGGCATCCGACATAACCAGATGATTGAGAGTAGCAAGAAATTAGATATTAGCTAGCCAATGATTACACATATTGTCTTCTGTTCAAGGTGTGAGCAAAGGAAGGATGTTAATAAGAATCCTTGAACCTACGAATTGCTTCAAATAAAAGGGTACAAGGGTGAGTTGCAGGGACACCATTCTTCATCGTATCAATGGAAGCAAAATAATCTTATTTGCAAATTTTGTCAAGATGATCTGTATGCCAAGCCTACTCCAGCCTTCCGTAGAATTTCCATCATCAACTCAGCATGCATAATGGCCCAATTTCACAAATTTGGAATGATTCCTTTGATCCATACCAAGGTTTCTTTGGTCGAGTCAAATCTACGAAGCATAAATTGTTTTGTGCAACTTGTTTCAATCAACTCTGCCAAAATTACTAGACCAATTAATTTATTAAATTAAATGAAAAATATCTTCAATTTACAAAGCATTACTCACAAGTTAGGTCAAATATTTTTATCACGCCACTTGATAACCACAAGATTACTTAACACCCTTTAGTTTGGCTAATAACCTATAGGAATATTTAATTTAATTATTATATTCCAACATTATTTTGTGGACACATATCTTTATTTAATTATAATAGCTATTTATTAATTAAGATTTTTAATTGATTAGTGATCAATTAAGTAATAAGGTTTTTAAATTTTTATTTTGATAGTTAATTATTTAATTAATTGATATGAGCACAAATATGATTAAATGTCTAATGGTCACTTAGGGAATAATGAGAACTCTAATTCACCACCACTCTATATATAAGTTGTAGTCTCCAATATACCTGACACATCGTACATTGTCTCTTCTCGCCATCTAAAAAGTGATTAGGACGTAAAGATACTAGGTTGAGGAAGAACTATAAACTAACGGGTGTTCGTCATTCCTTTATCTAGTTTAGGATCGATGTTTAGAGACTATTCAGTATTACCACAAAAGAGGATTAGTTATGAATTCAATTATTCATAAAACCTAATATCTTTGAGAAATAAACATGTATTGGATCTTAATATAATTAAGATTTTATGTTTGTTCTTGATATTTTTTAGCATGCTTCTTTTATTATTAAGTTTCCGCACTATAATATATGTAAAAGCATGAATGATGGATTAGTAAATCAGTTCCAATAGATTCAAGAAGAATATAATGATTTAGTTTATGGGATATTGAGGTTAGAGAATTTGTATTTGAATGATGAATTGATAAAAATAAAGTATCTTGATAATGACTTAACAATGATTAGAATCAACATATGAAGGTGAAAAGATGGAAGCCCAACACACTTATCTTGGAGATGAGCAAGTGATTTCTTCTGATTTGACTGAGATGATATAAGTCTTTTTTGTGATAGTGCAATGGTATGGGTTGCAATGTCGAATGAGTTCTATAAAATATGTCTAGAGTTTGACTTAGTAGGAAAAATCAGAGGCTGTGAAAAATCAGAGGATGACATCACCAGAGGATGACGTCACCAGAAGATAAAAATGTCACCAGAGGAAACATCCAGAGGATACCAGAGGATGTCAGAAGATATCTCCAGAGGATACCAGAGATGTCATCAAAGGCAAACATTAGAGGATAGCATAATCAGAGGATATCATCAAAGGGAAGGAAAAATAACATCATCAGAGGATATCTTTCTTGGCCCAGATCAGAAGGAAGTAGAGTCTAGAAGAAGGCCTGGTCCAGACCAGAAGGAAGCTTGTCAGAGGGAGACTTGGTCCATACTAGAAGGAAACATAAGTCAGACTTGGTCCAGACTTAATCCTGACCAAAGATAGCATGGTCATGAATATAAGACTAAGCCCAGACTTGGTCTAGACTTAATCCAGATTTGGTCCAGACTTAATCCAGACTTGGTTCAGACCAGAAGATAGCTGGTCCAGAACAAATGACTTGGTCCAGACTAGAAGATAGCATGGGCCAAAACATAAAACTTGGTCCAGACCAGAAGATATAATTATCCAAAACATAAGACTTAGTCCAGATTTAATTCAGACTTGGTCCATATCAGAGGATAAATATCAGATTAAAAGATCAATTGTCCAGATTAAAATATCAATGGTCCAGATTAGAAGATCAATGGTTCAGATCAGAGGATTACATAATTGGTACAGATCAAATTACATGGTCCAGAGTTGGTCGAGATCAGAGGATCACATAATTAGTACAGATCAGATTATATAATCCAAAATTGGTCGAGATCAGACGATCACAAAATGGTACATATCAGATTACATGGTCCATAGTTGGTCGAGATTAGAGGATCATAGAATTGGTACTGATCAGATTACATGGTCTAGAGTTGGTCGAGATCAAAAGATCATACGGTCCATAATTTAAATCATGATGCAAATCAGTGAAGACTTTATTAAAATTCGAAGAAGACTTGATTAAATTTTGATAGAAATTTGATCAAAATATTAAGGGGATTTGATTCAAAAAATCACTGAAGACTTGAAGAAATTCGAATGCAATCTGAAGCTTAAAACGATATGGTTTGAAATTAAAAGAAACAAGATTGGTCAACAGAATTTTCAAATGCAATCTGAAGCTAAAAAGATACGATTTTTATTTAAGTGAAACAAGATTAACCAACAGTATTTTCAAAGGAAATCTGAGCAAGATCTATTTCGAATTTAAGCTTGGACAAAGCCATATCTACAGCTATAAAATGAGGCTTCAGGCAGCAACATCTAGCATCGAAAAATACAAGAACTCAAGCTTCATATTCAACACAATCCGAGAGTTCAAAAGAGAGAATCACTTGAGTGCAAAAACAATATTTTCTAAGTGTTTTCGAGAGAGAAATTCAGTGCAACAATCAACTTTGCAGAAGCAACAAAAGTGTGCAAGAATCAGTGCAACAATTAGCTTTCCAGAAGCAAATTTGTAGAGTTCCAAACCTTGTAATCTAACCCGATAGTGGTGCAGATTCTTTCTTCAATCTGGGGTTGTCAGATTGGTATGAGAAAACTTGACTTATAGAGTCAAGGTGTTGTTTTCGTTCCTCAAAAGTCTGGGTTGTCAGGCTGTTTGAGAAGATTGGCTTGGAGGGTCAGATGCTGTAATTCAAAGGTTTTTGAATTAGTGGATTAAAGCCTTTAGGATGAAGGAACTGGATGTAGCCAAGTTAATGGTGAACCAGGATAAATTGTTGTGTTCTTATGATGTTATTTTACGCTGCTAAGTCTGATTATTTATTCATCAAGTAAATCACATCAACATTCAACAAAATAACAAAAAGATTCAAAGTTTGACAAACACAATTCAACCCCTCTTCTCGTGTTTGCACCTTCAGAAGGATCATTATCATATCAAAGAACTCTGCGTAATACTTTTTTGTAAGAATCAAGTACTTACTAGCATGTCAATTAAAGAATCTGATACCTTACAAAAAAATTAGTGATGCCCCTTACTTTGTTAGTCCTATAAATGTGGCTCTCCTTGTGAATGCTATCATCCAAACAAGGTAAGAACAACTTCTTCCTTTTACAATTTTAAAAAAAAAAATTGATTTCTCAATCCCAAAAGAAAGAAGCGAAATGGGTGGCAATTTATCAAACATGGAGTCTGCTCGTACATCATCATCAAATTCATCATCTCACGTTCGAACCTTTCATACCACTGATAAATGGAACAATCACTTTAATGCTTGTAAACAAACTGACAAGCTGGTGTGATATTATTAATTAAAGCTAAACTCATTATTTTGATGTTCATTTTTCATTTTTCTTTATTATTCTCTCATGTGTTTTTTTTTTTTGGCTTAAGATGGTGATTGAATTTACGGCTTCTTGGTGTGGACCTTGCAAATACATGAACCCAATCATCCAAAAGTTAGCTGCAAAGTACGATAAAGTTGATTTCGTCGAGATTGATGTGGATGAATTAACGGTATACATTTTTATTTCAATTCACAATTTTTTTATAGGCAAGACTTTGTGAAAACCGAATATCAACGTCTCTTCCAATAGAGATTTGAGACATAATCTACTGCAATATTTTTGTTTTCTTTCATTTTACTATTAATCATATGCCATGTCCCTTAATGTAATTAAGATAATTAAGAGCAATATATATGTATAAATATAGAAAATAGCGATTATATTACACTAATGTAATATTAAACCCTTAAATAATATTTTGATCCATGCAAATTTTATAAAATCTATCATTAGATTAAAAATTTATATCATATAAGTCATTTATGTAACATTTCAAAAAAATATAAAATCATTTGATATATTATTAAGATATATTAAAATTAATATCTTATGTGTTTTTATTAAACGTCATTAATCTTTACGAGTCTCAACCATCAATTAAATGATTTTAAATTTATACAAAATTTTACTTAAATGATTTAATATAAACTTTCAATCTAACAGACAATTTTGTAATATTTATATTAGTTAAACCGATATTAAACGGTGTAATATTACATTTGTATAATTTGATATATTAAACAATAGGAACTAATTTGTTTTTTTTTTTTTCAATTGTAAACAGGATGTCACTCGAAAGTTTAAGGTGCAAGCAATGCCAACATTCATATTGATGAAGAAAGGCGAAATTGTGGACACGGTGGTAGGAGCAAAAACAGAAGAGCTTCAAAAGCGGATTGAGCAGCATCAAAACTGAGTCTTTTAATCTTTGCACGTGGTCAAGGCTGTGTGTTGAATCACAAAGGAACAAGAATAAGGAGAAATTATTTAATATATATCATGTCATTTACATGTTAATTTGTGTGATTTGGATTGAAAATCTTTCCCTTTTTTATATTGTTTTTGACGTGTAAAGCGCCTTTGTATAAATAAATGGTACTTTATTTTCATTAGAGGCTTTGTGGATGCAAGATTGAACTCTCTTAGTTAATTTCAAAATTATCATATGTTGCGACTTAATTGGTTGAGATGATACAAAACCATGAGTTGTCTTATTTGAAATATTTGTTTTATGAATGAAGTATTAATTATTTTTCTTCATTGATATATTATTATTATTATTATTATTATTATTATTATTATTATTATTATTATTATTATTATTATTATCCAACACACTTAGTTAAGTTTGTGCGGTCAATCATTTTTAAAAAAATTGTATATAACTCAAATAAGATTTAATATGATATCAAGATTTTGATTAGTAAAGATATTTTTTTTATTAAAAAAATATTCATTCAATCAAATTGATAGAATACATAAAAAATAATATAAATTTAAATTCACTAAAACTGAAAAGGATAAATCTGCATATCTTTTGACATAATCAAAGTAACTGGACTATTCATATATTTGAATTTGTAGTGTCGACGACTAAGTCATTGACTGAATCTGCAATAAAATGAATGGATCTCTCAATCTAAACCACAAACACCGCACAAGAAGAGAAATATATAACATTGCACGCTGCCAACAAATACATGAAAAAATGCAAGAAAAATTCAAATCTATATAAAAACCATTTATTTAAATAAAAAGATGGGAATGAAAGAACAATATCTATTATTACAAGTATTACATTGTCTAAAAAATCTCCTAAAATAAGTTATGTTTTTATATTTTCAATGTAACATCTCATATATTTTATTTCAATTCTACCAAAATTAATGTTATATGGATGACACCCAAATTAATAATATTCCATTATGTATTTATAATAATAATTTTTACTTAAAAAAATATTTATTCATTCAAAATAATAAAATACATCGATCGAGAATAAATTTAAAGTTGCTAAAATTAAAAAGGATGAATGTGTGTCCGAAATACGCTTTGTAAGGTCATGAGGGGGGTCTAGGCCCTACGGGATTGTCAATTAGGTTAAAACCAACCACATATGTGAATTGAACAAGATATCTTCACCAAAAATCTTAACTCATTGTGTATATAGGTTATCTCATTTATATAGTGTTCAACATCCACTTTTCAATCAAATGTGAGACTTCTTCATTCACACTTGACATACCAACAATATTTCAAATTTGTAACGTTGACAACACTAAAATTATTAATTGAATTTCTAATTGATCAAAAGTAATATGTCAATATAAACCAAATAAACATTGTATCTAGTAGGATTCAAATTCGAATTCCAAAATTAATAGTTTGTAAATCAATTGTTTTTGTAAATCTTGGTAAAAATTAATGATTCTCTCTAATAACATATAGGTATACTTCACCTAATCTAAATTTATTATTATAATTAAAATAAGGAATAATTTTTTTGTTGTTGTAATCTCCTATTAGTTTTGTTGCCTATATGAATATAAGTTCATATTTGATTTTACAGAACTTAGAATATGAGTGTTTATGGTGCAAAAACTAAATCGTATTAGATTGTTTGGTTCATTTCTTGAAAACCATTTAAATCAAGTTCAGTGCAATTCTAAATCGGTTTGAAACTGGTTTGAAAAGTTCAGTGTAGTTCTAAACTGGTTTGAAACCATTTTAAATCAAGTTCAGTGCAGTTCTAAATCATTTTAAATCAAGTATTTCGAACAAATTTTTAATTAAAATCGATTTAAAACTAGTTATTTGAAAAAAGAATTTTAAAATTCTTTTTATAAAAAAATATTGATTTTTTTTTGAGAAATTTTTTTTTATTCTTTTACAAGAACAATAGATGAAAAAAAATTCTAAACTCTTTTGGCAAATTTTTTTCGAGAAAATAGATAATAAAAAAAATTTCCAGAAAAAACTTAAATATATTTGATTTTTTTCTCAACAAGTTTTCAAAAAAAAATGATTTAAATTTTTTTTTATTTTTTTTTAGAAAAAAAATTAGTATTTCGTATATTTTTGTTTGAGAAAAATAAATTTAAAAAATTTTGTAAGAAAAAAAATCTTAATTGAAGTTAAAAATATTTTAAAATTGTTAAACTGATTTTTAAATTAAGTTTAGTTAACTGAATTGTTTTAAATTTGTGGTTCAATTCATAAACCATTTAAATAGTTAAGTTTTTTTATGATACAATACGAAACAATTTATTATTCAATTAACTATATATTTTGCACACCTTTAACCATTAAAAATCCGTTTGTTAAACAAATAAAGTAGTGGAGTAAAAAAGATTCGGGACCATTAAATTTACTTCTTTAATTATGTATTTAATGTTTTTCTTTTATTATTTTCAGCGGTATTCATGCGTTTGTCATAAAGTAGATGCTCCCCATCCAATTGTGTAACAGCTCTTCGATATGGTTTTTGAGAAAAGATGACAAGTAAATTTGGTGACAGAAGAAGAACATCTCATCTCATCCTTCAGAATCATTAGATTTGTTTGTACATATGCTGCAGAAGTTAAACAAACATTGCCTTCAAGGCTCAAGCTGTCAGTCGATATCCAAATATTGCTTTTATACCAAAACGGGAAATGAGATCGCTCTTTATGGTTATTGATTTTGGTAACATTTTATTATTTTTGTTACAATAATTTTGGTTACATTTATTTAAGCGCGTCATTCTTGATTAATGTCACGTTGTGATTAGAGATGGCAATTTAAATTTAGGTACTATAGCTTCTCTCCCATCCCGCACTCACACTTATATATTATTATTATTATTATTATTATTATTATTATTAGATGCATTTATTTGAACTTAAATAAAAATGATTTTTGTTTTAAATAATTTAGAGATAATTTTTTAGAGATTTTTGTAAAATGATTTTTAACCTATTTGTATACAATTTTATAAAAATAATTTTTTTTAAAACTACAAAATTACCATCAAGGACATAAAAATGATTTTCAAGAAAACATGTTTGTTTGAAAAATATTTTTTAAATACATGATCTCTCTAAATACACATACGTCCCTCTACTCTGCTATGCATCTCTATATCCTCATCCAATCTCTATTTACTATCTCTCTCACTCTCTATTATCTCATGTCTTTCTACCTCTCATTTTTCTTCAAAGCAAATCAATGAATTTAGGTATTCCATTTCATAATTTTCAGATCCTTCTAAAAAAAGAAACATAAATAAATCATCACGGAAATATGCTAATAATAGATTTTGGAGATCCTATTTTAATCTTAAAAATTGGGTCCTTAGTAAAAAAAAATTCAATTTTAATAATTAAAAAAATTGGAAAAATAAATTTTAGTCCCTATACACATATCAAGCTACATGATGCTCTATCCATAACAATTTACACCATGTTCTACCCATACCAATTTTTTAAATTTAATTACAACAATAGCGATTATTTATCGATATATTTTTGATGTAGGAAGGTTCACGGCCAGAATCGAGGAAGAAACGGCTTTGCGGACAAACGCAGCAAGAAATGCAGAAAACGATCGTCCGGTGTCCGATTGCCTATTATTATACCTTTCCGGAAAAGGAATCGCGCCAAAAAAACAACACATTGCTTTGCCGTGATGTATGGGCTCCATAACCGTTTTGAACTCGTCTTGGGCCTCAAAACGGCCGTTTTAGCTTTTCCTTTAATTTCGGGCTTTTTCTGTTTTACCTAATTTTTGCACTAGGGTTTCTATTATCTATTTAAAGACTTTCTATGCTGTAATAAAGGGTATCTTTTAATAAAATAATTAATTTTGAAAGTTTTCTCTTTTCTGGTGGATTCCATAACTTGTTCTTTTTCTTTAGGATTAGTGCTTGCTAATCTTTTGTGATTCCGACTGCGTCAGGTGGCATCAGAGTAGGCTTTCTCCTATTTCTTTTCGTAGCTTGAACAACCATGGGAGATCAACCAGTCACAAGAGCAGACATCGAGGGTATCACTGCGGCTTTTACTGCAGCCCTTACTGCTTTGACTACGCAGATGATGACTCAGATGGCGACTTTGACAGTTCAAGTGAACGCCATCAATAATAGGAGGGACAGAGGCAGGAGAGACGAACCGCCCAGGTGCCCACATGGAGGCTTGCAGGCTCGTGTTGAATCGGACTCTAGATCCGAAGAAGAGATCCAGGAGGAGAATTAGGGTTTCGATAATCAACAGAATCACAATGACTACAGAGTCAAGGCTGACATCCCCTTGTTCTATGGAACTATAGGGATTGAAGAGTTTCTGGATTGGAAGATTGATCGGTTCTTCAACGTGATGGGTGTGCCAGAAAACAAGCAGGTGAAGATGGTGGCAATTCGATTGAAGAGTATCGCTGTTGTGTGGTGGGATAAGCTTGTTGTTCAGAGGTAGCACCAGAGAAAAGCTCCAATCAGAACATGGAGGCGAATGAAACAGTTGATGCTGGAGCATTTCTTGCCTGAAGATTATGAGCAGATTCTATACAAGATGTATATCGATTGCGTTCAGGGTAGAAGGAGTGTGACCGAGTACACAGTCGAGTTCCTGCGTTTCTCATAACGCAACGAACTAGGGGAAACTGAGAGTCAGAAGGTGACTCGCTATATTAATGGCTTGAAGGGGTCGATCCAGGAGAAGATGGGTCTGCAGACTGTCTAAACCGTGACGGAGGCCTCTACGCTAGCCTTGAAAGCGAAACTAATGGAGAAATCCCCCATAAATTTTTCATCTTTTTGCAGATTCCCTCCGCATGGTAACTCTGAAGTTGCGGGTGATGAGGATAAGAGTGTTGCTGCTAAGGATTCTGACTCCTCGGCAAAGGGAACCAGTGGAACCAGTAGTGCTACGCCCAACAAGAGGGCGAACCAGAAGTCAGCCAACCCATACGCGAAACCCACTGGAGATAAGTGTTTCCGTTGCGGTGGGCAAGGTCACAAGTCGAATGTTTGCCCTTCCAGGAGAACGACTGCAGTCTTGAATGAGGAGTCTGAAGAAGAGGAAACAGGCAACGAGTATGACGGTGTTGAGTTCACTAAAGAAGCTGAAGAAGCGGTGAATTTTGTGCTGCAGAGAGTTATGTTGTCTTCAAAGGAGGAGGGGCAAAGGAAGAATCTTTTTAGAACACACTGTTCTATTAAGAATAAGGTGTGTAATCTGATCGCGGATAACAGGAGTACAGAGAAATTGGTCTCCCAGAAGCTGGTGGAATACCTAGAGTTGCCGACAAAACCGTATGCCAAACCTTATGCTTTGGGCTATGTGAGTAAGGGTTCGCAGGTCAAGGTGACGAAGACTTGCTAGGTGCCTATTTCCATCGGAAGGCATTACAAGGAAGAGGTAGTGTGTGATGTTCTGAATATGGATGTGTGTCATGTCCTACTGGGGCGACCTTGGCAGTATGACAATGATATCACGTATAAAGGCAGAGATAATGTGATGATGTTAACCTGGGGAACACACAAGATAGCTATGGCCCTGGTTTCTGGTTTTAATTGACAAACAGGGAAGGAGAAGTCCAGTTTTCTTGTTATGACGCAGGATGACCATGACCTGACTGAGACCTTCAAGGAAACTGAGTGATTTTTCCCAGTGGTGGCCAAGGATGTGCAAGCCGTTAAGGAAGCCGTCTTGAGTTTGGGAGATGTAATTGGTTATTTTGGGAATTATTGTATAACTTTTCCGCTGTTTTCTTCCGCACTCTGATAAATATTTTGGTGGGTCCAGGACAGCTTTTTGATGTATTATTATTGTTATATATTTCGAAGAACAAATTCCCAAAATTATATTATTTGGTTATAAACATTGTGCAATTAATTAATTACTTTTAGTCGTTTGGATTACGACAAATTATTTTAATAAATGACTTAATTTTATTTTAATTCCTTTGAATTAATTTTGAAAATTCATTTATTAATTTCGGTAAAAAAATAAAATAAAATACACTCGTGCTGTGTTTTAAACTCGGGGTGTTACAATTGTGGTATCAGAGCATTTGGTTAAAGTTTTGGGTTAAAGCTCTTATTAAAGTATTTGTTTTGAGTTATTAGCTGATCATGCATAGGAGCGAGTAGTTAAATTGTCAAGTCTTGTGTAAGTTGTGGCGTGACTGAAGTGATGATGGTTTTGTAGGAAACAATGCCTCCACGAAGAGACGACACCGCAAGAACCAACGTCAGTCGGGAGGATAGGATGGCTGAAGCGATGAACAACATGGCTGCGTCTGTTGCTGCACAGACGGCTGCAAAGACTCAACAAGATCTCGAGAAGAGAGAAAGGGAGATTCGCGCTGCTGAATGTAGAGGACTAGAGGATTTTCGTCGTCATAATCCTCCCAAGTTCAAGGGTGATGACGGTCCAGAAAGAGCGGACCAGTGGATGCAAGAGATGGAGAAAATCTTTGAGATGATTAATTGCCGAGCAGCGGTGAAGGTCAACTATGCCACGTATCTGTTGATAGGGGATGCAGAGTATTGGTGGAGAAGTACAAGGCTACTGATGGGGTCAGCTCAAGAAGAAGTGAAATGGGATTAGTTCAAAAAGAAGTTTTTGGACAAATACTTCCCAATGAGCACTAGGACCAAGTTGGGTGACGATTTCTGAAATTGCACCAGGGAAGCATGACAGTGGGGGAATATGCAGCTAAGTTTGAATCCCTGTCAAGACATTTCAGATTCTTCCGGGAAGAAGTTGATGAACAGTTTATGTGCCATCGCTTCCAAAATGGACTGAAGTATAAGATCCAAGACTCGGTCTTACCTTTGGGGATTCAACGTTTCCAAGTGTTAGTGGAGAAATGTTGAGAGGTTGAAGAGATGAAGAACAGGAGGGCCAGCAGAGGAGGGAACTTTAATGCTGGAGGGCCTAGTCGGATGCACAATCAGAACAATATAGGAAAGCAGGTTGCTAAGTCGTATAATCGGCCACAAAACAACAAGAGAAGCCAGAATCAGCCGGGAAATCAGAATTTTGGACGGCAATTAGGACAAGGGGTTCATTGTTTCCGATGTGGGAAAGAAGGACACTACGCTACTGCTTGTACCGTAAAGGATTCTCCCTGTTTCAATTGCCATAAACCAGGACACTTTGCAAGGGATTGCAAGGCTCCGAAGGTGGAACCAACAGTGAACGCAACTAGGGCTACTCGTCCTACTGCTAGAGGCCGCATTTATCACATGGGTGCTGAAGCTAGGAGTCAAGCCCCTAATTTAATCCAACAAGATTGTGAGATTGCAGGTAACACCCTAACTGCACTTTTTGATTCGGGGGCAACCCACTCTTTCATTGCTATGGACTCTGTGAATCGTTTGAAGTTGTCTGTGTCTGCTTTGCCTTTTGATTTGGTCGTTTCCACACCTGCTAAGACTTTGACTATAAACTCTGCATGTTTACACTGTACTGTAACGATTCAGAATAGGGATTTCTTGGTTAAATTAATCTGTCTACCCCTACAATCACTCGAGATCATTCTCGGCATGGATTGGATGACGTATCATTACGTAGTCTTGGATTGCGCTCGAAAGTTAGTTCTTTTCCCCGAACCTAGAGTCGTTCGGTATTTGGCTGCTAACAAACTCGAGGTATCACTGAGAGAAGGAACTCGGGAATTTTTATCATTGGCTAACGTGGAGACCAAGATGGATGTGAACATAGAAGATGTGGTGTTAATCAAAGAATATCCGGACGTATTTCCAACAGAGATTCCAAGATTACCCCCTGTAAGAGAGGTGGAGTTCTTCATTGATTTGCACCCAGGAACTGGACCTATTTCAATTGCACCGTACCGGATGTCACCATTGGAATTAAGCGAGCTTAAGGGTCAAATTGAAGGTTTATTGGAGAATGGATTTATCAGACCAAGTGTGTCACCAGGGGGAGCTCCGGTGTTGTTGGTTAAGAAGAAGGATGGAAGTTCGCGCTTATGTGTGGATTATCGGCAACTTAACAAGGTAACTATCAAGAATCGTTATCCTTTACCACGCATCGATGATTTGATGGACCAATTGAAAGGAGCAGCGGTGTTTTCAAAGATTGATTTGAAATCGGGATACCATCATATTCGAGTAAGAGAAGGAGATATTCAAAAGACTGCTTTCAGGACTCGTTACGGACACTATGAATATCTCGTTATGCCGTTTGGAGTTACGAATGCACCAGCAATTTTTATGGACTATATGAATAGAATCTTCAGCCCATTTTTGGATAAATTCGTGGTGGTATTCATCGTTGATATTTTGATTTATTCAAAGGATGAAGAAGAACATGAAGAGCACTTACGCCAAGTTCTTGAAGTCTTACGCGAGAAGCAATTGTATGCCAATTTGTCGAAGTGCGAATTTTGGCTAAAGAAAGCGAACTTCTTGGGACATGTGATAACAAAAGAAGGAATCGTTGTGGATCCGGCTAAGATTGAGACGATTCTTGCCTGGAAACAGCCTCAGACTATCACAGACATACGAAGTTTTGTCGGACTAGCAGGATACTACAGGAGATTTATTGAAGGATTTGCTAAGATTGTAGCTCCTTTGACACAACTCACCAGGAAGAATCAGCCATTTGCATGGACGGAGAAGTGTGAGGAAAGTTTTCAGTTGCTAAAGGAAAAATTGACAACCTCACCAGTATTGGTCTTGCCACAGCCGGAGGAACCATATGAAGTTTACTGTGATGCATCTCACCAAGGTTTGGGATGTGTTTTGATGCAACACAAGAAAGTTGTAGCCTACGCCTCAAGGTAGTTGAAAACTCACAAACGAAACTACCCTACTCATGATTTAGAGCTTGCTGCAGTAGTGTTTGCATTAAAGGTTTGGAGGCACTACTTATATGGATGCACGTTCACGGTGTTTAGTGACCATAAAAGTTTGAAGTATCTGTTTGATCAGAAGGAATTGAACATGCGTCAGAGGAGATGGATGGAGACTCTCAAGGATTTTGACTTTTCATTGCAGTACCACCCTGGAAAAGCCAATATGGTGGCTGATGCATTGAGTCGGAAGAGTGTGTCAGTATCTTCAATGATAATGTCACACAACAGGAGTTGTGGGAAGCATTTAGAGATCTACACATGGACGTAAAGTTTGCACCCGGAATTTTAAAGTGTGGAATGATAACAATTTCGAGTGGTCTACTTGAGGAGATTGCAAACTTGCAAGATGACGCATTGATCCAAGAAAAAAGGAATCTGATAGCGCAAGGGCAGACAACTGAGTTCAGCGTCGGAACAGATAATATTCTGAGATGCAATGGAAGAGTTTGTATACCGGAAGTTGCAGAGATGAGAAGAGCGATTTTGGAAGAGGCTCATAAGAGAATGAAGAGGGACGTAGCGGAGTATGTATCAGCTTGTTTGACTTGTCAGAAAGCGAGAGTGGAACATCAACGACCTGCTGGAATGTTACAGCCTCTGGATATACCGGAATGGAAGTGGGACAGCATTTCCATGGATTTTATAACTGGATTGCCCAAGACAAGGAAGAAGAATGATTCGATTTGGGTAATAGTGGATCGATTGACAAAGTCCGCACATTTCTTACCAGTAAGGACCACTTACAAAGTAGATAAGCTAACGGAAATCTACATCGCTGAGATTGTTAGGTTACACGGCGTTCCATTAAGTATAGTATCGGACCGTGACCCAAAGTTCACATCTCATTTTTGGGGAGCACTGCATGAAGCTTTGGGGACGAAACTGAAATTGAGTTCAGCCTACCATCCACAAACATATGGAAAGACTGAGAGGACAAATCAGTCCTTGGAAGATCTATTAAGAGCATGTGTGTTGGATGACAGAGGAAACTGGGATGAGGTGTTGCCATTGATTGAGTTTACTTACAACAACAGTTTTCACGCAAGTATTAGAATGGCACCCTATGAGGCTTTATATGGGCGCAAGTGTCAGACGCCTTTATGCTGGTATAAGGACAGAGAAAGTATGATTGTTGGACCTGAGATGGTAGAACAGACTACAGAGAAAATCAAGAGGATACAAGAGAAAATGAAGATTTCACAGGATCGTCAGAAGAGTTATGCGGACAAGCGTCGCAGACTTTTGGAATTCGAGCAGGGTGATCATGTATTTTTAAGGGTTACGCCTACAACTGGTGTTGGCAGAGCTATTAAGTCAAGAAAGTTGACTCCGAAATTTATTGGACCATACCAGATTACTGCACATATTGGACCATTGGTTTATCGGATTGCTTTACCTCCTATACTGTCCAATATTCACGACGTATTTCATGTGTCACAGCTAAGGAAATACATTGCAGACCCGTCACATGTGATCGAACCAGATACAATTCAGCTGAAGGATAACCTGTCATTTGAAGTATTTCCTGTAAGGATTGAAGACAGGAAGATTAAACAGTTGAGGAACAAGGAAGTCCCACTAGTCAAGGTAATTTGGAATCCGACTACGGGAGACACGACTTGGAAACTGGAGAGTAAGATGAGGGAACAATATCCCCAGTTGTTCATGGATATGTAGTTTCGAGGACGAAACTAATTTAAGGGGGGTAGTAATGTAAGACCCTTAATTTTTAATTAAAATTATGGAATTAATTTTAAGTGTATTTTGGGGATATTTGTAAAATATTTAATATATGTATGTTTTGAGTGAATATATATATATATAAATATTTATTTTGGAAGATGAATTAAAATTATTGGATGAAGAATAAATTAATTTAATTACGAGTAATTAAATTAATGGACAATTAATTAAGGGATTAGCGGCTAATTGCGACGAGATTGGTTAAGTGCTGAGGATCAGACAAGTGTCGGGTGAGGTGGCACCCACACAAGCCTATATATAGGAGTGAGAAGGATGGTGAAATCAAAGCACCATTCCTCTTCCCTCACTGCCCATACTGCATGTAACAGTACCCCTTCCCTCCCATTCTGTTTTCTGGTTTCCAATTCACGATTTCAAAGAAAAGAGAGGGAGTTCCTCAAAAGTGCCATTAATTAGAAACCTAGGCACCAAACCAGAAAACCCCCAGTACAAAATTTGTTCCCTACATCATTACGGAGCTATAGAACCCAGTTTCGTAGCAGCAAACGCAAGCGACATTTTCACCGGTTTTGACGCGTAAACGGGAACGAAAGCAGAAACGTGAACAGGAGCAGAAAACGAAACAAGCGTAAGGGCACCTTTTACTTTCTAGTTGCATTAGGGCTGTAAATGCATAACTTGCATAGCATTACTGATGTTTTCATCACTGTTTTGAAGAAAAACTATTTTGCAATGACATTTTGAAGAAAAAAATGAAGAAAATGCATTCTATGATGTGTAATGAATCTGTGATATTTGTTATTCTGGTTGTTACTGCAATGCTGCTTGGTTTGTGTGGGAAAGCTGAAAAATGTTTTGCATGTTATTTTAAAGATGATTAAAATACATGTTCATAAACTGTTTTGAATGTTGCTATGTGATGATTTCTGTTTGACTGAATGTATTAATGTCATTCTGTTTGTGTGAGAAAGCTGGAATATGCCTTGCATGTTGTGTTGGTTGTGTAAGCATACTGGAGAATACGATGCATGTTGTTTTGGAGGTGCATGTTCTGGTTCTGGATGATTCTGATGTTGATCATTCTGTTTCTGTTTCTGATGATTCTGGTGTTGATCATTCTATTTCTGCTTCTGATGATTCTGGTGGTGACTATTCTGTTTCTGTTTCTGGATGTTCTGTTGTTGATGATTCTTCTTCTGTTTCTGTTTTGAGTAATTCTGGTGATGTTGATGTTTTCAGAAGAAAAGGGATTTTAAATGATGAAACTGTTTTTTTGAAAAAGTGCTGAATCTGTTTTGATGTTTTGTTGATTATTTTTCAAAAAAAAAATAGTTTGAAATGTGTTGAAGTCTCAGGAAAAATTTCACTGATTTCGAAGGTGTATTCGAATACAACTTGAGTGTATTCGAATACAACCTGCCAAACTTCTGTTTTACTCAAGTTTTCAAACTTGTATTCGAATGCAGGCCCCTGTATTCGAATACAAACGAAGGATTTTTTCTTTTTACTGGGCATCTGTATTCGACTACGACCCTGTCGTATTCGAATACAGAAGTGAAATTTTAACACTGTATTCGCATCTGTATTCGAATACAGAATGTTGTTTTTCACTAGTTTCAGCTTCTGTATTCAAATACAAGGGATCTGTATTCGAATACAGATTCGGGTTTTTCCAGAAACTTAGTTTTTAGCTTCTGTATCCGGATACAAGGAAGCTGTATTCGAATACAGATTCGTGTTTTCCAGAAAATCAAGTTTTAAACTATGTCATGTGAATTTTAAAGTGTTGGGAAATATTGGAGAAGGGTTAAAATGATTTAAAATGGAGTCTTTGAAATAGTTTTGAAGAGGAGAGGATGATGTTTTGGGAACCTTTAATGACCTGGGAGGAAATGCTAAATTTACACATGTTCTGCCTTCTGTATTCGACTACAGGTATGCTGTATTCGAATACAGAGTGTTGAAATTGCAGTTTTCAGCTTCTGTATTCGAATACAAGGGGTCTGTATTCGAATACAGATTCAAGTTTTTCAGAAATTCCAAGTTTTTCAACATTGTTTTATGAACCCTAAGTGTTAGGGAGTAATGGGAAGGTTTATGATGAATTAAAATGGAATTTTTGTGATAGTTTGAAGTGGTGGTGATAAAGTTTTTGAGACTTTACCGATGTAGTGGGAAAACACTAGTTTTGCACTGTGATAGCCTCTGTATTCGAATACAAGGAAGCTGTATTCGAATACATAGTGTAATTCTGCATTGTTCTTCGCTTCTGTATTCGAATACATATTCGTATTTTCCAGAAATCTCAGTTTTAAATACTGTTTTATGAATTTTAAGAGTTGGGGAAAAGACTTATGAAAATTAAGAATGGAATTTTGAGATAATGTAAAGTGTTAATGATTGCTTGACTGTTTAATCATTGATGTGTAGATGATGCTATTGATTGTGTTGAGATGTTTTGAAATATGATGGAAAGGCATGAATTTTCTGATTTTGCATACTGTTTTCAGTGAAGAGAAAACACTGCATATTCATACATTGCATAGTCAGGTGGTGACCGCGATGGGCCACAGAGTTGATGCGGTGATCGTGATGGGCCGTGAAGTTAAGTAGTAACCACAGTAGTGGGCTACGGAATGGCAGCGTGTTCGTGGTGGTCCATTCTATCCGTGCGAGGATTTAACTTCTGTGTATTTGGCCTGTGAGAGGCTAATACACGTGGAAGTAGTAACCGTGATGGGTTGTAGAGTGGCCGCGTGTTCGTGGTGGTCCATTCTATCCGGGTTCAGATTGGCCGCGTGTTCGTGGTGGTCTATTCTATTCGGGCTACGGAATGGCCGCGTGTTCGTGGTGGTCCATTCAAATACGTAAAACGTGCTGGTCTGTTGAGAGACTGCACTGGTGCTGATCTGTTGAGCGATTGCACCTGGTCTTGAGGGCCGTTAAAGTCATACATATTTAAATTGTGTTGGTCTGTTGAGCGACTGCACCTTGGAAATTCCAAGAAATTGTATACATGAGCATATACATATTGCATCGGGGTGATTGACCGGCGGGTCACGATTTGGTTATATGATGATGATTGGAAATTGATGTGTGTGAGTACTTTATAGAATCTGAATTTCTGATTAATGATTGTGATTGCTGGAGTGTTGGTTGTACTTACCACATATTTTTCATATTGATTGGCTGTTGTTTTTGAAAAGGCATATATGTCATTAAATTTCAAATGAGCATCATTATTTTCATCATTGTTATACGATATGTCATGGATATATTTGTTGCTGTGAGATATATGCTATGTGATTATTTGTTAATTTCGGTCGGTGACCCTTTACTATTATTGTGGAAATTGGGCTTTACCCTCAGATGATACTCGAACCATTCCTACCGACGGTTACACTAACGACGGAGACGTCGTTAGTTTTCCTTGATCTTTACGCACGGCGTATTTGTAGATAACACAGAGGGGCAGACAGCTGGGTGAGACGAGACTGGCAGAGGATGCGGTGTAAACCGTGCTACTGTAGCTTAGTGCATGATCAGACTAGACTTTTATATAGGGTCTTGAGTTTGGGAGATGTAATTGGTTATTTTGGGAATTATTGTATAACTTTTCCGCTGTTTTCTTCTGCACTCTGATAAATATTTTGGTGGGTCCAGGACAGCTTTTTGATGTATTATTATTGTTATATATTTCGAAGAACAAATTCCCAAAATTATATTATTTGGTTATAAACATGGTGCAATTAATTAATTACTTTTAGTCGTTTGGATTACGACAAATTATTTTAATAAATGACTTCATTTTATTTTAATTCCTTTGAATTAATTCTGAAAATTCATTTATTAATTTCGGTAAAAAAAAAATACACTCGCGCTGTGTTTTAAACTCGGGGTGTTACAGAAGCTGTCAAGGCGAAGTTAGAGGCTACTGGGCAGAAGAACAAAGTCGCTGCTGACAAGCGCAGAAGAGTCAAGGTCTTTGTTGTGGGAGATGATGTGATGGTGTTCCTGTGTAAGGAGAGGTTCCCAGTTGGCACTCACAAGAAGCTTCATTGTCGCAAGTACGGGACTTTCAAGGTGCGGAAGAAGATCAATGACAACGCTTATATGATCGACTTGCTGGATCCATGAATATTTCCAATACTTTTAATGTGGCTGATATTTATGAGTTCCATGAAGATGCTGACCTTTATCCTGGTATGAACTCGGGGTCGAGTTCTTTAGAAGTGGAGGAGACTGATATAGGAAGGTTCACGGCCAGAATCGAGGAAGAAACGGCTTTGCGGACAAACGCAGCAGGAAATGCGGAAAACGATTGTCCGGTGTCAGATTTCCTATTATTATACCTTTCCGGAAAGGGAATCGCGCCACAAACACAATTCATCGCTTTGTCATGATGTATGGGCTCCAGAACCGTTTTGAGCTCGTCTTGGGCCTCAAAACGGCCGTTTTAGCTTTTCCTTTAATTTCGTGCTTTTTCTGTTTTACCTAATTTTCGTACTAGGGTTTCTATTATCTATTTAAAGACTTTCTATGCTGTAATAAAGGGTATCTTTTAATAAAATAATTAATTTTGAGAGTTTTCTCTTCTCTGGTAGATTCCAAAACTTGTTCTTTTTTTTTTTTAGGATTAGCGCTTGCTAATCTTTTGTGATTCTGACTGCGTCAATTTTTGTTAAAGTGCGGGTAATGGGTATGGGTACGAACACTTAAGTACCCAAGAGTAAGGGATCGAGTATTAAATTGGATACCCACGAGGGTACGAATACGGGTATTTTTTTAAATTGCGGGTACAGAGACAGGTACTATACTACCCTACCCAAACCCTACCTAAACTCTACCCATTGTCATTCTTAGTTGCGGTTATGCATCTCCCATCGCTTCAATTTTTTATTTGAGTTTTTCATCTAAATATTTTTTGGGTTGAAATTTGAAATTAGTAGTCATATCCAAGGAGTTTAGCTTATTTCATTTGACCCTTTTAATATCGATATTAGATATATATGTCCTCAAACTCACAAGTGTACTTTTCCTCATTTCATATATATTAATTATTAAAATGTTTAAATATAATTTTGGTTCTTTATATTTCATCTAATATTTATTTTGATAATTTTCTCTATTTATTAATTTTTATTTTTTATTTTTTACAAGTGATGTATTTTATTCTTTGTCATTATCACAACAAAAGCCTTCTTGCATGCTTTTAAATATACGTAAATCCTTTGAAATTAATGATATTTATCAAAATTGTTTGTATTTTCATTTCGTCCTTATTAAAATTACATACTTAACTTTACAATTGATCCAAGATTATATCTAAACATTTCATGATAATAGTAATACGATTGTTTGAAATGAGTATAATAAAAAGGGCTAATATTTGTCATTTATAAAAGATAAAAGACGAAAGTAAATTAAAAAAAGATAAATGACCAAAATGAATATTTGATTAAAGGTAAAAGATCGAAATTATATTTAAACATTAATAAAATGAATATGGTCAAAAAAGATAATAATAATTTTATTATATTATCTTTATTAACAATTTGAGTGTTTTTCGCTATCGTAAAGATAAAGTGGAATATAATATTTTAATAATAATGTATATAATATTATTTAAATGGTATAATTTAAAAATAAATTAATTTAACATTAAAAATTAAAATAACATTTATTCTAAAAAATTAAAATAACTTGACCAAGTTATGGTATAATCTCTTGAGTATAATATATTATTATCTATCATCTATGAATTTCTTAAGTATTTTATATGATATTTTACTTAAACTTAATTACTACAAAACTTTTAAATATGTTAAAAAATTATATAAACAAATACATTATTAAAAGTAATAGATAATATATAATTAAGATAATATACAAAATCTAATATAAGTGTTTCGGTGGACCAGTAAAATATATGATTTATTGTGGTGCATATATTATATAGGCATATACTTTTTATTATAATTATATTAGTTATTTGTTAATAAGTGATCTAATAGAATTGCGGTCATGCATATATCTAACTGAATTCGCAATCCTGATCTAATTGAATTGGAAACATATATCTAATATAACAATATCATATTCGTTGAGTTAAAAATTACAATTTTTTTTCTTTAGAAAATATGATATTACCGTAATTAATTAACTAACACAACAGTAAATCTCGTATTCAAATTCAAGACAAGACATTCGATTTAATAATATCGACATTTGTAAATTAAACTAAGACTTAAAAGATAAAATTTACTTATTTTTAATTATAACTTTTATTTATTTGAGACGTTTTAAAATTTCAGTTATTTAATTTCTTGTAATAAAGACCAATTTGTTTGGTCTAGTTAGTCCCATAGATCTCAAGAAGTGAGTTGCAATTTGTTTATTATTATTATTTTTAGTTTACTTTTCATACAGTAAAAAGTTTTATACGGGCGAAAAAATATTTTGAATAATTTTATAAGTAACTTTAATAAAAATTAAATATTATTAAATAATATAATGATTCTTTATATAGTATATATAAATTAATTTTTTTAATACATCTGTATTTTTTTTAAGGGCAACACATCTGTATTGAACTCTTATCTAATTTCAATTTATAATACGATTTATTATTTCAACGTGAAGTTAAGTCAAATGATTTTTTTTTATGTAAGGTTTGTTCGTTATATAATTCATATGTGAGATATTATTTTTTTTTTTTACTTTTATAATCACAAGTAATTTATTAAAAAGTAAGCACAAGTAATATATAAGATTATGTTTTTTCTAACATTTAACATTTTTAGGACTAAATTTATTTTTCATGTCATTAATGTTGACAAAATTTCCTATAAAAAATTATATGATTTTAGTCTTGAATAAAATATTGATAAGGGACTAAACTAAATTACTTTTGTTAAAAATAGTTATTAAAATGCTATAGGGGCAATTCATAAAAAAAAAGTTATAGAAGCAACAATAATTTTTTTTTAGAAAAATTTATAAGGATAAAAAGTACGTTAACCCATTTTTTAATATATTTTTGTGCATATTTTATTATACTAAAAACTCTAATACATTTACAAATTTTAATTTTAGCTCTTTGCCCATGGAAAATTTTTTTATCTCAAATTATAAGTTGTTTTATAATATCAACGTAGAAGCGATTTTGTTTTTCCTAAATTACTCCATGTCTTTTTTCTCCTTCATTTCTTAATCTGTCTTTATCATACCATTATTCATTTCTTTTGTTAATGTCAACATAAAATAATTTTTTTTCTTCTATTTTCAAGAGAAAATTTTCATCTCCAACCTTGAAACGTTAATACCAACGTAAAGAAAGTCATTTTAGAAAACGAGATATTGAACCGTTTGATTTAGATTTAAAAAAAAAAGTGATTTTTAATTTATATTTTTCAAAATGATTTTTATGATAATTTATTTTAAAATAGTAAAAAGTATTTCCTCGTTTATTGTTGATTAAAAAATGTAATTTTGACATTCAACAATTTAGATACATTGTTATAGATTTAAACATGATACAACTTACCTTTTTGTTTTGAAAAAATATATCTCAAAAATAATTTTTACGAAGAGTTTCTGAAAATAGCTTTTCATTTTAATTATTCTTTTAAATTTCATTATCCAAAAAGAGTTGTAACAAATAGAGTAAACACTTAAATTGATATTTTATGTTAAATTATTTAAACTAATTTTTCATTTAAAACTTTATTTTAAAATTCTTTTTTAAAAATAGAATACTATAAATATCATTTTTTTTTTAAATCTGTAACTAACGAGCTCATTGAGTGATTTAAATATTTATCAAAGGGTAAAATAGAAAAGAAGTTTAAGTTTATAAATTGTAACAAAGTCAAAAAAACTTATATAAGATTTTTTTTGGGTACAAACTTATGAAATTTTTTAATCTATATGAAAATGCCAAAGTCCCTTATAATTTGGGAATAATCCTTAACATAACCTTTTTAGTTATGTTTACATCAAGTAATGTATGGAATGAGAACAACCATTTAAGATTCCATCCATACACAGCTTACAACCTAATAATAGCTTCAAGATTCCATTTTACAGCTTACAATTTAAAGTATCTGATTCATTTCATACAAAATCACCCAACTCTACAATTCTCTCTCTATATATATATATTCCAACCATTTTTCCATCATTCCAACAAATTAACAAACTCATTGCTCATTCATACACCTTAATCAATTTTTTTTGGTTTATCATTCATAGACCTAACATGGGATCCAACATATTTAATTTTGTGTATGTTAATAGATCATCAGACCCTTCCCATGTACTTACCTTCCATTCCACTGCTAAATGGAATGCTCATTTTGGTGCTTTCAAAGAAACTGATAAATTGGTATGTTTGTGTAGCTACCATCTTTAACTAGCTAGTATCTTAATCATGGTAAAATTTAGTTTCTAAATGTTGTATTTTTCTTTGGTATAGATGGTTATTGATTTCACAGCTAAATGGTGTGGACCTTGCAAACTTATGGACCCAATTATGCAAGAGTTTGCTTCAAAATACACTCATGTTGAGTTCATTAAGCTTGATGTGGATGAGTTAATGGTATGTTTACCAATTACCCTTTACTTTAACTAGTTTGTTATTTAATGTAAAAATAACTTTATATATGGTTTTAATTACTCTATCAACGATTGAAATTGAGAAGCTGACATAAAATATTTTTTCGTCAAAAGAATTAGTGTCAGCTTCTAAACTATTTGAGAATTTTTAAATAGTTCACTACACTAAAAAATACTTGTAATTAGATCTTTGAGTTTGTCAGCAATTTATTTGTATTTGAGTTTCTGAAATTTTATATAATTTGAGATCAAGACTAAGAGATCAATCAAACCTATTATAAATGCTATTATTTTTTAATGACATGATGGTTTCCATCACTTGAGAGCTGACTATTTTCACAATATAAATTGCAACAGGGAGTGTCTCAAACATTTGAGGTGCATGCATTGCCAACTTTCATACTTGTTAAGAAAGGAAAAGTTGTTGATAAAGTGGTTGGGGTAAGAAAGGAAGAGCTACAAAGGATTATTGAAAAAAATAGAAACTAAAGTTTATGATAATGCACTGCAACACAAACAGAGTTTCTTCAGCACATTCTTCCTTCATTATAAGCTCATAATGCTGCAATAAGTTGGTGCCATAATATTCACTCAAAGAACAGAAAAAATAGGTGTCATTCTTTTTATCATTTAAGAGGATACAATGTAATATGCAATAAACTACTATCAATATAATTGGATTCTTCAATGTTATTTGACTCTGTTTATCATCAAAATCTTCAACAACTTGCAATATTTTATAGACCAAACTAACTTAGTTCTGTCTTTTAAGAAAAATAATTTTCAAATATTAACCGCTAAATAAATGGTTTATAAAATTAAATGTGAAAATTGAATGATAGATGATGGGTACAAAACTGCTCGTGTTGAAATAAACAATTTAATTAAACATTTATGATACAAGTGTTTATCATGTAAATGTTTATGTATAATATATTTTTATAACAAAATACAAAATAAAATTAAACTTAAAAGTTAACTTGAAAAGCTTATAAAAATATGTTGAAAATAATTAACAGATGTGTTATAAATTGTTTTCATAAACTTTATCAAATGGTAGCATAAATTTTATGTTAGTAGATAAACTCAAATAAACCGATCTAAACAAAAATCGATGTAAACAAATTCTAAGTCGATTTCAAATTTACAAACTAGGCACGTCATATAAGACATGACAACTCTATTTAACTGAAATGAGTTAACGTAGATAAACACTTGTTACCAAAGCTACATATCATGCTGCAGATAAATCACTGCTATGCTAAGCTCTAATATATATAATGTACAAATTTCATATCAAATAGTGGAAATTGCATATCAAGCTATTTACACTCATGTAGAACAAGGTTAATTAAGAGTTAAAAACATTAGATTAAACTCTGTCCAAAAAAAACAGTAGATTAAACTAAAAAAAATGGTTTAGTTATCATCAGCATCACACAAAATCATTCTTAGATCATGTTTTTGTGGTGTGGTAAGCCTTGATGGAAACATAACATCAAACTTGATTCTAAGGTTTCCTTTCTTGTTTAGTTCCTTTGCAATTGGCATACCTTCATCTGGAACCACCAACTCATCGCCTGGTTTCACAATATCGGTTACTTCGATTGTGAGATCTCTTCCATCCAAGGTTCTCAAGTTGAGAGTTTTTCCTACAAGAGATTCTAGAAGTAATATCTTTTGAATCATTACCAAATCATTTCCATCTCTTTTGAAGGAAGAGTGTGGTCTCTCATTCACGACGAAGATTAGATCGGAAGGAGGAGATCCTGGTTGTTGGTTTCCTTTGCCGGGAAAAGTGATTTTTGTGCCTTTCTTCCAACCTGGTTTAATGTCTATTTTCAAGATTTCTTCTATGCACTTCAACTTCCTATCAAAAGCAATTTAGAAAAAAAAGGGGGGGGGGGGGTTCTTGTTAAGCCAACTTATGGTTCAAAGTAAATTGAAAAGAAAGGGGGGAAATAGTGGACATTGTAGTCCTAATTTTATGTTCATGCAATTGCCATTCAATTGGTTGAGTTCAACACTAAATAAGCATGATATTCAAACCAATGTTTTAAAATCTGATTTAGACCTTACACCACTGGAACCGAGATGAAATCGCAATCAAATCGCTCAAATGTCCGAATACAATGTCGGTTCATGGTTCATCCGGTTGAACAGTCTGATTCAGGTTTTAAAACATTGATTCAAACAAATCAATCAAACATATTTTTCTTCTATTTTTATCTAATACAGATAAATCTAAATGCACGCTCTGTGCCCAAGTGAGCACGATTAAACCAACCAAAACAGCCAAAATAGCAGAATATAATACCAAGTGAAGGTCAAGCATAACAAAAAAAGCAGCAACCATACTACAAAAGATAATGAAAGAAATGATAGCCAAGGCAACACACCATGGGATCGACTACCAAGTAAAACATCCAAAATTTAGTATGCAACAAATGACACAATACTTTCTTTTAGACAATTCAAAATTTCTGTCATAATTACAAATGCTTATAGTAAAATGTAACACTAATGGTACACAGAATTAGAAGTGTCTTTGGCCAAAGAACTTAATTAAGCGCTTGTTGAACAAATGCTTATTATGTAAGTTCTTAAGTATAAGTTATTTCTATAATTAAATTGAAAATAAGGTTAAAATGTACGTGTACAAACTTTAAGTTGTTTTTATAGGCTATCACAGAAAACTTATCAAAATAAGGTAAACCCAGCTTTTGTAAAAGTCAAAAGCATAAACTCTTCTAAACATTTGCACAAGTGTTATAACATAAGATAAACCCAATAAGCTTTTCCAAATCCAAACTCACCTAGTTTTAAAATTAGTAATAATATTTCATTTTCAATTTACATGCTCTCTGAGACACTGCTAACAATATGATCATATATCTTTCAATATGCAATATTAACAACAATAAGGGTTTTAAATAAAGGTCCGATCCATAACCGTTTTTTATATTGCAAAAAACGGAATGCAACTGTAACTAAAGCAACATAAGTCGCATTTGACCACGATTCTTTACAATATCAATGATCGGTTGCAACATCGCGACCAAGGCCACCACATAACCATTTTCATATTGCAAAAAACGCAATGCAACCTCAATTAAGGCAGCATAAGTTGCATTTGACCACAATTCTATGCAATATCAATAATCGAGACACAATCCGAACACTGCGACCACTATTTAAAACCTCAACTACTATTTTAAAACCCTAATAACAATAATTAAGGAATAAGGAGAAAGTGGATTACCCAAATTCATCAGGAACAGTCCTTATAATATTAACCTTCTTTCTGCAACCCTTATAAAGCTCTTCAAGAGTACAAACCAAACAACTCTCAACAACATCAATTACTACATCTTCCTTCAAATTACTCCCATCACCATTTTCCTCACCGAATCGATTCGAGTTAATTGGATATTCACCATATAAATCATAGATCTGACGCTTCTTAGGGTCAGTAAGAACATCATAAGCCTCAGAAATTCTCTTGAACTTTGCCTCAAACTCTTGTTTCCTTAAAGGGTATTGATTATTCTTATCTGGGTGCCATTTCATTGCTAAATTCTTATAAGATTTCTTCAAATCTTCATTGGTTGCATCATGGTTCACTTTTAGTATTTTGTAGTAATCGCCGATACCCATATCAGAAAAATCCGAAAAATCGAAACCTTTTTCTTTGTTTTAGGTTTTGATGTGAGTGATAACAAAAGGGTATATGGAATTTGAAGGCTTGAGTCAAATGAAAACTGAATCGTTGTAATAAGTAGAAAACTGTGATAAGAGAAAGGAACTGATTTAAACGCTGAAAATTGCTGAATTAACGGTTGAGAAGAGAATTTTGAGGAGACAAACACTGAAACAGAGTGATGATTAGAATCAATCAAATTAAATCAAATATTGACGCGTAGAACAAGGGACGTTTTGCATACACTCTAACTCCATATCATGATGGAAAAAAAACAGAGTAATTTTTGTTGATAAATACCTATAAGACATTTTAAGTTCTAAAGAAAACAAATTATTTCCTTAAGAATCTTGTATCCGAATCAAATTAGTTTTTTGAATTTAATTTAGAGGTGTAAAGATTTTTTTACTATATTTAATTATATTTTAATGTTGTGTATAATAATTAAACTCTTTATCTATAAAGATTGAAAGTGTAAATAATTTTTTTTTCTTTTAATTTTAGAAAAGATGATAAATTTCATCGAAATTAACTTACACAACTGTCAAATCTTGTATTCGAACCCGATACAAGACATTAAATATAAGAATATCGACATTAAGACTTAAGGACAAATGCATAGAGTTTGTACGTGTTAATTACGATCATTATATTATTAAAGAATTTTTAACTTTTATTAAAACTAATTCTAAAGTTACTCTCATACACAATTATCAAATTAGTTTTTTTAAAGAAATTTTCTAAAAAAATTTAATTCTTTTGACTAATGTATTTTTTGGTAAATTCTTAAGCAACATGAGTTTGGTTGGCTAGTGGCTATGTGTACACTTTGGTCAAAATTAATTTAAAAATTAATTAAAATATAAATTAAGATGTGGCGGCTTCATATAATTGGTTCTTGGTTAATAATAAGGTATGAATAAATTTTTTTGACAAATTTTGAATATTAATTTAAAAAATATAATAATTGTGGTTTTTGAAAAAACAATTGAATTTGAATTACAGTTGTATGTGTTCTCTTTCTCAAAATTTGTCTTTGACTCTTTTATAAATATCTATTAACTTATAAAAGTTTAACTATTTTTTTTACAAAAAAGTTAACTAATAAATAAGATAATTATATTATATTTTAATCAAAAACTATAATAGGTCAAAATTTAATTTATGTTGAATTATTTTGATTTTTTATGTAACTTAATCAGTTAGTTCGACCAATTGAATTGATAATTGGACTTGCATTCGATTAAAAAGACACTAAAAACTTTCTAGCACATAACTGGTGACTAAGATGAAAAATCAGATGAAAATAAAAATTTAAAAATTTGAGAAACTGCAAGTTGAGTCGAACAAAAAAGTTATCTAATTAATAAGATAGTTATATTATATGTTAATCAAAAACTATAATAGGTCAAAATTTAATTTATGTTGAATTATTTTTATTTTTTATATAACTGAATCAATCAGTTCGACTAATTAAATTGAGAATCGGACTTGCATCTGGTTAAAAAGATACTAAAAACTTACTAGCACATAACTAGTGACTAAGATGGAAAATCAGATGAAAATAAAAATTTAAAAATTTGGAAAACTGCAAGTTGAGTTAGTTCTTGCGATTAAACCACATTACCTTTTTACTCTTTTGAAAAAAATAACTCTTATATTCAAACATCTATAATTTTCATACATCTATTTAATATCTCATTTTTTTCTCTATATCTCTCTTCCTATCTGATGATCAATATTTCTATCACATCACTTTCTCTATTTCTATCTCTCTTAGAGTGTGTTTTATGTTATTTTGATTTTCTCATCTCCAAATCCTTTCAAAATGGAGAGATACAGAGCAAAAAAAATTATATGAGATAATTTAACTCTCTTTCCTTATATCTTAAAAATTGAATCAAACACAAAAATTTAAAAATATTTTCTCATCTTATGGAACTTAGTTTGCTCTTGCTCCATTTTGGAGCAATTTGAAAGAGAAGAGAGTATAAAAAAACATAAAAATAATTTAAAATATCCGTCATCCTTTTGAAATAAACACAAAATAATTAAAACAATTCTCTCCTCCTCTTGTTTGAACCACATATGTCTAAACCAACACAACTCTCAAGATGTCAAATTTATTTTTTGTGTACACCAAACATTTTCCCCATATAGAAAGCTAAAGCCAACGTACTAGTGTGACATGCTTGTTACAAGTAAATGCAATATCTAAGTTCTCCCATAATACATTTTTATATCAAATTTGTTTTTCCCGAATAATTAATAGAGTGGTTTGACTAAGTACATCAAAAGAATTACATGAAGGAAGTTCAGAATTCAATCTCAAACAATTAATATTTTCCCTGCCTCTTAACATAGAACTAACTATTAAGATTTGTTTATTAAAAATAAATCGCATTTGCTAGACTAATATTTTCTAAAATTTCGACGTGGGACACAATATCCACATGTTACGAAAAGAATAGTACTGCATATTGACGGCAAGGTACTACGGGAGTGTGACATCAACTGAAATATTTTGCGAAGGATAGACATAACATACTCACATAAAAATAATTTGATATTTCATGGAAAATACTATTTGAAACATTTACTAAAATTTTGAGGTCAAACCATTATTTTAATTGTATACACCATATTTGGTTGGTATGTGATTCAATAAAAAATTTAAATTATTTTCTGAAGTTATATCGGTAATGAAACTTGTATTTTTTAAAGTTTTTTATGATAATTAGTTGTATTTTTTAGTGACTCTTTTGATGATTCGATGATTAATTTGAGTTTTTTATGATAATTAGTTGTATTTTTTAGTGACTATTTTGATGATTCGATGATTAATTTGAGTTTTTTACTGAATCAAAGATCAAAATGACGACATCATATTCTTTGAGGGATTAAAATAGTAGTTTACCCCTAAATATTGATGACAATTATTTATTTATATTTATGTTCCCTTTTTATGTTACATTTCACCGTTAACTAAGTAATTGGACTTAAGTGATTAATAAATTTTAGTTAAGAACAAATCGTTTGGGAGGACCTGAGTTCAAATCTTAACTGAAACAATTCTTAATTAGATTTTACTTAATTTTCGTTCCCCTAAAAAGGGTTAAAAAAACACACTTCATCGTCTATTCTTTAAGTCGAACAAAAATAATAATTGAGGAATAATATTTTTAAGGGGAGTTAAACTAATTTAATAGCTTGAAGTTATAAATATTATATTTCTTTTTATCTATTATTACTTTATAAATAATATTAAATTAAAAAATAGATATTTATATAATATTAAAATTAAAATATAAATATTTATTATTAATGATTTGATGTGGGTTAACTTTTAAACCTTAAACCTTTACTTATGTTTGGTCATATTTTAATTACCTTCTCATAATAACTTATAACAGCTTGTGCAGAAAAAATGGCTTATAACCAAGAAGCAATAGATAGATAAATAGGCTTTTATAATAGGTCCAATAGAATAGATAAATGCTAGAGTAGAAAAGTGTCCAAAAGCCTAAAATACGAAAAGTTAACACTAACTTGTCTTGGAAATTTTAGTTAAATACTAATTGGTGCCATAAATTATGTGATTTTCCGCTAAAACATGATACATTTAAGGGAGAGAATTGGATTAAAATTTTAAAAGACAATTTTTGTTTAAAAATTTCTTATAAATTTTAGAAGACTTACAAGATTTTAATAATGACTTTTAAGATTTTAAATAAGTATCTAAGATTTTTAATTTGAATTTCAAATGATTTTTATCATAAGAATTTATAAGATTTAAAAACACCCTAACTTGTAAACAGTCATTGTAGATAAATTATTACAACACATTTTCTAACTCAATATTCTCAATACACTTTTTTATTTGTTAAAACTCAAATTATTTTCACAAAATTCAATTCCATATATTTAAAATCATCTCAACCATCATTATTCTATCGGTGTAATATATTCTTTAAGGATGTACGAAGTAGATTAATAATTTATTTTTATTTTCAAAGTTATTATCATGATACGTAATATCTTATTATTATTCCTTCAATTGATTATGAGGACCAACTAGTATGGAGACTCACATATTCAAGAATTTTATCTTTTAAAGATGCTTAAAACACTCTTCATCCTACAAGATTGAAGTTTAATTGAAGTAAAAAGATTTGGAGTGCTGTAATCTTTCCTTCCAAATCTTTTCTTGTTTGGCGTTTCTTTCATAATAAAATGTCTATTGATGAAAATTTGTGCAATGGTGGACGTGTGGTGCTGTCATTAAAGTTTGAAATCCATGACTCAGCCAAACGTCCATCACATTAGTTTTTGACATTAACTTTTCTGATAGCACTATTAAGTGGGTGATGTGTACGTGGCTGATTGATGTGTCAATCTCTCATATGTGGGTCAAAAGAGAAGAACCAAAATGATATTAAATTTTTTATTAAAAAAATGTGAAGATTTAAATGGAAAAATGAAAAAAAGAAGTTAATAGGGACCAATTTGACAATACAATATAACATATGGGGACCACTATGACTATATGTTATTATTTTGAGGGACTATAGTGACAGTAAGTATTATTTTTGGGCAACCATGGTGATTATATTCGTAATTTTACAACTCATAATGTTCATTTATATTTTACAACACTTAAAGTCTCTTGAAATAACAAAAAAACACGTTAATAATATGAAAGAATATAAAACACTTCATTGCACTTAAAAAAACACAAAACACATTAAGCTCAAGTGAGTAGTCACTTGCCAAACACAAAACATATTACAAATTACCTATATTAAAAACTACCCAAACTACTAAGCCCAACTTATGGCTTGGGAAATCAAACCATATGCAACCTTTGCATGACAAATACATCGATTACAAGTGTTCTAAACATATTTATTTCAAAAGCCATATAATCAAGTTTGATATTAACTCTAGCCTTACACACTCCATCTGAATTATGGTGCCTCTCATAAACCTATACAAAGTATTCATAATAACCAAATTCATCCTACAAAAAATTTAATTTCATATTTGAATTTTGAAACTTAATATGAAAAATAAATTCTAATACCCAACTCATATTGCTCCAAACCATATTACCTTGAGCAAGTTTAGAATTATCTCCCTCTGTTAATTGGTGTCTGAGCAACCTGCCTCATAACTCTTCTCCCACACCGACAAAAAACAATATTTTTGAAGAATTTTCCAACCGAGATGAAGAGTATGGAGTTCGCTGTGATGATTGACTTCCCATGATTATAATATTTGTTGTGATAATTGAATTTGCTGTAATGATTAACTAAAAAACATGGAAGATTTTGAAAAAGAAATTAAGGGTTAGGTCAAGGAGGATGAAGAAGATGAGAGTAGTATGAAGACAAATGTGAATGGAATGAGAGTGATGGTGGTGGTGGAGACAAAGGTGAAAAATGATGGTGGTGGTTGGGTTTGATGAAGGGAAAGAAAATAAAAGAAAATGTGATTGAAAGGAGAAGAAAGAAGTAAAGAGAAACCTAATATTAAAATTTTAGGCTCAAAGAACAATCACAATTAGATTTCCATTTATATCTCTCTCCAAGGACACAAAATATTCAATTATGTAAATTAATAGTATCTAAAAAACAACATAACAAGGTTGACGACTAAGGTAATAACATAACAACACTCTTAAAATTATGAATATGCGAATAAAATCATAATATTCAAGGTAATAGCATCTAAATTTGCTGAGTTGACGACTAAATCATTGATTGAACTTGCATGGATCAAAATTTATATATTAATTTGAATCAGACGAACACCAGAACAACACATAAAATCAAACAATACCAGATCAAAACGGAAAACAAAATAACATTGCACTCAATCGATGAAATTAAAAAAATAAATAATACCAAGACTATAATATCTGCCTTAATAATAAGCATGTAACGCGAATGAGATCTAATTAACAAATCTAAAATATTCTTTTCTAAGAATATTGGGGATAATAAGGCGAATGAGATTGAAGCTACAAATGATCTTGACAAGGTCCATCTCCTCCACCAAATGATTTCTAAGGACACTACTCTTTTATTTTACAAAGCATGAGAAATAAGCTTACAAGATAAAACTAATAGTTTGTCTTTTGTAACTACGATCACCTTTGTTCAATCATCTCTCTCATGCATCTCGGGATACACGATGTAGACTTCTATGATTTCAACCTCCATTTGCGACCAAACTGAGAAGATTTTCCGCAATGTTATTTGGAGCAACACTAAGGATTATCATAAATGCCATATGAACTCTCAGATGAAGGTGTGCTCTCTTAAGAAGGATAGAGGTTATGAGTTCAAAAGCAAGAAATTTATCGACAAAACTTTTATGTTGAAGATGGCTTGGCAACTTGTGGCGTGTTCATAGAAGCTTTGGGTTAGAGATTGATTCGAGCCAAGAATGGGGTTGGTGTTTAAGCCATGTAGAAGATGATTCCCTCTAGCAACAGGTTTCATACTTGGCGAGCCATCTGTCATGTCATGCCTAGTCGAATGTGGAAATCAATATAGCTTGAATTAATAATGTGTAATGGTTAAGACGAGTTTTCGGTGTCTTTTTATGATGCAATGATAGATGGCGCATGAATGTGCTTGAGCGTCTTCTCCCAGATGATATTTTTGCCAAGATCGAAGCTACTACACCCCTTATTCAGAATGTTGAAGCCGGCATTCCCAATTGGATTCTTGTGGAGAGAGAGAGAGATCAGTTTAAGAAATATATGAGTAGATAAAGTTGATGTTGTTTTTTTTTTACCTATAAATTAAGTGTTGATAAACATAAAAGTTGTTCTAACTTTAGTGTTAGTAAATATAAAATTTAATTTTGTATTAACTCTATTGATTAACAAATGCATACATGAATATATTGATTAAAAAAATTAGATGAATATTTTTTTTTTCCCGCAAATGATGAATATGTGTATATGTATATAAATTAGTTTATAGAATATATGTCAATAAATAAAGTGAATGTTGTTTTTTTACTAATTAATAAAGAAAATGTTTGATAAATTAATTAATATATTACTTGTTCTAATTAATATAGTGTTAGTAATATTATAATATTGTAACTGCCCTCTTACTAGAAAATATTTTTAAACTTAAATTAATAAATTTATTTTTAGAAAAATTATTTATTAGTACTACTCTATTTTTAGTAATAGTTGACTTAAGTTAAAGTAGCAATTAGAAAGTGGTAGTATTAATAAGGGCCAAGTGTCAAAAGGAGATTATGCCACTTTTCCTTCTCTCCTTCTTCGTCACTTACGAGTAATGACTCATTCTTCGGCTACTCTAATTTATCTTTTTTAGTTACAACCATTTGTCAAAAACACTCCAACAACCAGTTACTATTCACCATCTTCTCCATTTCTCATTTTTCATTTCCCTTCTAAATTTCTCCAAAGGTAACAACTTCTGAAGTACTTTAATTCCCTTATAACTGTTTGCATGTCCATTTTATCCTCTCAAAATCCAATAATCGTCCAAAGTATCACTGAAGAATGATATGGAGCAGATTGAAGACTCTAAAAGTCAAATGAATGCATAAACGACAAGAGAGCTAAGAAATGAGAAAGCAAACAAATCCCATAACCAACTCAAATCAAAGAAATCCCTTTTTCGCAAATTGTGAGTTCTTTTCCTAGAACTGTTTCACATCTTGCATATGGGTTTTCTGACTTCGTTTCTGGTTTTGCTTTACTATTTTGAATTGATTTATGGGTTAAAATGATGGGATTCTTAGAAAACTGAGAATGAGTGAAAAAACTGGAAGGTTTAGCATGTAGGAAATGTTTGAAATATGCATTTAGTTTTTTATAAATCCACTCATTCTGCATACGTTGTGTAAATGATGATGTCATGCAAATGATTGAAGGAATGTGGGTAAATTGTTAGTTTGCTAATTCATACGTCATTTGTGTTAACATATTCCCTAAACCCTCTAATGTGTTTTCCTCTAGTGCCTCTGATTCTGTTTTACTTTGGCTTTCTCTGATTCCATTTTCCTTTGGCTGACTCTGATTCTATTTTCCACTGATTCTATTTTCCACTGATTCTATTTTCATATGGCTACCTCTGATTATGTTTTCCTCTAGGTGCCTCTGATTGCATCTTCCTCTGGTTGCCTTTGATTTCGTTTTCCTATGGCTTCCTCTTATTGCATTTTCCTCTAGCTGCCTCTAATTCCATTTTCCTCTGGCTGCCTCTGATTCTGTTTCCTCTAACCGAGCAACCTCTGGTCCAAGTATTCCTTTGACCGAATTCCCTTTGGTCCAAGTCTTCCTTTGACCGAGCTGATTTTGGTCCAAGTTTTCCTCTGTTCAAGCTCCCTCTGGTCCAAGTCTTCCTCTAACCCAGCTACCTCTGGTCTAAATCATTCTCTAACTGAGCTGTTGCTGGTCCAAGTCTTCCTTTGACAGAGCTGGCTCTAGTCAAAGCTTTCGTCTAACCGACCTGCCTCTGGTCCAAGTTTTATCTGATCATGCTGCCTCTAATTAGAGTTGTTTTTGTTCATGCTGTCTCTGATCTCAGTTTCCTTGATCAGAATTCTTCCAATTAAATGATTAATTAATTTAGACTCCTTCTGATGAATGATCATAATTCTAGTTATAAGTTCAGTTACAAAATTATGTTGTTGTATGGAATAAACTTCCATTTGACTGATAAGGAAATGTGTGTTGCATCCATGATATACATTGTGCATTGCTTACATGATTTCCATTATGCATTGCATATACAAGACATGGTAAGCATGGTCAAATATAAATGGTGGGACATTTTAGCTTTGTTTTAGGCATGAAGTAATGGGTAAAGGTAAAACAATTGGGATACCAATTGGGGGTCATGGCTAGACCATATTTACAAAAGACTCCAACCATATGGGTTACCCACATCTGGGTGATTGGAGGAGCTTTTCCTTATAAAGAAAATGGATATCAATAAGGTTTTCCTTTATTAAAAAAGGAAATGAAAACTAAAGAGCTTTTCTAAATCAAGAAAAGAAAGAGAATGCACTTTTTCCTATTTAAAGAAAAAGAAAAGATTCTAAATATTTGGCCTATGGCCAATATAAAGCATATCATATTTATGATAAGTTTTCATTGTTTTTGAGAAAACTATTTTAAACTACCCCTTCCCTTTTTAAGAGCTCACTGAGATTACCTTATTTTCTTATGTATTATAACAGATGAAAAGGAGTAAGATTAGAGTCAGAATAAGAGGATATCACTTAGTAGTTATATTTTGTTTAGAAAGTAGTATATGATGTAACTTTAGTTCTTCAAGGGATAATTGTAAACTATAAATTTGTAGTTGTAATTTATTTTGTTGATTGTACCTTATAGGACTTTAAAACGAATTATTCTGTTTTGTCAAAAATGGTTGAACCAACTGGACTGTGGGTACTCGGTTAGGAATTAGGATAATCGTCCTTTTTACTATATGTTCGTAGCGTCATTTCACAAAATATTATGTCTGATAAACTTAATATTTTGTGTGATGTATGTATAATTATGGCAAAGGGATCTATAAGAAGAGGAAAACCAAGGAGAAATGCTTCACCCGAGGATAATGTGCCTCCATGTAACACCCCGAGTTTAAAACACAGTGCGAGTGTATTTTTTTTTTATAAAATAAATAAATAAAAGAATTTTCAGAATTAATTCAAGGGAATTAAAATAAAAGTTTCATCAATTCATTTCAAAAGAGAACACCCAGCCTGTGGCCACTAAACAGTATCAGAGTGCGGAAGAATACAGAGGAAAAGTCATACATTAATTCCCAAAATAAATTACATTTCCCAAAACTCAAGACCCTATACAAAAGTCTAATCTGATCATGCACTTGAAGGTGCAAACACGAGAAGAGGGGGGGGGGGTTGAATTGTATTTGACTTAACTTGAATACTTTTCCTGTTTTTATACTTTTAAAACAAAACTTGATGTATAATTAAAAACAGAGTTAACAGCGGATAAAAGTAAAAATAAAACTCACAGTTTTTATACTAGTTCACCGTTAACGAGGCTACGTCCAGTCCCTTCACCTTGAAGGATTTCACTAATTCAAACCTTGAATTACAACCTTTATACTGACCCTCAAAGTCAGTCTTCTCAAACAGTCTAACAATCCTAGACTTCTTTGAGGAATGCAGCTCCTGTCTTCAGCCAATCTGACAATCCCATATTGTAGAAGAAATCACAACACTATAAATCTAATTGCCAAGTAACCTGCTACCCCTTCTGACTCCCTCAGATTGTAGACTCTACTTCAACAACTTAGATTTAACACACAACACTATTAATCTAATTGCCAAGTAACCTGCTACCCCTACTGACTCCCTCAGCTTGTAGACTCTACTTCAACAACTTAGATTTGACACAGTGGAACGAAAACAACAAGAGTACTTGCTTCTTGAAAGCTGAAACTCACAATTGACTTCTATGAAAATTTGGGTGTTTGCTTTGGAAGTGTATGACTCTTTTGTGATTTTCGATGCTAAGTATTCTGCCTTGAGCCTCCTTTTATAGATGCAGATTTAGGCCTCTTCTAATGCTTAAATTCGAGCTGAATCTTGCTGGATTCTCTGTAAAAATAACTTGACCAATTGGGCTTCATATAAATAAAAAACATATCTTCAGATTTCCTTTCAAAATAACTAACCAATTAAATCAGTTAGTTCCTTCCCGCCACAGCTCCTGAATTCCACAACACCTCACTTTATTTTTGTAACAAATCTTTTCAATCCTTTGATCAAAATAAATTAAATTCTCCACCGTATAATTTCCTGATTAAATCTGGACCATTGGATCTTCATGCGCTAGTCCACATCTGGACCATACTGATTGTTATGCTGTGATCCTCTGATTTCGGCCATTCCTGGACCATACTTCCTGACCCTCTGATCTTCTGATTTCGGCCATCCTGGATGCGCACCTGATATGCTATAATCCTCTGAACTCGGCCTTTGCTGGACTGCACATCCTGCCCCTCTGATTTCGGCCAACACTGGGCCATGGTCTGATCTTCTGATCTGGACCATCACTGGACCAAATAATTGATTCTGAACCACTGATCTGGAAATCTTCCCTCTGATCTGAACCAATTCTGGACTTTGGTCTGGATTAAATTGAAATTAAATCTGGACAAGTAATATTTCAGTCTGGGCATTTTACCTTTGATTTTAGATCCGGTCTGGATCAATTCTGGAATTCATTTCTTCTGGTCTGGACTTAGTTTCATGCCCTGAATCATGCTATCTTATTGTATGGGTCACATATGGATTGATTCTCTTGTTCTGGACTCATAAACTTATCTTCTGGTTGAGTCTGGAACAAGTCTGGGCTATTTTAATTTCTCACTGTCAGGCCATCTTCTGGTCAGAATAACTTCTGGAACAAATTTGATATTTGATTCCTTTTGGTCTGGAACAACTCTCCCTCTGGCAGGCTTTCCTCTGGTATGGTCCATTTCTTCTTCTGACATTTCTTCCTTCTGATCTGGGCCAGCCAATATATCTTCTGGTGATCCTGGACTATCTTTTGGTAATTCCAAGATGCATTCTGAATGCATCTTCTGCTTCTGATTTCTTCAGTTTCTGGTGGCATTTAATTTAATAATTCAAGATACAAAATAAGATTACATTGAATGCTTTTGTAAACATCAAAATCCTATGATTTAGAACCTACTTGGTTCCAACAGCACTAAGCTACAGTAACACGGTCTCCGCCGCATCCTCTACAAGTCTCGTCTTCAGCCAGTTGTCCGTCCCTCTGCGTTGTCCACCTAGACTCTGTACGAATATCAAGGAAAACTAACAACGTTTCTGTCGTTAGTGTAACCGTCGGTGGGACGGGTTTGGGGTTCATATGAGGGCAAAGCCCAATTTCCACAATATAATAGCAAGGGTCACCGACCGAAATTAACAAATAAGCACATAGCATATATCTCACAGCAACACATACATCCATGGCATATCGTATAACAATGATGAAAATAAAGATGCTCATTTGAAATTTCATGACATGTATGCCCTTTCCAAAACAGCAGTCAATTAAATGGAAAATATGTAGTAAGTATAGCCAACACTTCAGTAATCACAATAATTAATCAGAAATTCAGATTCTGTATTCAAATACAGCCCTCTGGTATTCGAATACAGAGGCAGTCTTAGTGCACAAATCAACATTCTTCACTACATCAGTAAAGTCTAAAAAAACTTCATCACCGCCACTTCAAACTATCACCAAAAGTTCCATTTTAATTCACCACAAACACTCCCAATATTCCCCAACACTTAGGGTTTATAAAACACTGTTGAAAAACTTGAAATTTCTGAAAACTCGAATCTGTATTCGAATACAACCCCCTTTGTATTCGAATACAGAAGCATGAAACTGCAATTTTAACATTCAGTATTCGAATACAGCATGCCTGTAGTCGAATACAAAAGACAAAACATTGAAAGTTCAACATTTCCTCCCAGGTCATTAAAAGTTTCCAAAACATCATCGTCTCCTCTTCAAAACTATTTCAAAGACTCCATTTTAAATCATTTTAAATCACTTGATTTTCTGGAAAACACGAATCTGTATTCGAATACAGCTTCCTTGTATTCGAATACAGAAGCTAAAAACTGAGTTTCTGGAAAAACCCAAATCTGTATTCGAATACAGATCCCTTGTATTCGAATACAGAAGCTGAAACTAGTGAAAATCTGCATTCTGTATTCGAATACAACATGCCTGTAGTCGAATACAGATGCGAATACAGTGTTAAAAGTTCACTTCTGTATTCGAATACGACATGGTCGTAGTCGAATACAGATGCTAAGTCAGAAGCAAAAATCCTTCCTCTGTATTCGAATAGAGGGGCCTATATTCGAATACAAGTTTGAAAACTTGAGTAAAACAGAAGCTTGGCAGGTTGTATTCGAATACACCTTCGAAATCAGTGAAATTTTCCTGAGACTTCAACACATTTCAAACTGTTTCTTTTGAAAAATAATCAACAAAACATCAAAACAGATTCAACACTTTTTCAGAAAAACACTTTCATCATTTAAAATCCCTTTTCTTCTAAAAACATCAGCATCACCAGAATCACTCAAAACAGAAACAGAATCATCAACACCAGAACGTCCAGAAATAGAAACAGAATAGTCACCACCAGAATCATCAGAAGCAGAAATAGAATGATCAACACCAGAATCATCAGAAACAGAAACAGAATGATCAACACCAGAATCATCCAGAACCAGCACATGCACCTCCAAAACAACATGCATGGTATTCTCCAGTATGCTTACACAACCAACACAACATGCAAAGCATATTCCAGCTTTCTCACACAAACAGAATGGCATTAATACATTCAGTCAAGCAGAAATCATCACATAGCAGCAAACACCAACATAATGTGTTTTCGCATTTTATAACAACATTCAAAACAGTTTATGAACATGTATTTTAATCATCTTTAAAATAACTTGCAAAATTTTTTCCAGCTTTCCCACACAAACCAAGTAGCATTGCAGTAACAACCAGAACAGCAAACATCACAGATTCATTACACATCACAGATTCATTACACATCACAGAATGCATTTTCTTCATTTTTTTCAAAATGTCATTACAAAATATTTTTTCTTCAAAACAGTGATGAAAACATCAGTAATGCTATGCCAGTTATGCATTTACAGCCCTAATGCAACTAAAAAGTGGAAGGTGCCTTATCCTTGTTGCGTTTCTGCTACTGCTCACGTGTATGCGTCAAAAACGGTGAAACTTCCGTCTTGCGTTCGCTGCTACGAAAGTGGGTTCTCTAGCTCCGTAATGATGTTGGGAACAACTTTTGTACTGAGGGTTTGGTGTTTCGGTGCTTGGATTTCCAAGTAATGGCACTTTTGAGGAACTCCCTCTTTTCTCTTTGAAATCGTGAATTGGAAAACAAAAGTTAGAATGGGAGGGAAGGGTTACTGTTACATGCAGTATGGGCAGTGAGGAAGGAGGAATGATGTTCTGATTTCACCATCCTTCTCACTCCTATATATAGGCTTGTGTGATGCCACCTCACCCAACACTTGTCTGATCCACAATACTTAACCAATCTCGTCACAATTAGCCGCTAATCCCTTAATTAACTGTCCGTTAATTTAATTACTCGTAATTAAATTAATTTATTCTTCATCCAATAATTTTAATTTATCTTCCAAAATAAATATTTATATATATATATATTCACTCAAAACATACATATATTAAATATTTTACAAATATCTCCAAAATACACTTAAAATTAATTCCATAATTTTAAGTAAAAATTAAGGGTCTTACACTCCACCTCCACCACCTACTGTAGAACCTTGGGAGAATGTACTGGTAGGCTATCCAAATGCAAGCAACAACCACCAACAATCTTGTCCAACAAATGACACTATGGGGTGGAAATCAAACCGCTAACATAATCTTCTATGACTTCCTCAAGCTGCAACCCCCAACATTTAAAGGAAGCCATAATCCTACTGAGGCTCAAGCTTGGCTTGAGGAGATGAAAAATGCATTTGAAGTAGTGCATTGCACTGAAGAGCAAAAAGTGACATTTGCTGCTCGCTTACTAAAGGGTGAGGCCGAACACTGGTGGAAGGGTGCAAGGGCTCACCTACTAACCCTAGGGACACCTCTGGACTGGGAGCACTTTGAGGTAACCTTCTTAGAAAAACAATACTGAAAAAGTGATATAAGATTGAAGGAGCTAGAATCTGCAACAAGGAAGTATGTCTATGGCTGAATATGCAACAAAGTTTGAGGAACTAGCTAGATTCTCCTCACATGCCCAACACGCCTCAAATGAGGAATGGAAAATCAATCAATTTGAATGGGGCTTAAGGTTTCATTAGAAGCAGCAAAGGCCAGCATCAAAGGCCACCTAGTGGCTCAATGTCTAATGTGTCAAAAAGTGAAAATAGAACATCAAAGGCCAGCATGCCTATTACAACCATTAGACATCCTTGAATGGAAATGGAATTCTATTTCCATGGACTTTGTAGTAGGACTACCTCGTACCCAATTAGGTATGATTCCATTTGGGTAATTGTGGATAGACTGACCAAGTCAGCTCATTTCTTACCTGTTCGAGCTAACTGCAATGTCTTTAAACTAGCCAAGCTATTAATAAAAGAAGTAGTCAGAATTCATGGATTCCATTATATTATAGTATCATATAGGGACCCTAAATTCACTTCTATATTTTGGAAAGCCATCCAAAAATCTTTAAAGCCAAATATGGAGAAAGGGAAGTTTCAGAGGAAAGATTGAAAGCCAAAGAAGAAGGTTTTAATGGCCAATTGGGATGATTATGATGAATCCTCTAATGACGAGGAACAAGTCAATATGGTTCTAATGGCTAACGCTGATGCTGATTTAGATTTTGAATCTGACAGTGAATCTGTAGATGAAGAAGTTAAGTGACGAGGAGCTCGTTCTGAACTAACTACAATTATAAATGACTTTTTAAACAAGAATCACAATATCACTCTGAAGCTGAATGCTCTTAGGAAAATAAATGAAAATCTGAATGATATAAATTGACAATTTAGAAAGTAATATTGTTGAACTTAAGACTAAAAACCTAACTCTGAAAAGTAATCATTTTTCAACATCAATTGAAAATGTACCATGCACCTCTGAAAAATATGAAGTAGCTTTTCAAGAATTTCTTGCTAATAGTATAGAAAGAAGTAGGTTTGCATATATAATTTATGGTGTTAGTAGAAATGGAAAAAAAAGAATAGGATATCACGGAACAGAAACCGATCCTAAGTTTACTTTATCCGATAATATATGTACTGTCTACTCTAAGAAAGGTCACTCTAAAACATCTTGTCCTATGCTAACCACAAGGAAAGACAAGAAACCTTTCAAAGCTAACAAACCAGGACCTAACCAAATGTGGGTATCCAAAGATAAAATTGTCTATTTTGCAGATGTTCTTAGTAGCCAAGTTGAAACACCAGTCATGGTACCTAGATAGTTGATGCACATGACATATGACGGGAGAAAAGTCTAAGTTCCAAGACCTAACTTTGATCAATGGAGGCTTAGTCAATTTTGGAGGAAAGCAGAAAGGTCAGACCATTGGACACGATACAGTTGGTAAAAATCCCTTAACTTCTATAAATAATGTACTATTAGTGATGGGACTAATATACTACTTAGCACAAGTCAATTATGTGATAGTGGTTATGACATAATCCTGTAGAGCTATAAGTCAAAATGATGGTTTGGTTCTATTTACTGTCTAGAGGCAAGGGAAAAAGCCAACCTTTTAAACTTAGCAGAACAAAAGATCAAATGCTTTGTGTTTGTGAGTAATGAGCAACTGATTGGGAACACGAGATTAGGCCATGCCAATTTGAGGTTAATCTCAAAATTTTAAAAAATTCCAACTTGCTAGAGGCACGCCAAATCTAAAGTTAAAATCAAAAGTCCTTTGTGAGGCTTGTAAACTAGGGAAACAAACTAAGAGTTCTTTTGCATCAAAGAATATTGTTTCCACAAGCAAACCCTTAAGCTTATGCATTATGACCTTTTTGGTCCAGTTAAAACTGTCTCGTTGAACGATAAAAAGTATGGTCTGGTCATTGTTGATGATTACTCTAGATGGACATGGGTTAAGTTCCTTAAACACAAGGATGAGTTTCATAAGGTGTTCACTACTTTTACAAACAAGTGCAAAATGAGAAGGAATTCTCTATAGCAACTATCTGTAGTGATCATGGTGGAGATTTTGAGAACAAACTCTTTGAGCAATTAATTGAAGAGAATGGTATATTACACGATTTCTTATCCCGTAGAACACCTCAGCACAATGGTGTTGTGGAAAGAAAGAATAATACTCTTCAAGAAATGGCTCACACTATGATGTATTAAAAGAATGTTGCCAAGCATTTTTGGGCTGAAATAGTCAAGACCTCATGTTACATTCAAAACAAAGTTTGTATCAGACTATTTTGATTAAGACTCCTTATGAATTGTGGAAAGGTTAAAAGCCCAACATTTCTTACTTTCATCCATTTCTTACTTATGAATTGATGAACAATATTTTTTGAGCATGCCTCTGAAGTCTGAAGCTAATGTTCAACTATGCATCTGAAGCATATATTTCTGCTGACTTTGAAGACTGCGACTCATTCCAAAGTGCTGCTTCGTATACGCAACACGCTATTAAGTTGCACTAACTCTGATAATGCAACAAAGATGAAGTTGCCCATGCTATTAATTCTAAGTCACATAGCTTTGCATCTGCCTCTGACTATGATTGTTCAAGCATCAAAACATATGATTCCAACAATCAAGTTGATCACTATGAAGAATAAAGTCATTGAGAGTGATGGAGAAAAGTCAACGACTTTGATGAAATGTCAAAAGCTCTGATAGATTGAGAAAAATACTAAATTTGACTGAGTCGTATGCTTACCTCTGAAGGTCCAAAAACAAGCCCTGATTTTCCCGCTCCAATCCAATCAAGCGTGTGAAGGAAGTTTCAGGAATAATTAATTTCAACGCATATCTGGACATTATTCAATCAGAAAAGTTCTAGAAGATTTGCCCATACCGGATTTGCAAGTAATTAATTTTCAAATGATCATATTCTCGAATCGTATCGACCAAGGTTATTCTTGGAGAAGATCTTGGTTGACCAAGGCTGAAGAAGAACCCATGAACTAACAAACTCTGAAATCCTGAAAAACCAAAGCTATTTAGAAAACCTCAAGAGCTCAATATTTTCTAAGTATTTAAAGTGTAAAATTTTAAGTTCTAGAAAAGCACGCGTTCAAAGTTAAATATTCTAAGTGTTGAAGTGTGAAAAATCATTGTATCAAATCTGAATGTGCAAATACAAGAATAGGGGTTATATTGTGTTTGCCAAAGTTGACAGTTTTTCGCTAATTTGATGAAGGTTGGTTGGTTTTTATGAATTAATTTGATAAGAAACAATCGATTTCTGATGTAGTAAACAATGAAAGCATAAATAATTTGACTTATAGATTTATCCTAGTTCACCACTAACTTGGCTACAACTAGTCCCCTCATTCAGACGGCTTTAATACACTAATTCAAATACCTTGAATTACAAAGCACCTGACCCTCCAAGCCAATCTTCCCAAACAACCTGACATCCCTATACTTTTGAGGAACTAACCAGCTTGACCCTACAAGCCAAGTCTTCTCCTAACAACCTGGAAACCCTAGATTGAAGAAAGAACTAAACCACTATCGGGTTGGATACAAAAGATTCAAACTTTAAGTGTTTGCTTCTAACAAAGCTAATAATAATAATAACTCTCACACTATAAGAAAAACACATAAATTATTTCTCATTCGAACAAGTGTTTCTTTCTTTGAACTCTAAAATGAATTTGGAATTTTGAGCTTGGGTTCTTCTACTCGTTTTTGATTTTCGATGATGTTCTTCTTCAGCCTTGAGTATCTATTTATAGTTAAAATTAGGGCTTCAATTTAGTCTTTTTTTAATTATGAATTGTATCTTCATTCCTAGCTTGGTCAACAACGATCTTATTTAAAAATAGTTTTGAACAAGATACTTTTTGAAAATATGTTTTTTTAGTCAATTCTTTATTTCTGAATCCAATGTGAGCAGTTCTTCTAGATTGATTTTGTTCGTATTTTGTTCAGATTGAGTTTGTAAATTCTTCAGATTGATTTTGTTCGTATTTTGTTGTAGATAAATCTTGATCAAATGTTCTTCAAATCTTGATCAAATTTTATTCAAATTTTGATCCAATCTTCTTCAAATCTTGATCAAATCTTCTTCAAATCTTGATCATATATTCTTTTCAACTTGGTTAAAGATTTTCTTTGATTATAAATCTAAATCAAATCTTATTTTAGATTTTCTTCAATTATAAATCTGAATCAAATCATATTTTAGTTTTTATTCAATTTATAGATATCAATCAAATCTTTATTTTATATTTTCTTCAATTATAAATTTGAAACACGAATATGCTTTCATACTCTTTGAAGTCAAATATATTGTTCTCATAAAATAATTTTGTTATTATCAAAACTTTAAGTATAAAACCAACTTGGTTCCAACAAAATCTGCTTTGTAGAAGTAAAACCAAACCAATTCCAATCTCTTGTAACCCAACTCGATAGTGGCTTTAGTTTGCCTCTAACAATCTAAAGATCTTAGGTTTTGTAGAGAAGAATTGACTTGGAGGGTCGAGGTGTAGTTTTCCTCAACAAGTCTATAGGTTGATGTTGTTTCGAGAAGACTGACTTGTAGTGTTAGGTGTTGTTGTAATTCAAGTTTTTAATTAGTGGATAAATCCTTTTGTGTGAGGGGACTGGACACAACGACCAAGTATGTGGTGAACCAGGATAAAATCTGGTGTGTTATATTTTCCTTCACTCTATCTATTTATTGTTGCCGCTGATTAGTGAAAATATTTAAGTCACCCAACCAGAATTAAGAAAAGAGTTTCAAAATTAGACAAACACAATTCGACCCCCTTTTCTCGTGTTTGCACACCTTCAGTCCATTATACATTGCATATACAAGACATGGTAAGCATAGTCAAATATAAATGGTGGGACATTTTACCTTTGTTTCAGGCATAAAACAATGGGTAAAGGTAAAACAATTGGGACGCTAATTAGGGTCCTGGCTAGACCACCTTTGAAAGAGACTCAAACCAATTGGGTTACCCATATTTGGGTGATTGGATGAGCTTTTCCTTATAAAGCAAATGGATATCAATAAGCTTTTCCTTAATTAAAAATGATAATGAAAACCAGAGAGCTTTTCTAAATCAAGAAAAGAAAGAGAATGCCCTTTTTTCTATTTAAAGAAAAAGATTCTAAATATTTGAACTATGGCCAATATAAAGCATATCATATTTATATTTATGATAAGTTTTCATTGTTTTTGAGAAATTTATTTCAAACTGCCCCTCCCTTTTTAAGAGCTTATTGAAATTATTATCTCACCCTTATTTTGTTGTGTATTATAGCAGAGGAAAGGAAGTAAGACTGGAGTAAGAATCAGATGATAACACTTAGTAGTTATATTTTGTTTAGAAAGTAGTGCATGATGTAATTTTAGTACTTCAAGAGATAATTGTAAACTATAAATTTGTAATTATAATTTATTTTGTCGATTGTATCTCATTGGACTTTAAAATTACTTATTATGTTTTGGACTATGGCCAATATAAAGCATATCATATTTATATTTATGATAAGTTTTCATTGTTTTTGAGAAATTTATTTCAAACTGCCCCTCCCTTTTTAAGAGCTTATTGAAATTATTATCTCACCCTTATTTTGTTGTGTATTATAGCAGAGGAAAGGAAGTAAGACTGGAGTAAGAATCAGATGATAACACTTAGTAGTTATATTTTGTTTAGAAAGTAGTGCATGATGTAATTTTAGTACTTCAAGAGATAATTGTAAACTATAAATTTGTAATTATAATTTATTTTGTCGATTGTATCTCATTGGACTTTAAAATTACTTATTATGTTTTGTCAATATGTATGAATTAATTACAATATTCTCGATAATTGGTGATGGTTATTACAAATATGGTTAAAAAAAATATTTATTAATAAATTTGAGTTAGATATAAGTGTTGATTTTAAATAATATTTGTAAGTGTAAATATGAAGAAAAAAATGGTTGCAATAAATAGTACTATTTTTTTTAATGCTATGTGTTAGTAATTCATTTATTGTGACTTTAGATATATGTTTTATTTGTTTTCATTTTTTAATATTTTAAATATATCTATACTTTAAACATGTGTTAGTGAGTTAAAAACATGGTGTAACGCCTTAAATTTTATAATAAATTATTTTATCAATTAAATAGGATTTTAAATAATTAATTTTATGTTAAAATCATTTTAGAATTTATGTTGATAAATTTTGTAATTAATTTTCATTATATGGTTTTTTTCTATTATTTGTTAGTTTGATACATATTATATTAAATGAGCGATATAAATAATAAATATTTTATTTTATATATTTTTCTAAAAATAATAGTATTTTAGTGTAATATTTTAAAGAATAAGATTTTATGCAATTTTACGTGTGTATACGTGTTCCCAACTAATATAATATTTTTCTGTGCGTTTGATTATGTTGTTATATTTCAACTATTTATAACTATTTTCTATTTTTAGTTATTTATTTTATAAATAATTATCATGGGATAGTAGTGATATCGTGTTTGATTTCCTTTATTTGTATATACTTGTTTTGAGATTGTGATTTTATATATATTTATTATGATTTAGTAATTAATATATGTTATATTTATTTATTGGCTAAATAGCACCCGTGGTCCCTTAACTTAATTTCAGTTAACGTTTTGGTCCTTTATTTTTTTTTCTTTCCGATTTGGTCCTTTATTTTAATTTTAAGTGACAATTTGATCTTTTATGTTTTAAAATGTCAACAATATTATTCTTTTTTTTTTATAATAAATTAAAAAATTCATCAAAATTTTCAACCAAAACCTATAAAGTTAATTATATTCTTTAATATAATACAAATTTTATAAAATTCGTAACTCAAATCTTCAAATAAACTCATATTTTCATTTTTTATTTGATGTTGTTAGAGATGGAATTTTAAAAATCAAATAAAGAATAAAAATATGAGTTTATTTGAATATTTGAGTTACGAATTCGATGAAATTTGTATTATATTAAAAAATATAATTAATTTTATGGGTTTTGGTTGAAAATTTTGATGAATTTTTGTAAAAAAAAAGATAATATTGTTAACATTTTAAAACATAAAAGATTAAATTGTCACTTAAAATTAAAATAAAAGACCAAATCAGAAAAAAAAAATAGATAAAAAACTAAAACAAAATTAAGTTAAAGGAATACGAGTGCTATTTAGTCATTTTTATGTTATGAAGAGATCACATAATTTTTTGTATACGCAAAGTAGAAAAAAGATGGCTAAATTTCTCAAATCTGTTTATGCTATGGTTCTCCTTCTTTCCTACTTTCTTGTTGTGTTGGGTGATCTCGTAAGTTCATTTTAAGTAAGTCCATTTTTCTCTTTTAAATTTTTTACTTTACCTTATGTACAATCTTTCATCCTTTTAAGTAAAATTATTTTATTCTTGTTTTAAATAACATCATTTCTTCTGATTACTTTTGACATTGAATTTTCAGATTTAGACTGTTCCCGTCCTAAAGTCTTGCACTGCGATCAATATAGGTGTTGGTGCGAGTGATTCTAGTAACGCTATTAAGTTTTAAAATAATGTTTTATTTGTCGCACTTTACTTTCATTGGAAAGCTAGGAAGCATGCTAATGCTATTATGCAATTTTTGTATCATTTGTTCTATTTTAGAATAAAAGGAGAACATGAATGTCACCACATAATTGCAATTATCTATTTCAATAAATAACGAAAAGAGGTTTATGTAAAGTAGTCATTTTATTCTTCTGTTTTTGCATTTGGCTTAAAAATGGGATGTGATAAAGTGATTAGATATTGTTATGTATTTAATTTAAAGTGGAGTAAGGATTAAAACAAAAACATAAATAAAGAAAGAAAGAAAGAGATTGTCAAACATAGATGAATATCTCGTGGCGTTGTTTTTTTGGCAGTTCGTCGTCACATTAAAAAACTATTAAATTTTTTTACCATCCACACCAAATTTCAGATATATCCTTGATTTCTCTTCAATCCAGATATACCTTTAATTTTTTTATATAAAAAAAAATATTAAAAAATTCTATCACCCACGTCAATTTCCAACTGTATTTTAAAAAATTCAAAATAAATTTTTAGAAATACATTTGTATTGGAAAATTCAATTTATAATTTTTTAGCACATAAATGTGATTTAGCAAAGTCAAAGTTTGATTTTTTAGAAAAGTAAAAATATTCTAAAAATTCAAATTTTAAATTTTAAAAAAAAATTTAATTTAGAAAAATTTAATTTAGAAAAATTTAAATTAAATTTTTGATAGTTCGTAATTTTTTTTTAAGTTCTGAAAAACATATAATAAGTTTGCTTATATAATACGAAGCAAAAAAAGGAGAAATGTGTTCCGGACAATTCCAAAACACAAATGTGTTACTTTGAATTTCTCCAAAAATAAATGGGTTTTAAAAAACTCAAATTTTGGAGTTGTGTAGCTACTAACTCATATGCTAGAGATAGAAAACATGATGTGCACAACTTTGTACTGCATTCGACTTAAATTATATATCATTTTGACCATTTTACACAAAATTAAGAAATGTTGTTAATTTTATGGAAAAAGATAAATTATGTATTATTTTACAAAATTATCTCTCATTCATGATAATAAAAAAGAGAAACTAGGGGAGAATAAATGGGGTCTATGCAGCAAACCAAGAAGAAAAAAACATTTTCTTATTTGTTTTTAATTTATTAAGAACCTATTGAAAAAAAACACAGAAACTAATATCTTTAATTTAAAATTTGATTTATGTTGTTTTGCATATGTTTTTCTACTTTAAATCTTTTTATACGTTCTTTCGAGTTAAGAAATTAAAAAGTTTAAAATAGTTTAATTGTACGAGAGAGTTGAACTGAGTTCAATTTTTACCTTTAACAAAATTAATAACGAATAAATAACATCGGCTATTTCAATAATAAAAAGTTATTTGAAAGTTACAAAACACTAGTTAAAACTTGATGTCACGTCAATCATGATTCATGAACCATGTAGACAATTGTTTTTATTAATACCAAATATTATGTTTTGTTATAAATGCTAATCCATATTATTAATTATTCTCTCTGTTCCTTAATAGTTATTTGGTGTATTTGATTCTTAAAATAATAAGTACTAAACAAAATAATAAAGAACAATATAGTAGTGTACATGATAACAGTTTTCTATTCCACTATGATTGATGATCAATGTACAAATCAAATAAATTTAAAATATGTATTAGACAAAATAATATAACTTTTACCATAATATTATATATATATATATATGTATATTAATGTATAAGAATGCAAATACTAATAAAAAAGAGGAAGAGAAAAATGATGTATAGAGAGGTAGTAAAGAGAAAGGATACACACGAGGGAGATAAAGAGACAAGAGATTGAGAGGTAGTGATAGAAGAAAGGGAGAAAGGAATGGGAGAGGGTAGAGAGACATACATAAGAGATTAAAGGGATATAGAGAGAGTGTGTAAATAGAAGAGTAGATAAAGAGAAGAGAAAATAAATAGAGGGAGAAAAATAGTAGAGAAGGATAACATGGAGAAACATGTGAGAGAGAAGAGGGAGATAGGCATGATAGAATATAGAGAAAGGAAAAATTTTCTTTCAAATATTTTAATGATAACAAAATTATCTCAAAGATTATGATTATGTCTATAATCTAATCTGTGCTTTTGAGTGGTTTTTATAAGAAGGAAACAGGTTCATTCTCACAATGATCCAAAAAGAAAAAAAAGCTAAGTCAAAGTAAACACAACCTCCAAGCAAGAGGACAAACCAATAGAGGTCAAAGCCTTGAACCTCCAATCAAGAGGATGAACATATACTACAGCAAAAATTGACTCTATGACCAAGTCAAGGATGAAGATTCTATCTAAAGTCAAATAAACAACAAAAGCAAATAATCAAAAGGAAATCATCAGAAGAGGATCAACGAAATAGGACAAATAGAATAAACTTTTGGGTTCATTCATCCTCCTACGAAGGATATAACCAATTGTACCTTTTCAAGTAAAAGCATTGTCCTTTATACGGAAAACAAGATTGTATTGTTCTTGGAAAAGAAAAAAAAATCAAAAGTACAAGTCTTATCTCAATGAAGAAAAGATCAACCTCCAAGGACAAACCTTGAAAACTCATCCTCCTACGTGCAAAGCAGTACAAGGAAAAGCTGAATGACATTTTAGTAATTCAAATCAAATATCATGGACTATTAAACTTTCATTCAACAGTTATAAGACACATTTTCTTGAGAAAGAAGTCTCATCACCTCTATAAAAAGCAAGGAAATCTTCATCATTCAACACACATTCACTCATACAAGAGAAAATATCGTAGAGCTAAGAAGAGCTAATCCCATCCTCTCTTAAGAACTTTCTAATGTTTTTAAACTATATCTTTGAGTTCATCCTCTTAAAAAGTTCAACAATAGAGAAAATCATATAATCATCTAAATCACTCATATTGTATATTACAAGTTAGTGTTAACTTGTAATAGTTGTAATCCAAGAGGATAATATTGTGTAAGCCTGGTGAGGCTAAAGAGTATACACAAAGGAAAAGAGTCCTAGAGGAGGACAATGCATTTTTGAACATTAGTGAAACTCACAAGTTTTGTGAAGAACTGGACGTAACCCATTTTTGGTGAACCAGTATAAATCTATGTGTGTCTTGTTTCTATTTTACCCATTCTGCTTCTTGATTTATTGCTTATACACTTTGCTAATCATCATCTCATAGATGATATGTTTTAAACAGATTTCTTAAATAAAAAATTAAAACACTAATATCCCTATTCAACCCCCCTTCTAGTGATATTTTAGTCACTTCAATTGGCATCAGAGATAGGTTCTCTAGAAAAAAATACATTTAACCTTGTAAGAGAAAAAGATCAGAACAAAGAAGAATGTCAAAGGCTAAGTATGTACTCGAAGGAGGATCGACTAGCAGACCTCCATACTTCGATGGCACAGACTACTATCACTGAAAAGGAAAAATGAGATTGTTTCTCATATCACAAGACAACATGTGGTCAGTAGTTGAAAATGGCAAATATGTCATTAGAACAAACAATGCTGATTCAACCTCAGATGAAAAACCTCAAGCACAATGGACTGCTGAAGAAAATGCTAAGGTACTCCTAAATTCAAAAGCTCATTTATTTCTAATGTGTGCTTTGAGCAGGGAAGAATATGATATAATTGAAGAATGCAAAAGCGCCAAGGAACTATGGGACACTTTGAGGATCCATCATGAAGGATCACATCGCGTAAAAGAAGCGAGGATCAAGATGGGAGTATGAGAATTTGAACTTTTCGAAATGAAGGAGGAAGAAACAATTGATGAAATGTTCTCAAGGCTCACCATCATACTAGACAACTTACGATCTCTTGGAAAAGAATATTCTGTCCAAGAGAGGATAAGAAAAATACTAAGGAGTTTACCAAAAGAATGGAGACCAATGGTGACTGCCATCACAGAAGCAAGGGATCTAGCTACCATGAAACTAGAAGATCTAGTTGAAACTCTAAAAGCACATGAACCTCTGCTGCTCTCAAATAAGCTAAGTAAAAAGGGAAAAATGATAGCCCTTAAATCAAATCAAATGAAATTTCCTAATTTTATCCAATCATTTATATACTTTTTTTTGTCTAGTCTTATGACTAGTTTTTAAATTAAATAAGGTACAGTAAAAGTTTTCATGTCCAGTTGATTGTTTTTTAACAAATAAAATGCATCCATTGTTTTTCAACATCTTTGGCAGATCATCCGTAAACATTAGTAGTATTATTTCTATTTTAATCTTATATCAACTTCTCCACTTCATTAATTAAACATCACTTCATTTTAAAATCTTTAAAGAAATTAAACTTCTTTTAAAAAATAATAAACACCCTTTCACTTTTTTTTATCATTAATCTACTCTCGTTATATAATTTTAAATTAAAATGTGTCACAATGGGATATCGGGTAACACTTCACGCTTATTAATATTCAAAATAATGCAATGGATATAAGGTGATTTGGATTTTGGGTTGGGGAGTTAAGGAGGTTAATGATACGAAGGTTGAGAATTCTACCCCACTCAAAATATTAATACTGATATTTACTAAAAACCATTTGCGATTCCAAAAATAATATTTTGTTTATCATATTGAATAAAAGTAGCATAAGAGATGATGCTCCAATCTAAAGTAAGAAAGATCTTAAGACTTACTAAACACTTGCAAAACAATTTAAATTTTTCTCATGTGTTATGCAAGTTTTGTAACTTTTATTTTCTTTTAAAGAGAAAATATAGGCTAAATAGCACCTGTGGTCCCTTAACTTAATTTCAGTTAACATTTTAGTCCTTTATCTTTTTTTTCTTTCCGATTTGGTCCTTTATTTTAATTTTAAGTAACAATTGGATCCTTTATGTTTTAAAATGTTAACAATGTTATCCTTTTTTTTTACAAAAATTCAAAAAACTCATCAAAATTGTCAACCAAAACCCATAAAATTAATTATATTCTTTAATATAATACAAATTTCATCAAATTCGTAACTCAAATTTTCAAATAAACTCATATTTCCATTTCTAACAATATCAGGTAAAGAATGAAATTTGATAAAATTATTTGAAGATTTGAGTTACGAATTTGATGAAATTTGTATTATATTAAATAATATAATTAATTTTATGGGTTTTGGTTGAAAATTTTGATGAGTTTTTTAAATTTTTGTAAAAAAAAGGATAACATTGTTGACATTTTAAAACATAAAGGATCAAATTGTTACTTAAAATTAAAATAAAGGACCAAAACGGGAAGAAAAAGAAGATAAAGGACTAAAACGTTAACTGAAATTAAGTTAAGCGACCACAAGTGCTATTTAGCCAAAAATATATTTATGTTAAGTGGTCATTTTTTTCTACTTTTGCTTTTAGCATAAAATATGGTGGGGTATTGATGACAATTTGGCAATACCAAATCACAACAAGTGATAATTGTAAGAAATATCGTCCCTAGATAGATTGTCATTAATTGCAAAGTTAATTTTACTTAAGTGAATGATAAACAATTAGACTAATTTTTGTAATTGAAAGTATATTGAATAGTTTAACTAAATAATCACAAGGCTTAGATATATAATTTTTTCTTGCCATTACACGTTTTTTGTTTTATTTTAATGTTTAAGTTTTTTGTTTGATTTTTATCCTTTATATATTTTTGTTTGTTTTTTGTTCATGCTGTTTTGTTTTAGTCTTTATTGAAATGAGTTCCTGCAATATATACAATCTTTTATTTTAGTCTCCTAATTAATAGAGATATAAGTAAATGCATGGATCAAACAAGGATCAATAAAAAAATCAAAATATTTATAAGGACAAAAATGAAACAAAAATACTCAAAGGAACTAAGACAAAAAAAAAGCGTGTCATTACATGCACAAATCATATATTTAAGGAAAATTTACTTCCAGATATTCCTTTTATTCAATAAAAACCCCAAATTCCTTAGGCGATTAAAAACCGAATAATTATTGAGATAAGAATTTTATAAAACTACAAAATTGTTCCTTCATATTCCTATTATGGTCACAACATTCATGGCGATATAAATCTCAGTTTCTAGTTTCCTACCTATTTTCCAACAGTGACAACGAATTTGAAATCATAATGGTAATCAATCAATGAAAAGCATTACAAATAGTGATAATCGCAATAAGGGACATAAATGATGTTGGCACATGTGATAAAAAGAACATATCATCCTTTTTTTCTTTTTGATCTGTAGGAATTCCATGAATTAGAAATATAAGTGATGTTGCTTCCATGCTATTGTTTAGCTTATTTCTTTCAATTTAATTTTTTTAACCAGCTATTTTGTGTAGTTTTGTATTGATTCATTGGTTTAGTGTAATTGTGAATTTTGGTGAAAAAACAACATGTCTTTGTCGTATTTCAATCATATCTAGAGTTTTAGACATCCAAATGAAGTCAAATCAGTGAAAATGAAAGCTAACATTCATAACTACAACTTTAATAAAAACATTGAGCCCAATTTGGACTTTTAAGAGGTGAAAAGTGAAAGTCAAATAAAAAAGAGAGCAATTTTGGAAGAACAAAGGTGTCGATTTGTAAAAATTTGAAGTTCATTGTGAGAATCCTGCAGAAAAAGTAGTCGATTTTGAAAAGAAGCTTGTTGAGATAAAAACTTAACATAACGGTCTTCTTTTAGAAGGAGAAGATTTAAAAAACCAAATTAGTGGCACAAAGGAAAATTCAAGGGTAAGACAAGTAGATCTTTATGTAAGTTTAGAGGCACACCTATGAGGGGGTGAATTAGGTGTTTAGAAATTTTTTGGTTTTTATAGACTTAGTAAATTATTTTTCTGATTTATGATAAGTGAAGTAAAGTGTAAATGGCAGAAAAATAAAGAACACAAAGAGTTTATCCTAGTTCCTCTTATAATCAAGGGTACATCTAGTCCTCTTGCACACCACAAGAGATTTTCACTATGTTAGAATAAGTACAAGTCTATGAAGGTGCAAACACGAGAAGGGGAGGTTGAATTGTGTTTGACTAACTTGAATACTTTTACTGTTTTCTATTTTTGCAGTATGAATAAAACAGAGTTATCAGCGGATATAAAGTAAATATAAAACACGGAATTTTATACTGGTTCACCGTTAACTAGGCTACATCCAATCCCTTCACTTTGAAGGATTTCACTAATTCAAAAACCTTGAATTACAACAATACCACTGACCCTCCAAGTCAGTCTTCTCAAACAGTCTAACAATCCTAGACTTTTGAGGAAAAAAACCTTCAATCTAATTGCTAAGTAATTTGCTACTCCTTCTAACTCCTTCAGATTGTAGACTCTACTTCAACAACTTAGATCAAACACAAGGGAAAGAAAAACTTAGAGTACTTGCTTCTGGAAAGCGGATACTCACAATTGACCTCACTGAAAACTCAAATATTTTGCTTTTGGAAGTGTATGATTCTCAAGTATTTTCGATGCTAAGTCTTCTGCCTTGAGCCTCTTTTTATAGTTGAAGATTAGGGTTTCTTCCATGCTTAAGTTCGAGCTGTATCTTGCCAGATACTCTTGCAAAAATAACTTGGCCAATCGGGTGTCACTTAAATAAAAAACATATCTTTTTAGCTCCAGATTTGCATTCAAAAATAACTCTGGCCAATCCTGTTCTTGATTAATTCTGGATCAAATCTTTCTTCCCACCAATAGCTTCTTAATTCCCCCACAACTTCAATTTATTTTTGTATCAAATCCTCTTAATACTTTGATCAAATTTAATCAAGTCTTATTCGAATTTAATCAAGTCTCCACTGATTATCATCATGATTAAATTTGGACCGTTTGATCTTCTGATCTCGTCCACATCTAGACCATACAATCTGATCTGTTGTGATCCTGTGATCTCGGCCAACACTGGACCACGCGTTCTGATCTTCTGATCTCAGCCAATCAATGGACCATATGATCTGATCTTCTGATTTCGGCCAACACTGGGCCATATGATTTGATCTTCTGATCTCGGCCAACACTGGGCCATGATGCTTAAATCTGGACCATTGATCTGAACGTTTTCCCTCTGATCTGGACCAATTCTAGACTGAGTCTGGATTGAACTGAAATTAAATCTGGACTTTCATTTCTTCTGGTCTGGACTGAATTTTATAATCACTGTCAAGCTATCTTCTGGTTAGAATAAAGTCTGGACCAAGTTTGACTTGTGATTTCTTCTGGTCTGGACCAATTCTCCCTCTGGCAGGCTTTCTTCTGGTTTGGTCCAGGTCTCCTTCTGGACTCTACTTCCTTCTGATCTAGACCAGAAATGATATCCTATGATGATGTTTTGACATCCTCTGATATCCTCTGGAGGTGTATCCTCTGGTGCCTTCAGAATGCATCCTCTGGTGTCTTCTAAAGGTGTATCCTCTAGTCTGATTTTATCCTCTGGTTACTCAACTTCTGCCTCTGGTGACTTTATCTTCTGATGGCATTTAATATATGTAATAACAGAGTTACACCTAAGAGGGGGGTGAATTAGGTGTTGGACAATTTTTCTGTTTTTAGAGTTTTGGAGATTGTTTAAGTGACTCTTTAAAGTTTGTTTAATCTTGCTGTGTTAGTAAATGAAAACTGTAAATGACAGAAGGTAAAAACACACAGAAATTTATCCTGGTTTCCCTTACAACCAAGGGTACATCCAGTCCCCTTGCACACCACAAGAGATTTTCCATTTTCTGTTAGAATAAGTACAAGTCTAACCCTAAGACTTCAATTACAAATTCCTAACAATCTTCCTAAGATAGTACACCACTATCTTAGTTTACAACACTTGAAGAAAATACACCACTTTCTTCAAACAATAACTTTAATGATTTTTACAACAATGTTCTTAATTAAGAACAACAGGATATAACAGTTTGTGCAAGGTTACCAATCCAAAATACTTCCAAGTACAATAGAGAACCTTTCTCAATGATATGAAAATGTAGAGCATGTACTTGAAGTATGAAAATATAACTTTGAAAAGATCACAAAATATTTCAGAAAGTTGTTCAAAGTTCGTGGTAGGATTGATTAGTTTAAAACTGAAGATTTGAAGTATTTATATTCCAAGATAATACTTCAGATCAATGGCAATAATTCCCAAACGTTTTGATGAACTTGTGCAATGTTTCAAAACTGAAAAGTTGCATTGTTTCGAAGTTGTATTCGAATACAGTCTTAGTGCATTTGAATACACTTCTATAACGTTCTGTTTATATTTGAAATTTGAACCTTGTAGTCGAATACAATATCTTGTAGTCGAATACAAGTACGGGATTTTTGCCACTGACTTGAGTTGTATTCGAATACACAAAGCTGTAGTCGAATACAAATGCTTAAAATTAGCTACTGACTTGAGTTGTATTCGAATACACACAGCTATAGTCAAATACAAATGTTTAAAATTAGCTACTGACTTGCAATCTGTATTCGACTACGACACTTCTTATTCGAATACCGATCTTCAGTTTTAGCTTATGATTTATAGTCTGTATTCGACTACGATACTTCGTATTCGAATACAGATTTCCAGTTTTGTAAAAACTTTATTTTCAAACAAATGTTTATGTTCTTAAATATTTATAAAACATTTTAATGCAAATGCTATCAAGATGGTTCTCATAATATTGTACTTTAAAATGTATTTTAATTTAAGATCAAATGCTTTTACCTAAATAAAAATTTGAAAAATAAGTTGCTTAAAATCCTTTTTCCTTTTTGATCAAGGATCTTTTTGTCTTCATAAAAAATGTAGATCTTTAATTTTCATTCTCCCCCTTTTTGATGATGACAAAAATCTTGTTGCTTGGATTTCAAATGTCTTGAATTCTCCCCCTAGATGTGTGCTTACTCCCCCTTGATAAATGTTTTTCTCCTTCTTAAGTGTTGGAGGATCTGTTCAACATAATTAGCAACAACAATATATATACACTTTTTGTCCCCCTTTTGACATTATCAAAAAGGAAGAGGATATCACATAGCAAACAAGATATGTACAAATGTAACAAATAAACAGAGGCAACACATGATATCTGGAAGAAAACAACTTAATTAACGATGTTCAAAATTACAATTAAAATAAACTTAAGAGTTTTTAAAACAGGGAAAGTCAAACAGCAGAATCAAATAACAAAAACTGCAAATAGCCAAATTTAATCATCTGATTTTGGTGGAATATGTAAATGGTCAATTTTATCGGACAGGTCACTAAGTTCTTGATGAATGATTGTATGTTGTGTATTGATGGTGTCCTCAAGATCTTGGAATTTGTGGTTGAAGGAAGCAGTCATGTTTTGCACTTGATTACTGAAAGACTCATTTAGGTGTTGGAATTGATCTGTGACAAAAGTTTGAAGAAAGTTAAGTTTGTCCATGATCATACTGTTTGTGATGATGTCTTCAGCATGTGTTATGTTGTCTGGTTCTGGTGCTACTGCTGTTGCTGCTTCTGGTGCATCTTCTGATGCTGCTTCTGGTGCCACTACTGGGCCTGTTGTTGGTTCTGCTTCTTTTGCATTCACATCTTGGGCAGTTGATGAACTTTGTCTAAGATCACCCTTATGGACATAACTTTGAAGTGATTTACTCCAAACGATTTTCATACTGGGCAAAACACTTAAGTCCAACAGATTGTCTTTGGTGGTCTGGTACAGCACCTCGCATGAGAAATCAACCTTAAAATGATCCAGAATTCTTGTGACTTCTCTTGCTTAGGGTAATGCTATAGAATCTTTTGAAGCATATAGAACTGAACGAACAAAGTATGCCCAATTTAAATCAGCACCTTCTATCATAAAAATCATAACTTAAAGTTCAAATTCAGAGATATGTGAGTAGTTCCCTGCTTTTGGTATCAAATGTAACTTAAGAAATAATGTAGTAATTTGTTGTCAACAGTCAGATTACCAACACCATATCTTTGTCTAGCATACTCCGATCCAGACTGTGTGCATTTTCTTTCCATAGTGTCTTTGTCAAAATGGCACAACGAAATATAAGCATCATATTTAGTAGTGTTTACCCATTCACATAGATGTCCTGGACACATCTTCTGACCTTCACAAGGTATGTGTAGAATTTCCCCAAATATGTTTAGTGTCTAAATTGATAACCATTCCTTTAACTTTAGACACTAATTTATTCCCATCATTTTCTAGGTTACAGAAGAAAACCCTAACTAGCTCAGGATAAATGGGACCATTGTATCCAATAAATTCTTCCAATTTTTGAGCTTTCAGCAACTCAGGAAATTTAAACTTAGAAGGAATCAAGAGTACCAATTTTGGGGGTTACCAGCTTTTTGTCAGAGAAGTGGGTTCTGAATCTGTCCAGTTCTTCTGGGGAATGAAGTAATCTGGATAGGTCAGCCATGTTGTCGTTTTTTCGTTTCTTTGAAGGACCCACATAAGCAACCTTGGTTCTTGGTCCTCTTTTGCGTGCATCCATTTTTGAGAAGATGAAGTTTACAGTGTTTGGGGAATTTAGGGTTTTGATTTTGATTTCACAGTAATCACAGATGCAATGGATGATGAGGGGAAGGTTTAGATACGACTGTATGAACGTTTAGGGATAGGTTTGGATGAAGATTTTGAAGAGAAGAAATCAGAGACTTTGATTGTAATCGGCTACCAGTTTTTGTATTCGTAACCTAAAACTGTTAACAATCCCTTTTATATAAAAAAAATTCGAAACTGTATTCGACTACAGACTTGGTGTATTCGAATACAGATTTTTCTGGGAATGTGTATTCGACTACAACCTGTCTGTATTCGAATACGACAGTAAAGATTTCGTTTCAAAGTAAATTTTTTAACAATAAACAGACCAAAAAATATTTTAAACATGTAGCAAAACATACATAGATGTCAAAGAATCAAATATCAAGTAAAAGAAGATGAAAAATTTAAAATTAAAACTGCTATGACTTACAAAGCTTTCAAACCTTTTTGAGATCATTCTCATTTAGAATGCTTAGTTCCTTTTGGATATTGTAGAATGAATCTCTAGGTAATGGCTTTGTAAACATATCCGTTATCTAAGTACCACATTTTTTGAGATTCTTGTGTGTATTCCTACAAAAAAAGTTTATAGTTTTATTTGGTACCCAGAGTGCTTTGGGTCCTTGAATGTTAGTACCTTTCTTGACCCACACATAATGCTCTTGTGGAACACCAATGTTCCTAAAGTAACAAGCATTAGGTGTGTGACCATTAAGACCACAATAAAGACATTTTGGACTTGTTTTAGGAAAGCAAGGTTTCTTTTGAATAATACTTTTCTTAGAACAAAGATGATTCTTTTGAACAGCGATTACTTTCTTATTTTTAGATTGGTTACTTGCTTTTACAAAGATAGTTTTACCAATACTTGGTTTATCAAATTTTGAGTAACCAAGTCCACTTTTGTCATTTGAATATCTCTGCATGCTAAGTATATTTTCCAATCCAAATTGTCCATTTTCGTACCTTTCTATAACTCTATTCATTTGGACAATTTTAAAAGAAAGTGAATCATATTTAATGCATGTAGAAATCTGTTTTTGTTTTTCAGAATTTTGTTCCATAGTGTCAATCTTTTCATTTAGGGATAAAATCTGTTTCTTTTGATTTGACACTACTTTGTATAGATTTTACATTCATTATGTAGTTCTTTAATGGCTTGTTGTGCATCATTATCTTCAACACAAGAATCATCATTATCATAACAAATAGTATTACTACTAACCTCTTCTTCATTATCAGAATGATGAGATGCCATCAAAGCAACATTAGCGCATTCCTCATTATCTGAATTTGATGAAGAACTTACTTCATTATCTTCCCACGATATGTATGCCTTTTTGAGCTCCTTCCTTTTGTTAGCATTTTTCTTGATAAGGTTAGGACATTCTGCTTTCATATGTCCTTCTTTCCCACATTCAAAGCAAGTGACATTCTGATTTGTAGTGAAGACATCTTTCTTCCTGAAGGTTTTCTTCTTCTTAAATGTTTTATCGTTTTGAAGAAACTTACCGAACTTTTTAACCAGGGAAGTGATGTTTTCATCTTCATCTGAATCTTCTTCATTTATCATTTCTTTTGATTCTTTTTTCAATGCTATATTATTTGTTTTCTTCTCTAAATTCTCATTCTTTTCCAGTCTTTCTAATTCTATTTCGTGTTCTTGTAACTTTCCAAAGAGTGCTGAGAGTGACATTTTTGACAAACTTTTCTTTTCAGAAATTGCTGTCACTTTTGGCTGCCATGCTCTGGTTAATGATCTTAGAACCTTTAGGTTCAATTCATCATTAGTAAAGTTCTTGCCAAGTGCTGTTAAGTGGTTTGTTAAGTGGGAAAAGCGTTTCTGCATGTCCAGGATTGCTTCTCCTGGTTGCATTCTAAACATTTCGTATTCTTGAGATAAAGTGTTCAGTTTTGAACGTTTTACCTCAATTGTTCCTTCATGGGTTACTTCCAGAGTATCCCATATCTCTTTTGCTGTTTTGCAGTGGGATATGCGAAAGAATTCATCCATACCCAATGTTGATTGTAACATATTTTTTGCTTTCTTATCAAACGGTACTTTTCTCTTTTCATCGTCTGTCCATGAGGCTTTTATTTTTATTTCCTCTTTATTGTTGATAACTGTTGTTGGAACATATGGACCGTTTTCTCCAACCTCCCATATGATATCTCCTTGAGCCTCAAGGTATGCTTGCATACGTATTTTCCAAAAATCATAATGTTCACCCGACAAAGCAGGGTGGTTTGTTACTACTACCACCATCTCTAAAAACAGGTTGTGCGGAAGCCATGAATCTAGGAGCAAATTACCAAAAACCTGCTCTGATGCCAATTGTAAGAACAGAGTTACACCTAAGAGGGGAGTGAATTAGGTGTTGGACAATTTTTCTGTTTTTAGAGTTTTGGAGATTGTTTAAGTGACTGTTTAAAGTTTGTTAAATCTTGCTGTGTTAGTAAATGAAAACTGTAAATGACAGAAGGTAAAAACACAGAGAAATTTATCCTGGTTCCCCTTACAACCAAGGGTACATCCAGTCCTCTTGCACACCACAAGAGATTTCCCACTTTCTGTTAGAATAAGTACAAGTCTAACCGTAAGACTTCAATTACAAATTCCTAACAATATTCCTAAGATAGTACACCAGTATCTTAGTTTACAACACTTGAAGAAAATACACCACTTTCTTCAAATAATAACTTTAATGATTTTTACAACAATGTTCTTAATTAAGAACAACAGGATATAACAGTTTGTGCAAGGATACCAATCCAAAATACTTCCAAGTACAATAGAGAACCTTTCTCAATGATATGAAAATGTAGAGCATGTACTTGAAGTATGAAAATATAACTTTGAAAAGATCACAAAATATTTCAGAAAGTTGTTCAAAGTTCGTGGTAGGATTGATTAGTTTAAAATTGAAGATTTGAAGTATTTATATTCCAAGATAATACTTCAGATCAATGGCAATAATTCTCAAACGTTTTGATGAACTTGTGCAATGTTTCAAAACTGAAAAGTTGCATTGTTTCGAAGTTGTATTCGAATATAGTCTTAGTGTATTTGAATACACTTCTATAACGTTCTGTTTATATTTGAAATTTGAACCTTGTAGTCGAATACAATATCTTGTAGTCGAATACAAGTACGGGATTTTTGCCACTGACTTGAGTTGTATTCGAATACACAAAGCTGTAGTCGAATACAAATGCTTAAAATTAGCTACTGACTTGAGTTGTATTCGAATACACACAGCTGTAGTCGAATACAAATGTTTAAAATTAGCTACTGACTTGCAATCTGTATTCGACTACGACACTTCGTATTCGAATACAGATCTTCAGTTTTAGCTTCTGATTTATAGTCTGTATTCAACTACGATACTTCGTATTCGAATACAGATTTCCAGTTTTGTAAAAACTTTATTTTCAAACAAATGTTTATGTTCTTAAATATTTATAAAACATTTTAATGCAAATGCTATCAAGATGGTTGTCATAATATTGTACTTTAAAATGTATTTTAATTTAATATCAAATGCTTTTACCTAAATATAAATTTGAAAGATAAGTTGCTTAAAATCCTTTTTCCTTTTTGATCAAGGATCTTTTTGTCTTCATCAAAATGTAGATCTATAATTTTCAATATATTAATTTTAAGTACAAAATAAGATTACATGGAGTGCTTTTGTAAACATCAAAATCCTAAGTACTTAGAACCAACTTGGTTTCAACAGTCTAACTGCAAGACTTGTGTGACTAACTCCTAACAATCTTCCTAAGATAGCACACCACTATCTTAGTTTACACCTTCATCTTGATCACTTTTCTTGGTCTTTGTCTTCATAAAAAACATAAGTATCTGTTGCACATTTACATTTTCCCCTTTTTGATAATGACAAAACCTTGTTGTTGAAATTTCTAAGAATTTTGATTTCTCCCCCTTAATTCATGATTACTCCCCCTTTGAATTTGAGTTCATGCCATCATGTGTTGAATGTTTCGAAAACCTAAATTTTTTAACAAAAGTATATATACCAATTCCCCCCCCCCCCTTTTGACATGATCAAAAAGGAAGAAACATAACGTAATAGACAAATATGCATTTATACAAGTATCCAAAGTACATAGAGACGAACAAACATCACACAAAGATGAGAATAAAACCATAAATTAAGAAAATGATGTCTAAGTCAACATAAGAAATTTTTACAAACCATTTGCATAAAGTTTGAAACAAAATAACATTTAAGCACAATAAAATAAACTACAACATCCAGACTACATTGGATCATCTGTTAGGTTGTGAAATTGGTCAATTTTAAGGGATAGGCCATTTAGTTCATTTATCAAAAACTCTTGGTTCTAGGCAATGGTTGTCTCAATGTTTTGGAAGCGGTTACTAATGGAGGTGTTCATAGTTTAAAACTTTTCAGTGATGAAGGTTTGAATGGAGTTGAGTTTGTCCATAACCATGCGATTTGAGACGTTGTCATCATCCGATGCTATTTCTTCAGCTTCTGCTCTAGCTTCATCCTGAGCAGCCTTAGACGATTGTCCAAGATCGCCGTTATGAATATATGTTTGAAGTGGCTTGCTCAAGACAATCTTCATACTTGGTAACACATTTAAGTCCTACACATTGTCTTTGGAGGGAGTATACATTACTTCTCCTGAAAAATCCACCTTAAAGTGATCCAAAATCCTTGTGATCTCTTTTGCATATGGTAAACCTATGTCATCTTTGGCAGCAAACATAACAGATCGAACAAAGTAGGACCAATTTAGATTAGTCCCTTCTAGCATAAAGAACATAATCTGAAGCTCAAATTCTGCTATTTGTGAGTAGTTGCCTGCTTTAGGGACCAGAATGTAACTTAGGAAGTAATGTAACAACCTGTTTTCAACAATCAAATTCCCAACACCATATCGCTGCCGAGCAAACTCAGAACCAGCCTGTGCCCGTTTCTTTTCCATGGTATTTTTATCAAAACCGCACAACGAAACATAAGCATCATACTTAGTAACATTTTCCCATTCACATAAATTTCCAGGCTAAAGTTTCTGACCTTCATATAGTAACTGTAGAATCTCTCCAATGGTTTGATTATCTAACTTGATATTTTTTCATTTTACTTGTGATATCAGTTTCAAGTCGTCTTTCTTAAGATTGTAGTAAAATACCCTAACTAAGTCAGCATAGATTGGTCTATTATAACTTATGAAGGGTTCTAAATGTTGTGTCCTAAACAACTCAGGAAATTTAAATGCTGAAAAAGATTCAAGTGTACCATATTTGGGAGCGATTAACTTCTTCTCCGAGTAGAAGGTTCAGAACCGGTCAATCTCTTCAGGTGTATAGAGTAATCTAGAGAGGTCTGCCACATTATCATTCTTAGCCCTCCTCTTTGAAGGACTTACTGCAACATGCTTGGTTCTGGTTCCTCTTTTTCGTGCATGCATGGAAAAGCATAAAGAAGATGGGGTTTTAAGGTTTTTGGGACAAATTTGGGGATTTGGGGTTTTGATTTTGACGTAACTTAGATGCAATTGATGATGGGTTAAGGATTTGGTAATGTTTGCATGTATGTTTGGATGAGATTTTGGAGAAATGGAAGGGGATGAGATTTCTGTATTCGGCTACTGAAAATAGTGAAAAACCCTAAATTTGCAAAATTGTATTTATATGCAAAAATATTCAAATTTGTATTCGGCTACGCATTGGTTGTAGTCGAATACAGATTTTTTTGAAAACGTGTATTCGAATACAAGCTAAGTGTATTCGGCTACGAAAAGAATTTTTTTTATTTTTAAGTCGAATTTTTAATGAAAATCAATTTTTAAAAGATAAAATCATGTAACAAACACTTATTCAAACATCAAGTGAAGATGAAGATTTAAGAAATTATATGAAATGACTTACAAAGCATCAGTACCTTGTTTTAAAGATCATTTTCATTAAGAATCCCAAGTTCTCTTCGTATCTTATAGAATGAATCTTTAGGTAAAGGCTTTGTGAAGATATCTGTTAGTTGATCATGTGTATCCACAAAAGTAACTTCAACATTTCCTTTGAGAACATGATCGCGCAAAAAGTGATGACGTATGTCAATTTTGTCCGAGAATGCATGACCGGGTTTATTTGTGATATTTATAGCACTAGTATTGTCACACCTTAGAGGAATACATCTGAGATCAAGTCCATAGTCACATAATTGCTACTTGAGCCATAGAATATGTGCACAACAACTGCCTGCTGCTATGTATTATGCTTCAGTAGTGCTTAGAGCCACACATGCTTGCTTTTTACAGGACCGTGACACTAATGCATTACCTAAGATATGACAAGTGCCGCTTGTGCTTTTTGATCTGTTTTACATCCTCCATAGTCAAAATCAGAATAACCAACAAGATTGCATATACTACCTTTTGGATATCATAAGCCAACATTGGTTGATCCTTTCAAATATTTCATTATTCGCTTTACTGTTGCAAGAGGTGATTCCTTAGGATCTGCCTGAAGCTTTGCACATAAACAAACACTAAACATAATATCTGGCCTACTGGCCATTAGATATAAAAGCAAACTAATCATACCTCGATACTTTGATATATCTATTGATTTATCGGATTCTTCTTTATCGACATAGGTTTCGGAGCCCATAGGAGTTGCACTTTCTTTACTATTTTCCATCTCAAATCTTTGTAACAGTTCCTTACAGTACTTTGCTTGATTGATGAAAATGTCATTCTTGAATTGCTTGATTTGAAGTCCAAGGAAATAATTTAACTGACCCATCATGGACATTTCAAATTCTCCTTGCATCATCAAAGAGAATTCTTCACATAATTCATTATTGGTTGATCCAAATATGATATCATCAACGTAGATTTGAACAAGTAAGGCTTTATCATTAATCCTTTTAATGAACAATGTTGCATCTACCTTACCATTTTCAAATCCTCTTTCACATAGAAAGTTACTTAGCCTATCATACCAAGCTCTTGAATCTTGTTTCAAACCATAAAGGGCTTTTTCTAATTTGAATACATGTGAAGGATTCTTGAAGTCTTCAAAGTCGGGTGGCTGTTTCACATAGACTTCCTCATTGATGTAACCATTTAGGAAAGCACTTTTGATATCCATCCGAAATAATTCAAAATTCATAGAGCAAGCATAAACAAGTAATAAACGGATTGCTTCTAATCTTGCTACCGGAGCAAATGTTTCATCAAAGTCGATCCCTTCTTTTTTGTTGTATCCTTGAGCGACCGACCTTGCCTTGTTTCAAACAACTATACCGTTTTCATCTAGTTTGTTCTTAAACACCCATTTGGAACCAATGATGTGTTTATCGCCAAGATTTGGAACAAGTTCTCAAACCTTGTTTTTTTCAAACTGGTTTAGTTCTTCTTGTATGGCAAGTATCCATTGGTCGTCCTTAAGGGCTTCATTTACTTTAGAAGGTTATATTTGAGATTTAGCCCTGTAGTAACTCCTTTGTTTAGCTTTTGTCATTTTGAAACTTTGTTTATGTATTTTGACATTTTGAAAAATTATTTTGATGCATATGCTAAAAGTATATGGTTCTCATGTGCATTTGAAATATAACATTATTAGATTACATCATATACCTTATACTCTAAGACACTTTAGCATTTTGACACTAGTTGACTTTATTGTTGACTTCATCTTGATCACTTGTCTTGGTCTTTGTCTTCATCAAAAATATAAGTTTCTTTTGCACATTTACACTTTATGCGACATGTGAGACTCAATCTACATGTGAGACTCAATCTTGGATGACTAAAGAGAATAGTCAGTTAAAAGAGGATTTTTATTCTTCTCAATTGTGGTGGATATGTCCCAAATGCCTAGTTGTTGGGGCATGACAATACTTTCTTCTATATACCAAGTACATGAGATTTTTATCCAAAAGAAGGAAGTTAAATTATGGAATGTTTATCCAAACTCATTATCCACTTTAACTTGAGTGTTGAAGCGTCAAGCTATTGACGTAAAAATAGCTCTTCATGGGAGGCAACCCATGAAGGGTAACTTAGTAATTTACTACTTGTAAATGTATTGATGAATGAATTAATTTATCCCCAAATTTGATTTGTTCTGAATTTGATTTACCTATAAGATTTGATTTTGTGCATTGGTTAAACTTTTTATGTTTATTCATGCTCCATGTGTCAGAATTATAACTTTCAACTTGCATCATTGAGTATTTTTTTTACCATCTATGTCTATTAACTATATTTGAGGTGATGATTTCTGATTCGTTTAGCATGATGTTTGAAAACTCAAATTTTCTTAACCTACCTTGTGAGCTTTGAGCTAAAACACTTAATTTTTTTGCATTGTGTGATATTCTGTCAATGTATCATTTATTCAAAACATGCACCTTTTCTTTCTACAATTGTTTACTTGTAATTTGTGCATACACTGAGCCAATTTTCTTTGGTGCCTTATGAGCCTCTTTGCCAACCCTAAATTATTATTCTTTTTTTATCTCCTTTGCGCATGTATCCCTTTCTTTGTGTTACTTAGCCATATTACAAGTCAATTGCTCAAATTATTTGAATCTTAAACCTTACTTGGAGTTAGGTAGGATCTTGATTTTATGACTTGACATAATTCTATGTTTGGAGTGGGATACAAGAGAGTCAAAGAGTAGAAACCCGTTGAAAGTAAATTGTTTTATAAAAAAAATTAGAAAAAAAAAACAAAAAGATAAGAAAAAAATGTATGTTATGAAATTAGGTGAATAAAAATAGATTTCTAATGTAGTTTACTAGCTAATGAATTGTCAAAATATTGGTGGAAAAATAAAATGAAAAGCAGGTTTGCCAAATTCCTAATCGTAAACTTACTCACGACAACAAATTTGTTTATTGGAGATGGGCTTACTGCAGTGGTTGTGTGGAACCGCCTCCAATTGATCTTTTTTGCGGAAAAGCTGATCTTAATATGTTACACGAAGATAGATAACCATAACACAAAAAACTTATTTTTATGTGTTACACGAGGATATATAATCATTACTAAAAATAGATCTTCATGTATTACATGATGATAGATAACAACAACAAATTTTACATCTCTATGTATTGCATGAAATTTGTTCATGTGTTTCATGAAGATGAAAGTGTTTTTGATGGAAAAAGAAATAATAAAATCTTCTTTAAAAAAAAACTAAAAAAAAAACGTTAGTTTTACATTTACCATATATAATCCGCAGAACAATTAAAATTATCCTCTTTTACCTTTACCAATAGAATATTTATGGAAACTAATTTTAAAAAAAATTGATTTATTTTATAAATAAAAAACACAGCTTTTCTGTATAAATAAATACTTTATTCACAAACTCAAATCCGTGAGTAATTTACTATAAATATATGAATGTTTTCTTGTAAGGAATTCCTAAATCATACACTGTATGCATAAATTTATTGAGAATAATACGCATAAATATCTTAAAACATTGTATTCATAATTAGATTTAGATTTAAATATATTTACATATTTAGAATAAGATATAATTAGGATATGAAATTTACATTTTTGTTTAGAATATGTTTAAGATTTGTTCCTTATTTTCAAGATATAATATAAAAATAGGTTATTCGGATATGATATAGGAGTATGTTATTTATTGCAACTTAGCTTTATATATAGAACAATGAATAAAAGTTTATGATATGAAATTTAACAAACAAAAAAAGAAGATTTCTTTATACAAAAACTGATCTTAATGTGCTACATGAAGATTGATAACCATAATACAAAAAACTTACTTTTATGTGTTACATGAGGATATATAACCATAACTATAAATCGGTCTTAATGTATTACATGATGATAGATAACAACAACCAATACTACATCTTTATGTATTACATGAAATTTGTTCATGTGTTTCATGAAGATGTAAGACTGTAACCAAAGACTATTTCTTTATGTGTTTTATAAAGATGTAGGGTTATAATCAAAGAATACTTTTTTATGTGTTTCGTGAAGATATATGGCTAAAAAAAACTACATACTTTTGTGTTACATGAAATACACTCATGTTTACACGAAGAAAATGAAGGAAAACAAAACCACAACAAGAGATATCATACATCAAGATATTCAATCAAGAAGGAATATGTGAAGAAAAAAATATCACATCGATAAGGTACAAAGGGGTTGAAGATGCAATTTCTTTTTGAAAAAGATATTTGGTCAATGAGGAGTATTGCGAAGAACATGTCTACGCATCTTTAAAAGATTATATATATATATATATATATTTATAATTTTATTTATATTTAATTATATTTTATTTGTAATAAAATATTATTAAGTAATTATATAATTTATATTTTTGTTTACGATTCGTGGCTTGTTTTGAGGATATAGACGCAACAAATAATACCTCAATGATCTCTACCAATTGACTAACCCAAGCTTCTCCAAGAAACAATGGCTGAAATAATAAAACATAGTCATCTACTATATAATTTCAATACATTTAATGCATTTTCAAATTTCACAACTCAAATATATTTGTTTATACAACTATTGTGACACAAATACTAATCTAATGTGTTACTATGAATCAACCTAATTCCTAATTAGACAGTAATGAGTTTCAAAACAAAAAACTCATCCTCAGCTTCAAAATAAAACAGTTGAAAAGTAAGAAATTTATACAAAATCAAGAAACCAATCCATGGAAAAAAGAGTAATTTTTGGGTTAAAAAGGAAGAAGGAAGTTAGTTTTTAAACAAAAATTGGGTTTTTTAGATTTGAAGCATAAAGTGAGCAAAATATAATAATAGAAGACTCACCATCGAAAGAGAGGATACCACGATGCCAATACAATTCAACGTTATTGTTTCATAAAAAAAAAATTGAACAAAGAAAAAATGGAAGACAACGAAGAAACTCAGTACAAAAAGGAAGAACATGAAAGAGAAAAAAAGGATAAGATGTCCAGAAATGACCTTAACATGGACGATGAGATGAGGATGACATCGACGAAATTGCTCCTCTTCAAAAACCGATCGGACTAGAGGTAGGTTTTATAATGGGATGCACAAAAAGTGCCTCATTTTCTCTGATATGATAGTTTGGTGGTCGGATCTAGTTTGAGGCGGTGGTGAAATGAGAGATAGAGTGAAAGCGAAAAACGGTTTTTGAGAGAACGGAAATCCTATTCCCGAGTTTTGGGAGAATGACTAAGAGTGTTTTTAGAGAAGAAGATGAAAATGTTTCTGATCGAAAAAGAAATAATAAAATCTTTTTTAAAAAATAATTAAAAAACGCCAGTTTTACATTACCCACGTATAAACATTTAAAATTATCCTTTTACCTTTATCTACAGAATAACTGTGAAAACTATTTCTTTTTTTAAAAATTGATTTATTTTATAAGTAATACACATGACTTTTCCGTAGACAATAAATACCTTATTCACAAAATCTAATCCGTGAGTAATTTTCAGTAGATATATGAATTTTTTTTGTAGGAAGTTCCTAACTTGTATATTATATGTATCCATGTATTGAGAATAATATGCATAAATATCTTAGAATATTTTATTTATAATTAGATTTAGATTTAAATATATTTAATATTTAGAATAAAATATCATTAGGATATATAATTTATATTTTTGCTTATAATATGTTTAGGATTTGTTCCTTATTTTAAAGATATAATTTAGAAATAGGTTATTAGGATATGATATAGGAGTATGTTATGTATTGCAACTTAGCTCTAAATAGAGAGCAATGAGTAAAAGTTTATGATATGAAATTTCACATAAAAAAAGAGATTTATCTATACATAATATATCATATATAATTCCGCGTCCACAAATACAAACAACAAAAAAAGAAACCATTTGTGATGTCACGGTTTACATGAAGAATATGAAGGAAAACAAACGCACAACAAGAGACATCATACATCAAGATATTCAATAAAGAAGAAATAAGTGGAAAAAAAACCTAGCGCATCGACAAGGTACAAAGAGGTTGAAGATGCATTTCTTTCTAAAAAAGATATTTAATCAATGAAGAGTGTTGAGAATAATATTACTACATATCTTTAAAAGATTTTATTTATATTTATATTTACATATATATTTTATTTACGATAAGATATTATTAGGGCATATAATTTATATTTTTGTTTATGATTTGTTTCTTATTTTAAGGATATGGTTTTGAAATATGTTATTAAGATATGATATAAAAATATGTGATGTATTTAAATTTAGTTTTATATATAGAGCAATGAATTAAAGTTCATGTGATGATATTTTACACAAAAGAAAGAGATTTCACGATACAAAAGCGATACTTCACAACAACAAAAAAGATCTATTTATAAAAAAATATATTATATATAATTCTGCATTCGCAAATAAAATAAAAAACCATCAAAATTGATATCACTACACTTTGATTAAATTGATCAATAATATTTTAAATAAAAGTATTGCTTTAATTAAATAAATGCAACAAATAGATCAACACATAAACTGCTCATTATCCACATTCTATTAGGGTTTGTTTGAGAGTTTAGAGGAGATGAGAATGAAGAGTTTTGAAAAACAGAAGGTTGAATTGAAAAGAATGAAAGACTTTAGAAGGGGAGGACTTTAAGGGTTTATTTTTCTTCATAATACAAAATCCTTTAATTTGGGAGATTAAAAAATTGCCTTAGAGGATGATTTTTGAGTGCTTTGATAAATTCTTCAAATCCAATCTATGTTGTTATAATACTCTTCATATTAAAAATATATTAATCATGCGTATTCATTTATCGTTAATCTTTCTATACAAAAATTACTCCAAAACAGTGGAAAATTTTATCTACATTTTCCACTTTTCCCCTCCCCTCCCCTCCTCTCCCATTCCTCAAAACTCTTAAACAAAGCTTAAAGAAAAAAGAAAGATTTAGAATTTAGTTATGATTTGGTGAAAATTATTTATGTTAATTACTTTATGAACACTTGTATAAATGAGTTTTGTATCCTAATTGTAACCAACGATTCAAATTGCGGACCGCATCATGTGATGCGACCACAATATTGCGGGAGCGCAATTGCGACATGATTGTAATTCCAATAAAATACCACATCACAATGCCGCAACAGGCGCAAGCCAGTAGGTGCAATGACTGCATCACACCGCATCAAATCCAAACTATTCAAAGTGGATCACCAATGATGGTCTATTGTGTTCGATGTTACTTGGAAACATGAAGGAAGAAGTGCTGACTATGGTCAACGGTAATACCACATATGAGATATGGACCTCCATTGAAGAACAACTACTGTCGACGACAATAGAGAAGACATGAGGTTTGAAAAACATGTTAATGAAACTTTTCGTGTTGCTATGCTTACTAAACAACCTTACCCTTCGTTTAGTCAGTTTATTTAGCTCCCCAAGGGCATGAGCAGATACAAGATGTTCGAAAGGAATGAAGAAAAGAATTTAATGAAGCAGAAAAAAAACTTTCTTTAGCTAGAGAGGACGAGGTTGAAACAAACATGGCGGTAGAGGTTACTTTAAATCCCAATGAAGAGGATTCACTCCGGTGAATCGATATAATGGACAACAAAATAATGAGTTCTCTTTTAAGTAAAACCACATTTTAAATAGAGAAAAGCCACGTCAAAATACTCAAACCAATGAGTGTAAAATAGTCTGTCAAATAAGTAAGAAACCAACCGATGAAGCAAAAGACCAATCTTTCATTATAGATTTTGGAGCCACATCTCACAAGATCAATTATGCAGGTAATCTTTCATATATTAAGCCTTATCATGGAAAAGATGTAATATATGTCGGTGATGGAAATAGCATAATAATAACAAATATTAAGAATGTGAATGTCATTAATATAACAGGTTAGCCCCAGTTACCAACAATGTTATTCAGAATCTTCTCGTTCCCCTTTTCCACCCAATTAAGGATTAGTGAATTTTTTCCTTCCTTAGGAATCAAACCTGGTACCTAGGGGATAAGTACCGCCATTCATTCCTTCCCACTACCAATTGAGGGATTTTTTAGTCCCATTACTAATAGTACATTATTTATAGAAGTTGAGGGATTTTTACCAACTATGTCGTGTCCAATGTCCTGGCCTTTGCTAGTTAAACTTCTAGGATAACTGTGATCTTAGGTCTCCACTTGCTAGTTAAACTTCTTTGGATCTTCTTGACATGATCAGTAATTGTATAGCTCTTTTCAAGTACTCTTAACCCTAAGACCAGGATTGAAATCTGGTAAACATAGTCTCAATTTTTTCGTCTTCCTCCATCTGAAACAACTCACACTTTTTGACCAGAAGATTTGCCTTTGCCTCTTGAACCTACTTGCTTTCTTAATAAGTTAAAAATTAAATTATCATAAATGCTCTTTGTTGTCTCCTTGTTGGTACACTTGTAAAACTCCTTGAAAGAGATTGCATTTATCGTGAATGTTCTAGAATTATGATACATGTTGTACATATTCTTCTAGTCATCATTCATCTTCTTTCTTGAAATTTCAGTATCATCTTCTTTTGTTGGAGCAGTATAACCATCTTCCACAAAGTCTAAAAGTTCAAGATATTGAGAAATAAAGAAACTCTACAGCCTGACCTTCCAGTACTCAAAATTTTCTTCATCAAATATAGGTGGTCTGTTGATGTTTCCTCTAGAAGCTTCTTTACTGAATCTAGACATGTTGAATCCTTAGATCTTTCGTCAAACACTATAAAGTGCTCAATCTTGAGATCGAGCTCTGATGCCAGTTGAAGGTGTGAAAATATGAGAAGGGGGTCGAATTGTGTTTGTCTAAGTTTAAAACTGTTTTCTTGATTCTAATTTTGATCCTAGTTTGGTAACTTAATAGTTTATATTAATAATCGGCAACAATATATAGACAAAACGAAAGTAAAAAATAACACACCAGATTTTATTTTGGTTCACTAGCAACTTGGTTGCAAATGTCTCAGTGTAATCAATACCTTATTGTTGATTGTACCCTTGTGCAACCAGTCTAGCCTTGCTTCTCAAAAACTTCTCCTTTTTCATTTGATTTGTTCCTTAATACCCACTTGGTTCCAATGGGTCTCTTATCCTTTGGTCTTGGTACTAGATCCCAAATATCATGTCTTTTAAAATTATTAAGCTCTTCTTGCGTTGCAAGTATTCATCCATTATCTTCCCGTGCTTCATCAATAGAGGTGAGTTCAATTGATGAGAGCAGACCAAATAATGTAGTGTCATTTAGTGATGATTTGGTTTTCTAAGGATCATTTGTACTTCTAATTATAAGAGTATCTGGATGAGATGACTTGTATTTCCATCCAATTTTAGCTTTTGAATTGACTTGATTGGTCCTGACTTGATCAGATTCATATTGTGATGTTTCGTCAAGTTCTTCTGATTTTCTTGTATCTTCCGGTTCCTGTAAACCCACAATATCTTCAACTTGCTTGGACTTTTCAAGGTCAAGTTGTTTGTCATCAAACTTAACATGTATTGACTTTTCCACTATGTGAGTCTCCCTATTGAACACTCTGTAAGCTTCGGATCTTTCAGAGTATCCAAGGTAGGAACACTTTTGTGAATGAGGATCAAATTTGCCAAGATTATCTTTAGTATTTAAAACATAGGATACATAACCAAACTGATGAAAGTAAGAAATGTTGGGCTTTTTACCTTTCCACAATTCATAAGGGTCTTATTCAAATTAGGTCTGATACATACTCTGTTCTAAATGTAACATGAGGTATTGACTGCTTCTGCCTAAAAATGCTTAGCAACATTCATTTTGTACATCATAATGCGAGCCATTTCTTGAAGAGTACAATTATTTCTTTCCATAACTCATTTTGTTGAGGTGTTCTAGGGGATGAGAAATCGTGCAATATACCATTTTCTTCACAGAATTACTAAAAAAGGTTGTTCTTAAATTCTCCACCATGATCACTACGGATAGGTACTATAGATAATTGATTCTCATTTTACACTTGTTTGCAAAAGGTAGTGAACACCTTGTGAGACTCATCCTTGTGTTTAAGGAACTTAACCTATGTCCATCTAGAATAATCATCAACAATGACCAATGCATATTTTTTAAATTCAACGAGGCAGTTTTAACTGGACCAAAAAGGTTAAAGTACATAAGCTATAAAGGTTTGCTTGTGGAAACAATATTCTTTGATGCAAAAGAACACTTAGTTTGTTTCCCTGCTTGACAGGTCTCACAAAGAACTTTAGATTTGAACTTAAGATTTGGCAAGCCTCTAACAAGTTGGAATTTGTTTAATTTTGAGGTTAACCTCAAATTGGCATGGCCTAATCTCTTGTGCCAAATCAATTGCTCGTGTCTCACAGACACAAAGCATATGACCTTTTGTTCTGCTAAGTTAAAAAGGTTGATTTTATAAAGGTTCCCTTACCTTTGGTCAATAAATAGAACATAACCATCATTTTGACCTATAGCTCTACAACACTTTTGACTAAAGACTATGTTATAACTACTATCACTTAATTGACTTATGCTAAGTAGGTCATGTTTTAGTCCCTTTACTAATAGTACATTATTTATAGAAGTTGAGGGATTTTTACCAACTGTGTCGTGTCCAATGTTATGGCCTTTCTAATTTCCTCCATAAGTAATTGAGCCTTTTTTGATCAATGTTAAGTCTTGGAACATAGACCTTTCTCCCATCACATGTCACGAGCATCCACTGTCTAGGTACCATAACTGGTGTTTCAACTTGACTGCTAAGAACATCTCAATTTCTTCGTCTACAGGTTCAATGTCAGATTCATAATCAACACCAGCCATCAGAGCCATATTGGCTTATTTTTCATCAGCATAGGATTCATCATAGTCATCCCATGTGACAATTAGAACTTTCTTCTTGGACTTTGAATCTTTCCTCTTAAACTTTTCTTTCTTCAGATTTGGACATTCTTGTTGGAACCAAGTTGGTTCTAAGTACTTAGGATTTTGATGTTTACAAAAGCACTCCATGTAATCTTATTTTGAACCTTGAATTATTACATTAAATGCCACCAGAAAATGAAGTTTCCAGAGGCAGAAGATGAAGACACCAGAAAATGCATCCAGAAGGTACCAGAGGATGCATCCTAGAATTACCAGAGGATATCTTTGCTGGCCCATATAAGAAGGAAGCAAAGTCAGAAGGAGACCTGGACCAGAAGGAAGCCTGCCATAAGGATACTTGATCCAGACCAGTAGGAGTCATAAGTCAGACTTAATCCAGAAGTTATTATGATCAGAAGATGGCCTGACGGTGAAATGATAAACAACCATACTTGATCCAGACTTAATCAGAGGATAAGTTAAAGGGTCCAGAACAAGAGAATCAATCTAGATTTGACACAGACCAGAAGATAGCATGGTTCAGGGTATGAAACTAAGTCCAAACCAGAAGAAATGATCTCCAGATTTGATCCAGAACTGATCCAAAACAGAAGGTAAAATGTCCAGACTGAAATATTATTTGTCCATATTTAATTTTAGTTTAATCCAGACCAAGTCCAGAATTGGTCCAGATCAGAGGGAAGATATTCAGATCAATGGTCCAGATTTAAGTATATGGCCCAGTGTTGGCTGAGATCAGAAGATCAAACCATGGCCTAGTGTTGGCCGAAATCAGAAGGTCAGAATGTATGGTCCAGCATTGGCCGAGATCAGAGGATCACATCAGATCAGTTTTCCTGACCAGGTTGGCCGAGATCAGAAGATCAGAAAGTGTGGTCCAGGGTTGGCCGAAATCAGAGGATTACAGCAGATCACTTAGTATGGTCCAGATGTGGACTAGCGCAGAAGATCAAACGATCCAGATTTAATAATGAGGATTAACGGTGGAGATTTAATTTAATTTGATCAAAGTATTAAAAGGATTTGTTACAAAAATAAAGTGAAGTCGTATGGGAGTTTAGAAGCTGTTGGCGAGAAGAAACTAAAGACATGATTGTCCAGTTATTTTTGAAAGCAAATCTAAAGCTTAAAAAGATATGTTTTTTATTTAAGTGAAGCCCGATTGGTCAAGATATTTTTGCAAGAGAATCCAGCAAGATACAGCTCGAAATTAAGTTTGGAATAGACCCTAATTCACATCTATAAAAGGAGGCTCAAGGCAGAATACTTAGCATCGAAAATCACAAAAGAGTCATACACTTCCAAAAGCAAACACTCAAGTTTTCAGTGAGGTTAATTGTGAGTTCCAGCTTTTCAGAAGCAAGCACTCGTGTTATTTTCTTTCCCTTGTGTTAGATCTAAGTTGTTGAAGTAGAGTCTACAATCTGAGGGAGTCAGAAGGGGTAGCAGATTACTTGGCAATTAGATTCAAGGCATTGTAATTCCTTCTACAATCTGGGGTTGTCAGATTGGTAGGAGAAGACTTGACTTAGGAAGTCAAGGTGCTGTATTCCTCAAGAGTATAGGATTGTTAGACTGTTTGAGAAGACTGACTTGGAGGGTCAGTGGAACTGTTGTAATTCAAGGTTTGAATTAGTGAAATCCTTCAAGGTGAAGGGATTGGACATAGCCTCGTTAACAGTGAACCAGTATAAAATTTTGTGTTTTTATTTTTACTTTATATTTGCTGCTAACTCTGTTTTATTCATACATCAAGTTTTGTTTTAAAACCGCAAAAACAGAAAAAGTATTCAAGTTAGTCAAACACAATTCAACCCCCCATTCTCGTGTTTACACCTTCACTTCTAACTTGGCATGTCCAGGTGCATTGCATCCATAATAGATGATGCTTTTCTTATCATATTTTTCATCATTTCCTCTACTAAATTGCTTGGAACTGTTCTAAGGGAAAGATTTCCTCTTACTTTGCCACAACCTCTAAATTCTTCTAGATATGAAGGAAAACTCCATTTCCTTTGAATCTTCATTCTGATTCAGTAAATCATTATCTCCTAATTTTTCTTCTGCTTGCAAGGTTTTCTCCTACTTGGATTTGCAAGCCAAATTCTTGTTCTTCTTCTTGGGCTCATATTCTTTAAGCTCAATTTCATGAGATCTGAGAGAGCTGATTTATTCTTCCAATTTAAGAGCATTTAGATCTTTTGCTTCTTGGAAAATTGTGATCTTAGGTCTCGACTTGTTGAGTAAATTTCTTTGGATCTTTTTGACATGATCAACAATTATATAGCTCTCTTCAAGTACTATTAACCATGAGACCAAGGTTCGAAATCTGGTGAACATAGTCTGATTGTTTTTGTCTTCCTCCATCTAAAACAACTCATACTTTTTGACCAGAAGATTTGTCTTTGCCTCTTGAACCTGCTTGCTTCCTTCACAAGTCAAAATTAAATTATAATAAATGATCTATGTTGTCTCTTTGTTGGTACACCTGTAAGACTCCTTGAAAGTGATTGCATTTATCGTGAATGTTCTAGAATTATGATACATCTTGTACATCTTTTTCTGGTCAACATTCATCTCATTTCTTGGAATTTCAATATCATCTTCTTTTGTTGGAGCAGTATTACCATCTTCCAGCAAGTCCCAAAGTTCAAGATCTAGAGAAATAAAGAAACTCCTCAGCCTGACCTTCCAGTTCTCAAAATTTTCTCCATTAAACATAGGTGGTCTGTTGATGTTTTCTCTAGAAGCTTCTTCACTGAATCCAGATATGTTGAATTCTTGGATCTTTCCTCAAACACTATAACGTGCTCAACCTTGAGATCGAGCTCTAATGCCAATTAAAGGTGCGCAAACACGAGAATGAGGGGTTGAATTGTGTTTGTCTAAGTTTAAAACTCTTTTCTTAATTCTAATTTTATTCTTGTTTGGTAACCTAACAATTTATACTAATTAGAGGCAGCAATATATAGATCACACTTAAGTAAAAAATAACACACCAGATTTTATCTTGTTCACCACCAACATGGTAGCACCAGATTTTATTCTCCATTAATTCAAAACATCGAATTACAACAACACCTGACCCTACAAGTTAGTATTCTCAAAACAACCTGAACGTACAGACTTTTTGAGGCAAACCACACTTTCAATCTACAAGTCAAGTCTTCTCTGCACAACCTGAAACCTACAAATTCTTAGAGGAAAACTAAAGCCACTATCAGGCTGGGTTACAATGAGTTGGAAACTGGTTTTGTTTTGCTTCTACTAAGTATATTTGATACAATGATTTTTCCACACTACAACAATTAAGAGTATTTTAATTTGAATGAGTGCTTTTCTAGAACTTAAAACCTTAAACTCATAATACTTAGAAAAATTGAGATCTTGAGGTTGTTTTTTTTGAATGACTTTGGTTTTTAGGATTTATGAGTTTGTGGTTCGTGTTGTACATTTTCTTCTTTAGCCTTGATCCACTCTTTATAGATAAAATTAGGGTTCACGGATTTAATGTTGAGTTTCTAAATCGTATCTCAAATTTACCTTGGTCAACAAAGATTTTCTCCAAATATAGTTCTAATTGATATGATCTTGATAATATAACCGTTAAACAATTTTTTATTTCCCAATCTGATCTGAACAATTCTTCTAGAAAGATATTGTGTGTATTTGTTCAGATTATGTTTGCAAATTGATTCACTTGAGTCTTCCTTCATACGCTTGACTGGATTTGGGCGGGAACAAATTTGGGCTTGTTATTTGACCTTCAGAAGTAAGGATATGACTAAGTCCAATTCAATATTTTCGTCAATCTATTAGAGCCTTTGACCTTCCATCAGATTCGTTGACTTTTATCCATTAGAATCATTGACTTGATTGTTGGAGTCACATGTTGTGTTGCTTGAATAACCATAGTAAGAAGCAGATGCAAAGCTGCGTGACTTAGAAAGAGTTACTTGGGCAAATCACATTTGTTGCATTTTAAGAGTCAGTGCTACTTTAGAGTGTGATGCGTATCAGAGGTAGCATTTTGGAACATGTTGCAATTATTAGAGTCAGTGAAACATGAGCTTCAGAGACAAGCTTGAAAATAGTAAACTTCATAGGCATGCTAAAAATACTGTTCACCAAAGGCATGCTAAAGTTACTATTCATCATAGGCATACTAAAGTTACTAGAGACATGTTGAATCTTCAGAGGCACATAATTCTTCAGAGACACGATAATTTACCAAAAACACGCTGAATTGCCAAAAGCACGCTATGAGAGGCAGATGCGCATTTTTCCGATTATGAGGATTTTGTTGACTAATTTGGTTTCGTTTCCTCTGATATTTTTTTTTACTTCCTCTGGTGGTATCCTCTAATTTTCTTTTTCTAATTTCTGTATACTTAATGAAGTCATTAGTGCAATAAATTGTTCTCACAAAATATCTTTGTTAACATCAAAACACACAAGAAATTGTTCGAGGGACCAACTTGGTTCCAACAGTTACTCCTTACTTGCCTTCTTAATCTGTTTTTGTATGGTTTTAATTCTTAAATTTTTATCGTGTTGTTTTGCATTGCATACTCATGGTTTCAAGTGGCTTTTGTCTTCTCACATAGTGCTTATTTTCTTGGATATAATCACGATTTTTATTGATTAATGGGTGTAATTGGTCTAATTATTGCTATTGTAATATCACTCTATGAAAATGAATTTATTAACAAGACCGGTGTTGTTGACATTTTAACACGATTTGGAGTTGTTATGAATTATTGTAGCATTAAGTGATGTTTATACTTTATGTCATTCATATTGTGTACCAATAGAGGCACATTTTCGTGCTTTTGGAGGAGGCATTGAGTGCATAATGAGTTGTTGATTTCTTGTTGATTAATAGGCTCAACATTGAAGTATTCGTTTAGTGAAGTTAGATTATTGTTTATAGTGAATTTATATGATTTCATTTTCGTGATGTGAAATGGACAATTCCTTTAATTCTAAATTCGTTTTCTAACTTATTGGATGTATATGATAGAAGAAAGGAACATATAACTTCAGGGTTTAGTGGCTTCTATCTTAAAGTATGTCAATTCATCATCTTGTACACTTCGGGTATTTTAAATTTTAATTAATAAACTACTTTCATAAGTATTTATGACATTGTTGAAAGATGACCAATGTACTATATATGCAGTAGCTAGTACTTGACATATGTATTTGTCATACTAGCAAAGTACTTGCACATACTACATTCCCTGGTTTGGTAACCATTTTGAAGTTGACCTTTTCTCTAATTATTTGTCTTTTATTTCTGCAGGCCAATAGAATAAGAGGTATCTTTGCTCATGAGACTTTGGTTTGTCCTCTTCTTACATCTCTTAGATTGTTTTGGTTGATCCATATTAATATTTGTTTTCCAAGCACTTGGTCTTCAAGATTTATGTTCCTAATAACTCTTCTAGACTTCTAGTTATAATAGACATGAATTATTGAAATTACAATTTGATTTCCTTTAGTACTAGCATATTCTTTTGACTAGTTTATGGTTAACTTTAGTAAAGTTGCACTTTTCAATGTTTCCTTAAATTTGTTTGATGCTTCCTTTGAACATGAATCTATTTGTTGTAGGTCATGGTTGCACTAGAAATGGGACATTTAGTTGTAGGTCATGGTAAATGTAATTAGTTTATTGTTATTTAATTGATGTAAGTTAGATGTGAGTGTATTTGTTATAATGATATTAGATAGTGAATATTAAAAAAAATGTGTATAAAAGAATTGTGGTAGTCATGTTGCATTTTTTATTGTGGCTTCCCTTTATTTTGTGTCAATGAATCGCTATTAAATTTTGATTATAAACTTTTCTATTTAAAGGCGTTGATAAATTTGTTTGCAGTACAAATTGTTATTGAAAAAAAGATGTTATTCACGGTGTTTCTATGTATAATGTTCTCCTCGGCTATCATAGTTACGTTACTCATGAAAATATTATGGGTAATTTTATCAACGAAAATATTATGAGAAACATTACGCAGGAAATGTTATTCATGGCGTTTCCGTAGGTAATATTTTACCTACGAGTCAATTACATATGAACTAATGTCTGGGAATAATCCATAGGTAATAATTTATCATTACCTATGAGATTTCTATAGGTAAAGTCAAAATCTACCGTGAATAATAACAAATTTTTATGTAGTGACTCCTCTCTATTTCTCCTCTCCGTTATTATAATTTTGAAGTGTATTGAATTGTATAAAAATTATTTGAACCACCAAATGTGATAAGAACCTCAAGAGTATGCAGATGATCCATAATTTAATAAATTAAGATGAACTTTATTTATTTTAAATTGGTTTGTAATATTTCTTAGTTTTCTTTGATTTGGAATTGTAATAGTTTTATTATAGATTTAGTTTATGTTATGTGTAAGCGAAGATACTTTACTTCCTTACATTTAGTTTATTTTAGAAAAAATATGATTAAAGTCCAATATGGGCCTAGAGAATGGTGTCACTTATGACCCATTTAGGTTTAGAGATAACTTTACTATAAATAAGCATTTGTAACCTCATGAAGGGTAGATTTTGGAACATTATTGTTGTGAGGCTTTGCTCTCTAGAGTTCTTGAAAGAATTCACTTTGAATTTATCAAGGTTGCTAATCCTTGTGGCGTTCTTTTGGCTTATCAATCCTTAGATTACGGCGCCATTCTTTTCTTGGTTCGTTTGTTAAATAGTAATTTGAATTTCCTTTACATCAAACCCCATTACTCAAATTCTATCAATTTTCGTGTTCAGTAACCTGCGATCATATCTTTAGTTCTACGTACTTGTTTTCGGTGATTCAATAGCCTAACTTGCATTTCGGAACGTCGTCTTTCACCTCGTTTTGGAATCGTTTGATTCTGACTTTCGGAGCCCCAGTTATTGCGTTCTCCAGCAAAACGTGTTTTTGGCTCAAATATGTAAGTTTCCTACCTAGAACGATCCTTAAAGTAATTCATGACAACCAGGATCATATCATTTGGTACCAGAGCTTGTCTCTAGGTTTGAAATTGAGTAAAATTCTGTTTATGCATTTTTTTTTTTTTGTGAAACATAAATTGTTAGTTGTGTTTCTTTTGTTTGAATTGTTTGTGTGTTGCTGCTACTTAAAAAAAAAAAGAGATACAAAAAAAAAAGTAGTGCACAGTACCTATTTGACAAAATTCCTAAAAATAATATTTTTTTTCAATTACATTACTATTACTTTGTGTTACGTTAAGTTCTTCGTACCAATTATTTTTTTTTGGTTCAAAATATTGAGGTTCTTGCTGATTCAATTAAGAACTTGAAGAGATCAATTGAGTGGAAAAAGCCAAGAGAGATTCATTATTGAAAAAGCTAAAATTGAGTGAAACACGAGTGACAAATTCAAGAGTGTAAACACGTGAGTTGTGTGGTGAGGTCCTGTTCTTTCACTTTTGTTTGTTTTCTTTTTGTTTAAAATATGGCAGAAATATGTGGTGATGTTATCCCTCCTCAAGGGGGAAACAACATATTGTTAGTGGATGCTATAATTTCTCAAATGCAAAAGATGTTGAGGGAGCATACTGAAGATTTACATGTCGAAATTGAGCAGTTAGAGGATCAAGAAAATCATGGTGATGATATAAATCATGGTGATGATATGAGGTATGAAAAAGAGAAAAGACATATAGAATATAAAAATGAGGATCAAGAAAAAAAGATAAGTATATCATATCATCAATATATTCGAGATTTTGTATTCGATCCGGAGTATGTGAAATATCTTTACGAAAATAGATATGCCAAACAGGCAAGAAAAGTAGAGAAGCTAGCCTTGAGAGAGAAAGAGAAAATCAAAGAAAAGAAAGAAGAAGAGGAGAAACATTTGAGAGACAAATGGCAAGAAATTGACTCCAACTATTTGTCTAACTTTGATAATTCTCTATTGCAAGTGCTTGAAGAAGTGCCTCTAAAGGAGGAATGTCATCAACATATTGACCTTGAAAGCAAAGAGAAAGATAATGGTAAAATTGAAAGTCTCTTTAAACAAGAGAGTGAGGTGAATGAAGCAATGTTAGTGCTTGAAGGTGGTTATTCAAAGGATCCTCAAAAGGATGCTTGCAAGGAAATTATTGAGTCGCCATTTTTTTGTGATAAAGAGAATATCCATGAGATTCAACTTGCTTTGAAGCCTTTGCAAATACAGAGTAGCATATTGTTTGCCACAAATTTCAATCCAAAGAAGGAAAATTTAGTCATGAATATCAACTTCAAAAGGTATTACTTTATCCTCATCTTTAGAATTTCTTACCTTTACCATAAATGTGATGAGATGTTAATTGTTCAAGATGGAAATGTGTTTCACCGACTTATGACATTTGGCGACTTTTCCAAATTTCCATTTGACCCTGGTGGATATGATGAGCTTGTGGTTTATTTGGATTATTTCTTCATGTACGACATAATGGATCTTAAATTCGTGGTCGAATTTCTTCAAGAAGGAGAGAATGATAAGAACCTCAAGAATATGAAGATGATCCATAATTTAATAAATTAAGATGAACTTTATTTATTTTAAATTGGTTTGTAATATTTCTTAGTTTTCTTTGATTTGGAATTGTAATAGTTTTATTATAGATTTAGTTTATGTTATGTGTAAGCGAAGATACTTTACTTCCTTACATTTAGTTTATTTTAGAAAAATTATGATTAAAGTCCAATATGGGCCTAGAGAATGGTGTCACTTATGACCCATTTAGGTTTAGAGATAGCTTTACTATAAATAAGCATTTGTAACCTCATGAAGGGTAGATTTTGGAACATTATTGTTGTGAGGCTTTGCTCTCTAGAGTTCTTGAAAGAATTCACTTTGAACTTATCAAGGTTGTTAATCCTTGTGGCGTTCTTTTGGCTTATCAATCCTTAGATTGTGGCGCCATTCATTTCTTGGTTCGTTTGTTAAATAGTAATTTGAATTTCCTTTACATCAAACCCCATTACTCAAATTCTATCAATTTTCGTGTTCAGTAACCTGTGATCATATCTTTAGTTCTACGTACTTGTTTTCGGTGATTCAACAGCCTAACTTGCATTTCGGAACGTCATCTTTCACCTCGTTTTGGAATCGTTTGATTCTGACTTTCGGAGCCCCGGTTATTGCGTTCTCTAGCAAAACGTGTTTTTGGCTCAAATTTGTAAATTTCCTACCCAGAACGATCGTTAAAGTGATTCATGACAACCAGGATCATATCAAAATGTTACATTATTATATTTTTATTTCCAAAATTATTGTATTAAAAAAATGTTGAGTAAAAAATGGAGAGGATATTGATCCATGCATATATATATATATATATATATATATATAGAGAGAGAGAGAGTTCAAATTAGTTATTTACTCTCAACCTAAATTATATGGACCAAATACATAAACTTTTATTTACCCGACCGTTTCTTATATTTTCATGTTCCAATATAAATGAGACATTTAGTCTTTTTGTCTACTATAAAGTTGTTGTTTTTACCAAATCTACTGTAAAATTCTAACCCAAATTTTAAACATTCTAAAAAAGAAATCCTAAAGAAAAACAAAAACACCAACTCACTATTATTTATAGGCAAGAGACAAATTTGTTACATACTTTTAGGACATAATTTCTTTGAATAGACACAATTAAACCTTGAGTCTACTAAACAGTCTTTTAGAATTCATTATTTTATATATCGTAAATCAAGCAATGGACTCAATTAATATAAGATTCAAGCAATATAAAACATATGATGAGAATTTTTAATTGTGTTTTGTATTGAAAACTTACATCATTTTCTATAAAAACTTGAAATTATGTTGCAAAACTCTTGAAAGTTATTTGAAACATGATAATTCTTATGATTTAGATAGTAAAATTCTATTTTAACAATTGAATCAAAATCAAGTATTATAATATATATTGAATTCTCTTAAAATATTTTATTGTTTGCCTGATATTTACATATCTTATAGAATAATATTAACTATCTTTGTTAGTATTACATCTAGTGAGAGGAGTTTTTCAAAATTGAAATTGTTAAAATCTTATTTACGATCAACAATGTCGTAAATTAAATTAAATAGTCTTGCATTGATATCAATAGAAAATAATTTTTAAAAAAATATTGGTTCTACATAAATTATTAATGATTTAAAAAAAAAAAATCTTTAGCTTTCATGTTAAAGATCATCTATATTTGATAATATATATTTAAAAAAAATAGGAAACCAAAATTACCACTCATAAAACACTCAAAATTTTAAGGACAACTCCAGTCTCAACTCTTGGATCCGTCCTACCATCACCGAATACTAATGTTCCTTTTTTGAGATTTTTCCCTAGTGCATGAATTGCTAACAAATATATATAAATAATAATGGTAAATGATTGGTAAAAAAAAAAGACAATGATCGATCTCTCATGATGACCAATACTTTCGTGTGAGACGTTTACACACCTCATATGATCATTTTAGTGAGCTACAAGGATAGGCGTCATGCATAGATGTACTTACAATATATTTAATAAATTTTTATAATGAAAAAGGGTTTCTTACAATTCCAAAAGTTCTTAAAATTATGTAGTGGTACGCTTACAAACCTCATATGATAAATCTTTTTTTTAATAACCTCATATGATTATTTTAGTGAGCTACATGCTTAGTGATACTTAAAAGACATTTAATATAAGAAGTTTTTTTAATTGAAAAAAGGTTTCCTACAAGTCCAAAAGTTCTAAAAATTATTTAATAGTAAATCTAATGTGGAGGATTTTCACGTTATAAATAAAGTGATCCAACAGTTTTCTGATTATTATGTGCAAAGGGTAAAAGATATGACTAAGTTTTCCAAATTGGGTTATTCAATAGTTCTCTTTCTTTCCCTCTTTATTGTTCTAATTGACGCATACAGTAAGTCCATTTTTCCTTTTCTTTTATAAATTTTCTTCTTTTTACTCGATCTTTCATCGCTTTTGAGTTGTGTTATTTTATTCTAGTTTTACGTCATCATCTGATTAATTTCGATATTGATTTTCCAGTTTTGGATTGTGTTCCTCCAAACTACCCAATTTGCGATTCAAGTGGTCATTGTCACTGCGTGTAGACAAATGTAACAGTTAAGTTTAAACATGATATTGCTTTACTTGTCACATGACATGAGCTTCTTTGACAAACTCATAAGCATGTTTCTTGTGTTATCCTAGTTTTGTAACCTTTGTTCTATTTTAGAATAAAAGGAAAGTATAAATATCACCACACAAATTACATTATAAATTTAAAATATGCAAATGAATAAATAAGTATTCTTTTATTCTGCTTTTGCTTTTAGCATAATAATGAGGTGCCATATTGATATAAAGTGCATATCATTGTGTGTTTGTGTAGCCTAAACCACGATCCCTTTTCTTAAAATTATTAATAAGTATATAATAATATTGAAATTATTATTTTTTATTTTATCAAAATTATTTCAATATAATTAAAAAAAATATTTTTAAAAAGGAATTTTATTTTTAAATAATATTAAAAAGTATTTATTATTATATCATTTATTAAATTATGAATTAGATGGATATCCATCAATTAAAAATATTACAATCGATGAATTGGAACATTGGATGGTGTTTTATGTTTAATAGATGGATTGAATTGAATATTTCTAATTAATTTGTAATGAATTTTAATGGATTTTTGTTTGTATTTATTTATTGGGTCTGTTTATTTTAGATTTTAAAAAAGTAATTTTCACTTTATATTTTTAAAAGATTATTTTTATATGAATTTACTTAAAAATAATATAAGTTTACCGGTTAAAAAATAATAATTTAACATCTAATATGTTAAATATTCATCATTAGAGATTTTCACGTGATAAAAATGACATTTTTTTAAAAAAATGTGACACTAAAAAATGAAGAACTTATTATAATAGTTTTAATAGATGGATATTATTTTTTAATCATTTTTTAAAATTTCATTATCCAAAATAAATTAACACAAATAAATGAAATATCTAAAATAATATTTTATGTTAAACTATTTAAAAGAATTTTTCATTTAATATTTAATTTTTAAAATTCCTTTTAAAGAGATAACAAAAATATAGAATATTATAAAAGTCGTATTTTTTTAAATAACGTAATAGATGAACTCATTATCTAAAACCCATATTCATTTGAACCATGCATTTTATTCATGTGAACCATCCAAAGGTGTGGTTTTTGGCCCTAAAAAATTAGTAAATTCCACAAATCTAGTTAAAATAGGGATCCACATCAACGAGAACCATTTGGAATTTTCATTTATAACACTTAATTCCATGTTCTATGATAAAAAATGATCGATATGAATTATTAAATCTTGTGATTGACATGAATGAAATCATACAATTTTCTATTTGATATTTTTTTCCTTGTAACGAAAATTTACATCCAAATGTTTAAATCAAAATCAAGAAACAATTAATAGTTCAGACTTTATATCTACATGATTTATATAATAGTTATAATGATTTATATCATAGTTATAATATGTATCAATTTTGCGCTGATGCCAATAGAAACTTTTTATATAATACTGATAAATGCAAATTATTGATGAAAAAAAAAAGATATTGATAAATTAAAAGAACATAATCTCACCCTAAGAATATGAGGTAGAAACTCCAAAATCTGTTAAATTACCATGATCATTGTATAATTACAACTATAGAGTAACACTAGATTTCTATTAATTAAAAACATCTCATGGCCCAATACATGGGTACTCTTCAAAGCAAATACATCCACTACAACATTTTTAATTGGAAACAGGCAATAACAAATACATGGCCCACTACAACATTTTTAAATGCAACAGTTGTTCAAGTATTGTCTATAATTTATTTATAGAGTACAATTTTTTGACTTCGAATGAAAAATTGTAGCATATTTTGTTATTACCTCCGATTAGGCTACAATTTTAAAAGCTTTACCACGAATAAAAACCATTGGCTAATAAAATTTAGAATTAATTGCAATTTTGGTCCTCTATTTTTATTAATTTACAAAATTGATCCCTCTAGTTTAAAAGTTGACAATTTTGGTTCCTCCATAAATTTTTGAACTAAAAAAATTACGATTTGACATGTTTTGTCATACGATTTCATGTTATAAAACCAGCTAAATACACTAATTATTCATATGGCATTAATTAAATTACAAAAAAAATATTTCAAAGTTTAAAGTTAAATTTTTAGATGGTTTTATTGTGATTTCATGAATGTTAATCATTATATATCATCGTATCATGTGTCATGTTATTTAAAACATGTCACATTGCCATTTTTTAGTCAAAAAAATCATAATGAAGGACCAAAACTATCAGATTTTAAAATAGGGAGACTAATTTCATAATTTGATAAAAATAGGGAGATTAAAACTGTTATTAAGCCTAAAATTTAATAACAACCGTACTTAATTAATTATGTTGTTTCCTTTGTTTTATTGGTTGAAGAAATTGAACCGCGCGTAACTCTCCTTCATCCAGTACCGACCATAAACCCTAATCTACTGCTTCAGTACCTTCATTATTTCCTCTTCACTCACAACCATAAACTGAAGGATTGATCAATTTCTCGCCTCAATTCACAGTCGTGTTCAACTAGGTATTCGTCTTTGCGTTGTTGCTCTACCACCTTTACTCTTTGCTCTTCGTGTTGTTGATCCTGTACCTTCACTCTTTCCTCTTCGTGTTGTGTCTCCGTTTTCTCCCTCTTTGCTCATCAAGGTATTCCCCTATTTGCTTGCTCTTTGCATTTTGGGACGATTTGGTGGATATTTTTGCTTGTTTATTTCATTTATGTGAATTTGTTTGCTCTTCCGATCTTTTATGTATGTATATGATATTTGCTTGTTCCAACGGTTTGATTAGCTTGTTCCTATAATAATAGTTGTTCGTTCTAGATTTATGTTCTGATTTATAATTGTTCTTGATTTTTGGCGTTATTTTTTGTTGTTTTAGTTGCTTGTTCTTGATAATAATTATGGGATTAGGATAATGATGGAGGGTTTTTTGTGTATGTGGGTGTCGAGGGGAGTTAAGGGCATGTTGTTTCTTTTGTTGTTCATGTTTTATTTTGTTTTTGTGTTGCTTCTTCCAATGACATTACTGAGAGGTTGATATTTAAGGAAGTGAGTTGTTGAGAAAATCAGAATGTGATATCTTCAAATTGCATACCTGAAAAACTTGAACAGCATCTTATTATAGTTGTTAAAAGGATTACAAAGAGAATAGAAAAAAATCATTCACTAACTATCATTACTTGTATTTAACTCTTACTATTTTTGTTTTGGTACCTTCAAATTGCATAATTAACTAGTTTGCTATAGTTGCTTTTTTATTTATTTATTTTTATATATTTTGTTGTAATGTATTAGTTGTTGTAATCTTTAAAAACGTTGCTGTTTTTTGTTTTAATGTATTTTGATTTGTTTTAGCAAGGTTTGGTTCATTGTGTAGTTTGTCTATGGTGAAAGAAAATGAACAAGAGAGAAGATTGCAACTCATTCTTACAAAGGTATATTTTGTATTTAATATTGATATTTTTTTTCCTTATATGATAGCTAGTGCGACACTTCATTCTTCTACATCAACTAATGTTCTTGAAAAGGTATAATCATATTAGTTTGACTTACTTAACTATAAGATTAGATAAGTCGATTTATTGCTATGATTAGATATTTTGTAGACTTATAAGCTTGTTGGTATTTAATAATTGTGATATGATGCTAGTCTTTTTTCTTGCAATAGATAGTTTAACATATCAAAATAAAATAAATTTAGATAATGCATAGTTGATGTGATCCAAAATTAGATATGACTAATGTGCATAAATCTAGTTATATAAAGCAACATTGACAAAGATTAATTAGTTGTTGGTATTTAGATATGATTAATTTCTCCTAGATTCAATATCTATCAAAAATCTTAGTTCCTTTGTGTTAAAATACTAGTTTTGTTGATGAAAAATTGTGATTCATTTTTTTAATATTCATAATTATAATTGTATATTGTCCCTTTATTTATATTAATATAATTAATATGATATATTTTTCATGTTGGACTTGAAGATCATCACCAAGATACATGAAGCTATTGGAATGTATGGAAGACTTGGTTGTTTTTTGGCAATGCAAATTTTAGTTGTTGCATTTTTACAACTATGATAACAATTCATCTAATCATGTATTGTTTTTCCTTTTTTGGATGCTTAATGCTATTTGTGTAACAATATTTTGATAAGACAATTGTTTTTCTTGGTAACATATTCATTAATTAAGACTTGATTATGTTTAATTCATTTGTGTTTTGTTTAAAAACGATTATTTAATGTTCAATTATAGGCTTAAGCAATAATGATTAGTTGTCATGTTTGTCTAAATGATGAGGGTGTGATATAAAAAAGTCTACAACATTTGCATGATCGTGGCCTAAAGGTATAGGCAACATATAAAAAATGTAGATTAAAGAAGTATGCAACATTTGAATGTTTGTGACCTAAAAGTATAGATAACACATAGAAAGTGTGGTTTAAAACATTTTCATCATTGTGGCCTACACACATAGGCAACATCTAAAAAAGTGTGGGCTAAAAGTGTCAGCAACATTTCAATAACTGTTGTATAAAATTAAATGAAATACATACAAATCTGTTGCCTTAGACCAAAAAATGTTGCCAATGCTTTTGACAAAGTTATAAATGTGTTGCCTAAAACAAAAATAAGGTACACAAAATCGTGGTCTAACTGCATGTGCAATGTTTATGAAATGTTGGCAAAATCAATTCATAAAAATGTGGCCTGAAACATTCAAAAAAACTATGACCTCTTTGAGTGTCTTCAACAATGTAAACCGTTGCCTAACCTTTAGGCCACAATTTTTTTTTTTTGCTTTATGCCACAGTTTTTTATTGTTGCACAACTCAAAAATATTGTAGTGATCAACTATATCTCACAATACTCTAACACAAGAGTGTAAATGAAATGACAAGAATCAGATACAAGTTTAAAGTGTTTTTGACTAGTGAGATTTGTAAGGAAGAACTAGAGTCATATATATAGTTTTGGCATCGCTCTTTCTATACAATTCAAAGCGACGTGGAACTTCAATTTCAACCAAACTCAACAATCTCCACTTTGATTGAAATTAATGCATCTTCGGTTTCTATTGTCTACATTGACAATCATAGTTCAAAAGAACTATAATTCTCCACCATAAAAAGTATACTCCTCTTAAAGCTAAATACTCTAAGAATTTTCACTTGAAACTAAAAGAATTTTCCCTCAAAACTAAATCTCTTTAACAATTTACAATTGAAGTTAACCAATTTCAAAGATAACAATGTGTATTAATAACGGTATTAGCCACATATGCGTTTTTGCAATGAAAAATATTAAAAAGAATAATTGTTTGTACGTTTTCTGGCCTAAAGAACTTAAGTGTTATCAAAAAAACATAAAGAATCAAATTGATACTTTTGTGAATCTTAAATGGCCCTAGGATATATTTAGCCTAAAAAGTATTAATGAAAACAAAATTTTAGTAATTTTATTAATTTAATAACAAAATAGTCATGTGTCATGAGAATATAACAATGCAATGCAACACACAATTCTAAAAATTCCAACAATGTCCATATCATTAAAATTGAAATGGAAAATGAAAAACTCTTTCAAATAAAAATCCAAAAAATACCACCTAAAATTTCTAAAAATCATATAAAGATAACGCAATTTGTTTTTGGAATTTTTTGGGAATATGAAAAATTAAAAAAATGGTCTAAACGAAGGAATTTGGGATTTTGAGGGTCGAATCCCGTAAGAATTTATGGTAAAATTTCAGGGCAATTTGATATAGTCGCCTGAAAATTGGTTTTTTTTTACTAGCAAAGTGCCTACACGACCTGTAGAGCAACAAAACATAAAAAAATTGTTAGCATGGTTAGTAGTACTCTAAAATTGGCTAATACTGTTATTAGAGAGTCCCTGACAATGGCGCCAATTCGATCCGCTGTCGCACACGGGTCAAATACAAGTAATAAAGGGTAGTGCAGGAGCACTAACTCGATTAGTTTATCAAGGACTTCTGATTATATCAACCGAATTAAGAATCAATTAAATTAAATAGGGGGTTTCCAAATTTAGGTTCGGGCAGATTAATAAAACGATTAATCCACTTATTCGAAAGTTTCAGACCTATTACTGATACTATCAACCCTAAACCCTAAGATTCGTGTAGGGTTGAATCCCGTAAGAATTTATTGTAAAATTTCGGGGCAATCCGAGACAATCGCCTGCAAACTGGTTTTTTTTACTAACAAAGTGCCTACACAGGCTAGCAACAAGCCTACACGATCTGTAGAGCAACAAAATATTAAAAAAAAAATTATTAGCATGATTAGTAGTACTCTAAAATTGTCTAATATTATTATCAGAGAGTCCCCGACAACGACACCAATTTGATCCGCTATCGCACACAGGTCAAATACAAGTAATAAAGTGTGGCGTAGGGTGTAACACCCCGAGTTTAAAACACAGCGCGGGTGCATTTTTTTTTTTTTGAAATTAATAATTAAAAGGAGTTTTCCCAAAATTATTTCAAAAGGATTAAAATAAAGTTCTTCGTAAAAGAGTATGTTATAGATTAATCGATGAACGTAAATCAAATAATTCATCAGGATTATCACTAAGTACTTATCTTGGAAATTAGTTTTTAAACATTAATACATCCCAAAATATCATTGTCATAATACATCAACAATAAATATCAGAGTACATGGTTCAGCGGAAAATAGTACAGTGTTTCCAAAATACAACAAATTACAATTTCAACCCAAAACCTAATACATGAAGCCTAACTGATCATGCGCTGAAGCTGCAGTAGCACGGATTCCCCCCGCATCCTACACAAGTCTCCTCTGACTCTGCAGCTCTCTTCGATGTAACCTCCTCCTCATCCTCGTACATAGAGGGATCGGTCTCCTCCGAAGTCAAGTCAATACACACTCGTGGCCGCTTTGGCGGTGCCGGAATCTCGTAGCAGTCATCGGAAATCCTAGATGGACCCGGAATCTCAGTCGCTACTGGTTTCAGCTCATCACGTTGTTCTGCCGTATCAGACTCATGTATCTCTCTTCCAACCACAGGGTTGGGAGTCACCACTCCTACAGTGGCCTCCGTCTCAACCCTCTCAGCGGGCTCCTCAGCATCGTCAAACACTCCGTGCGCCTCTAACACCAGGCGAGAAGGCACGGGGAAATCTATGCTCGCGTGAGTGCGCTCCACGAAGTCTTCCACGCTGTCGGTCCTACTTATCCGCTCTAACCACCCCGTATATGTCGCTCTGCTTGAGAGGGGGTCAAAACCCAAGCAGTGCGCGAGCAGCGATCAAGGAAATTCAACGACGTCTCCGTCGTTCGGGTGCCCGCGGGCGGCGCGGGTTTGGGAGGCATCTGAGGGCAAAGCCCAAAGTCCACAATATAATAGCAAAGGGGTCACCAACCGAAAATAACAAATATTCACATAGCATGTATTACACAACAACATTTATAATCATGGCATAATTCATGAGAAAAATCATACTGCTCATTTGGAAATTTATGACTTTCATGCCTTTTCAAAGCAGCAGTTAATGATTATGAATATGCGGTAAGTACAGCCAACACGTCAACAAAACACAACCAAAAATTCAGAAATTTCAGATTTTGGACAGCACTCACACGCATTAATTTCCAATATTCATCATATAACAATCGTGACACAATGGTCAAATCCCACAATGTAATGCATATATGCTCATGCATAATTTTCTTGGAATCACCAAGGTGCAGTCGCTCGACAGACCAGCACATCTCAACGGCCCTCATGATCAGGGTGCAATCGCTCAACAGATCAGCACCAGTGCAGACGCTCAACAGTCCAGCACATCGTGCAGTCGCTCAACAGACCAGCACGTTTGACATCACCCAAGGTACAATCGCTCAACAGATCAGTACCCAGTGCAGATGCTCAATAGTCCAGCACTCGTGCAATCGCTCAACAGATCAGCACGGGGTTGCGCATTTTCAGGGTACAGACGCTCAACAGTCCAGTACCAATGCAGACGCTCAACAGTCCAGTACCAATGTAGACGCTCAACAGTCCAGTACTTATATACCAAAGTACAATCGCTCAACAGATCAGTACTTAGTGCAGACGCTTAACAGTCCAGCACTTGTGCAATCGCTCAACAGATCAGCACGTTGTTGCGCATTACTCTGTGGCCCATCGCGGGTACCACTTGACTATGCAATGCATGAATATGCAATGTTTCATTTCTCTAGAAACAGAATGAAAAACAGAAATTCATGCCTCTCAATCATATTTAACAGTGAATTAACAACATCACAATCATATTTAACAGTGAATTACTTGACTAGTCATACATAACAACATCACAATCATGAATTAACAGTGAATTAATCATTCACACTTTGAAATGTTTTCCCAACCTCTCAAAAATTCAGACACAGAATTAAAACTGGGATTTTTCTGAGATTTACGAATCTGTATTCGAATATAGCTCTTCTGTATTCGAATACATAAGCAAAAAACAGTGCAGATTCACACTCTGTATTCGAATACAGCCCTCTGGTATTCGAATACATAGGCAGATTTCAGTGCAGAAATCAACCTCTTTCATTACATCAGTAAAGTTTTTAAAACTTCATCACCACTACTTCAAAATCTCATCAAAAGTTCCACTGTAACTCACCACACATTCCCAGTATTCCCCAGACACTCAGGGTTTTCAAAACACTCTTAAAACTGGAAATTTTCTGAAAACACGAATCTGTATTCGAATACAGATTCCCTGTATTCGAATACAGAAGCAGGAAACTGAAATTTAACCTTCTGTATTCGAATACAGCATGGCTGTAGTCGAATACAGGAGTTCAACCTTGAAAAATTCAGCCTTTTCTTCCATGTCACTTAAAGATTTTCATACATCTTTCTCTCCTCTTTAAAACCATTTCACAGACTTCTTTTCAAATCATTTAAAACTTCTCATGGTTTCTCAACACTTCAAAACTCACATGACAGTGATTAAAACTTGTTTTTCTAGAAAACACGAATCTGTATTCGAATACAGCTTCCTTGTATTCGAATACAGAAGCTAAAAACTGAGTTTCTGGAAAAACTCGAATCTGTATTCGACTACAGCATGTCTGTAGTCGACTACAGATGCGAACACAGTGTTAAAATTTCACTTCTGCATTCGAATACGACATGGTCGTAGTCGAATACAGATGCGAATACAGAAGCAAAACTCTTTCCTCTGTATTCGAATACAGGGGCTCGTATTCGAATACAGGTTTGAAAACTTTAAATAAAATAGAAACCTGGAAGGTTGTATTCGAATACACACCTGTTGTAGTCGAATACACCTTCGAAAACCAGTGAAAATTCAACCCTTTTCAAAACTGATTCTTTTAAAATAACAGCCAACATCAAACAGATTCTGCACTTGTTCAAGAAAAAACTTTCCTCATTTAAAAACCATCAACACCACCAGAATCACACAAAACAACCAGAATCATAATCAACAATATCATCAAGATCACCCAGAACAACCAGAAGCAGAATCATCATTATCATCAGAGTCACACAAGACATCCAGAAGCAGAATCATTCATATCATCAGAATTATCCAGAACAAAACAGAATCAGAATTGTCCAGCTTTTTAAACCATCAACACATCATGTAACACTTCAGTTTTCTCACTCATCAGAACAACATGCAGCATTTCAGTGTTCACACTCAACAGAAACAAACATGCAACATCTTAGAGTTCTCAAACACCAGAGCAAACATGCATGCATTTAGTTCTCCCAAAACACCAGAGCAAACATGCATGTTTTTAGTTTTCTCAAAACACAACAGAATGAAAAACAAACATCACAGAACACCAAACACCAACAGAATGCATTTTGCATTTTAATGCTATTTTCAAAACAGTTTTAAGACATGCATTTTAATCATCATTAAAATAACATGCACACATTTTCCAGCTTTCACCCATAAGTAAAAAAGCAATGTTTTATCAGAAAACAGCCAGCAACAACCATCAGGATAATCACGTATCAACAAAAATGCATTTTCTTTCAAAATGTCATTTTTCGAAAATAGTTTTTCTTTTAAAAACAGAACTGAAACAGCACACTTTATGGCCCTAATGCAGCTAAAAGATGGAAGGTGCCCTTACCCTTGTAGCGTGCTATGCTATTTCCTCTGGTTCCTGCTGCGTTCCCTTTTCTGCGTCCAAAAACGGTGAAGCTGTTCCCTGAGTTTGCTGCTGCAAAACTGGGTTCTTTCTCTTCGTATTGAGGTGGGGATTAACTTTACTACTGGGGGTTTTCTGGTTTGAGGCTTGGATTCTCAGTTAATGGTGTTGGGAAGAATTTCCCTCTCTAAAATTCCAGTTCGGGAATGGCAGAAAACAGAGACAGAAATGGGAGAGGAGATGGAGTTGGTACATGCAATATGGGCAGTATGGAGGAAGGAATGGTGTTCTTAAATTACCATCCTTCTCACTCCTATATATAGGCTCTCAAGGTGCCACTTCACTTGCAACTTATCTGATTTTCCAGCTTTTAATTATCTTGCAATTAGTCACTTAATCCTTACTTAATTGTCCAATTAATTTAATTACTTGAAATTAAATTAATTTAATTCTTCACCCAATAATTTTTAATTCATCTTCCAAATAAATATTTATATATATATATATATTCACTTCAATCATACATATATTAAATATTTACAAAAATTCCCAAAATGCTCTTGACAATAATTCCAAAATTAATATTTAAAATTAAGGGTCTTACAATACTACCCCCCTTAAATTAGTTTCGTCCTCGAAACTACATGTCCGTAAATAATTGAGGGTATTGTTCCTTCATTTTACTTTCCAATTCCCAGGTTGCGTCTCCAGTTGTCGGATTCCAAATTACCTTGACTAGTGGGACTTCCTTGTTTCTCAACTGCTTGATCTTCCTGTCCTCGATCCTCACCGGAAATACTTCAAATGACAGGTTGTCCCTTAGCTGAATTGTATCAGGCTCGATTACATGTGTCAGGTCTGCAATGTACTTTCTTAGCTGTGACACATGAAATACGTCGTGAATGTTGGACAGTATTGGAGGTAACGCAATTTGGTAGGCCAATGTTCCAATACGTGCAGTAATCTGCCCAATAAATTTAGGAGTCAACTTCCTTGACTTAATAGCTCTGCCAACACCAGTTATAGGCGTAACCCTCAAAAATACATGATCGCCTTGCTCGAATTCCAAGGGTCTGCGGCGCTTGTCCGCATAACTCTTCTAACGATCTTGTGAAGCCTTCATTTTCTCTTGTATTCTCTTGATTTTCCTTGTGGTCTGTTCCGCCATCTCTGGTCCGACAATCATACTTTCTCCGTCCTTATACCAGCATAAGGGCGTTTGACATTTGCGTCCGTATAATGCTTCGTAGGGCGCCATTCCAATGCTAGCGTGGAAACTGTTGTTGTAGGTGAACTCAATCAATGGTAGAACGTCATCCCAACTCCCTCTGTCATCCAACACGCATGCTCTTAAGAGATCCTCCAAGGACTGATTTGTCCTCTCTGTTTGTCCGTCTGTTTGTGGATGGTAGGCTGAACTCAATTTCAGTTTTGTGCCCAGAGCTTCATGTAGTGCTCCCCAGAAATGAGACGTGAATTTTGGGTCGCGGTCAGATACTATACTTGATGGAACGCCGTGTAACCTCACTATCTCAGCGATGTAGATATCCGTCAGCTTATCTACCTTATAAGTGGTCCTTACCGGTAAGAAATGTGCGGACTTTGTCAAACGGTCTACTATTAACCAAATTGAATCATTCTTTTTCCTTGTCTTGGACAGTCTTGTTATGAAATCCATGGAAATGCTGTCCCACTTCCATTCCGGTATGTCCAAAGGTTGCAGCATTCCAGCAGGCCGTTGATGTTCCACTTTCGCTTTCTGGCAAGTCAAACAAGCGGATACATATTCTGCCACGTCCCTTTTCATTCCTGGCCACCAGAAATTCTGCCTTAAGTCCTGATACATCTTGGTTGCTTCAAGATGAATGCTCAACTTACTCTTATGAGCTTCTTCCAAAATCATTCTCCTCATCTCTGCAACTTCCGGTACACAAATTCTTCCATTACACCTCAGAATATTATCTGCTCCGACGCTGAATTCAGTGGTCTGCCCTTGCGCTATCAAATTCCTCTTTTCTTGGATCAATGCGTCATCTTGCAGGTTTGGAATCTCCTCAAGTAATCCACTCGAAATTGTTATCATCCCACACTTTAACACTCCTGGTGCAAACTTCACGTCCAAGTGTAGGTCTCTAAATGCTTCCCACAACTCTTGTTGTCTGGCCATTATCATTGAAGATACTGACACACTCTTCCGACTTAAAGCATCAGCCACCACATTGGCCTTTCTAGGGTGGTACTGCAATGAGAAATCAAAATCTTTGAGAGTCTCCATTCATCTTCTCTGACGCATGTTCAATTCCTTCTGGTCGAACAGATACTTCAAGCTTTTATGATCGCTAAACACCGTGAATCTGCATCCATAAAGGTAGTGTCTCCAAACCTTTAGCGCAAACACTACTGCAGCAAGTTCTAAATCATGGGTAGGGTAGTTTCTTCGTGAGTCTTTAACTGCCTTGAGGCATAAGCTACAGCTTTCTTGTGCTGCATCAAAACACACCCCAGACCTTGGTGAGATGCATCACAGTAAACTTCATATGGTTCCTCTGGCTGTGGCAGAACTAACACTGGTGAGGTTGTCAATTTCTCCTTTAGCAACTGAAAACTCTCTTCACACTTCTCCGTCCATGCAAACGGCTGATTCTTTCTGATTAGTTGTGTCCGAGGAGCTACAATCTTAGCGAATCCTTCAATGAATCTTCTGTAATACCCTGCTAATCCGACAAAACTCCTTATATCTGTGACAGTCTGAGGCTGTTTCCAGGCAAGAATCGTCTCAATCTTTGCTGGATCCATAGCGATTCCTTCTTTGGTTATTATGTGTCCCAAGAAATTCACTTTGTCTAGCCAAAATTCGCACTTCGACAGGTTGGCATACAGTTGCTTCTCGCGGAAGACGTCAAGAACTTGGCATAGATGTTCTTCGTGTTCTTCTTCATCCTTTGAATAAATCAAAATATCGTCGATGAATACCACCACAAACTTATCCAAAAACGGGCTGAATATCCTATTCATATAATCCATGAAAATTGCTGGTGCATTCGTCACTCCAAAAGGCATAACGAGATATTCATAATGTCCGTAACGAGTTCTGAAAGCAGTCTTCTGAATATCTCCCTCTCTTACTCGAATCTGATGGTATCCCGATTTCAAATCAATCTTTGAAAACACTGCTGCTCCCCTAAATTGATCCATCAAATCGTCGATGCATGGTAGAGGGTAACGGTTCTTGATGGTCACCTTGTTAAGCTGTCAATAATCCACACATAGACGCAAACTTCCATCCTTCTTCTTAACCAGCAATACTGGTGCTCCCCACGGCGACATATTTGGTCTGATAAATCCTTTTTCCAACAAGCCTTCAATCTGACCTTTAAGCTCGCTTAATTCCAATGGCGACATCCGGTACGGTGCGATTGAGACAGGTCCAGTTCCTTGGTGTAAGTCAATGAAGAACTCCACCTCTCTTACCGGGGGTAATCCTGGAATTTCAGATGGAAATATGTCCGGGTATTCCTTGACTAACATCACATCTTCTATATTTACATCCATCTTGGTCTCCATGTTAGCCAATGATAAGAACTCCTGAGTTCCTTCTCTCAGCGATACTCCGAGTTGGTTAGTAGTCAAATATCGAGCGACTCCAGGTTCGGGGAAAAGAACCAGTTTTCGAGCACAATCCAAAACTACGTAGTTATATGACATCCAATCCATACCGAGAATGATCTCAAGGGATTGTAGGGGTAGACAGATTAGATTAACCAAGAAGTCCCTATTTTGAATTGTTACCGTACAGTGTAAACATGCAGAGTCTACAGGCAAAGTCTTAGCAGGCGTAGTAACAACCAAATCAAAAGGCAAGGCAGATACAAACAACTTCAAACGATGCACACAATCTATAGCAATGAAAGAGTGGGTTGCCCCCGAATCAAAAAGTGCAGTTAGGGTGTTACCTGCAATCTCACAGTCTTGCTGGATTAAATTCTGAGCTTGTCCTCCAGCTTCAGCACCCATGTGGTAGACGCAGCCTCTAGCAGTAGGACGAGTAGCCCTAGTCGCGTTCACAGTTGGCTCCACCTTCGGAACCCGGCAATCCCTCGCCACATGTCCTGGCTTCCGGCAATTGAAACACATCAAATCCCTTGCAGTACAAGCAGTTGCGATATGTCCTTCCTTCCCACATCGATAACACCGGACTCCTTGTCCCAATTGCCTTCCAAAAGTCTGATTCCCCGGCCGATTCTGGCCCCTCCTGTTGTTCTGTGGCCGGTTATACGGCTTGGCCACTTGCTTCCCTTTGTTGTTCTGGTTATTCATCCGACTAGGTCCTCTTGAGTTAAAGTGACCACCTCTGTTGGCCCTCTTATTCTTCATCTCGTCCACCTCTCTACATTTCTCCACTAGCACTTGGAAACGTTGTATTCCCAAGGGTAGGACCGATTCTTGGATCTCGTACCTCAATCCATTCTGGAAGCGATGACACATGAACTGTTCATCAACTTCTTCTCGGAAGAATCTGAAGTATCTGGATAGCGACTCAAATTTAGCGGCGTATTCTCCCACTGTCATACTCCCCTGATACAATTTTAAGAAGTCATCCCCCAACTTGGTCCTCGTACTCATAGGGAAGTACTTGTCTAGAAACTTCTTTTTGAATGATTCCCAGGTCACTTCCTCTTGAGCCGATGCCATCAGTGATCTCGTACTCCTCCACCAGTACTCCGCGTCCCCTACCAGCAGATACGTGGCATAGTTGACTTGCACTACTGCCCGGCAGTTAATCTTCTCGAATATCTTTTCCATTTCTTGGATCCACTGATCCGCCCTTTCTGGACCCTCATCACCAGTAAATTTGGGAGGGTTATGACGGCGAAAGTCCTCAAGCCCTCTAGACTCAGCGGCGCGAATCTCACGCTCCCTCTTCTCTAAGTCGCGTTGAGTCTTGGCAGCCGTCTGAGAAGCAACCGACGCAGCCATATTGTTCATTACTTCAGCCATCAGATCTTCTCGGCTGACATTCGTCCTTGCGATATTGTCTCTTCTTGGCGGCATTGTTTCCCTACAAAACCATCATTACTTCAGTCACACCACAACTCACACAAGACTTGAAACTTTAACTACTTGCTTTTTATGCATGATCAGCTAATGACTCAAAACAAACACTTTAATCAGAGCTTAAACCCAAAAGTTAACCAAATGCTCTGATACCACACTTGTAACACCCCGAGTTTAAAACACAGCGCGGGTGCATTTCTTTTTTTTTTTTAAATTAATAATTAAAAGGAGTTTTCCCAAAATTATTTCAAAAGGATTAAAATAAAGTTCTTCGTAAAATAGTATGTTATATATTAATCGATGAACGTAAATCAAATAATTCATCAAGATTATCACTAAGTACTTATCTTGGAAATTAGTTTTTAAACATTAATACATCCCAAAATATCATTGTCATAATACATCAACAATAAATATCAGAGTACATGGTTCAGCGGAAAATAGTACAGTGTTTCCAAAATACAACAAATTACAATTTCAACCCAAAACCTAATACATGAAGCCTAACTGATCATGCGCTGAAGCTGCAGTAGCACGGATTCCCCCCGTATCCTACACAAGTCTCCTCTGACTCTGCAGCTCTCTTCGATGTAACCTCCTCCTCATCCTCGTACATAGAGGGATCGGTCTCCTCCGAAGTCAAGTCAATACACACTCGTGGCCGCTTTGGCGGTGCCAGAATCTCGTAGCAGTCATCGGAAATCCTAGATGGACCTGGAATCTCGGTCGCTACTGGTTTCAGCTCATCACGTTGTTCTGCCGTATCAGACTCATGTATCTCACTTCCAACCACAGGGTTGGGAGTCACCACTCCTATAGTGGCCTCCGTCTCAACCCTCTCAGCGGGCTCCTCAGCATCGTCAAACACTCCGTGCGCCTCTAACACCAGGAGAGAAGGCACGGGGAAATCTATGCTCGCGTGAGTGCGCTCCACGAAGTCTTCCACGCCGTCGGTCCTACTTATCCGCTCCAACCACCCCGTATATGTCGCTCTGCTTGATAGGGGGTCAAAACCCAAGCAGTGCGCGAGCAGCGATCAAGGAAATTCAACGACGTCTCCGTCGTTCGGGTGCCCGCGGGCGGCGCGGCTTTGGGAGGCATCTGAGGGCAAAGCCCAAAGTCCACAATATAATAGCAAGGGGGTCACCAACCGAAAATAACAAATATTCACATAGCATGTATTACACAACAACATTTATAATCATGGCATAATTCATGAGAAAAATCATAATGCTCATTTGGAAATTTATGACTTTCATGCCTTTTCAAAACAACAGTTAATGATTATGAATATGCGGTAAGTACAGCCAACACGTCAACAAAACACAATCATAAATTCAGAAATTTCAGATTTTGGACAGCACTCACACGCATTAATTTCCAATATTCATCATATAACAATCGTGACACAACGGTCAAATCCCACAATGTAATGCATATATGCTCATGCATAATTTTCTTGGAATCACCAAGGTGCAGTCGCTCGACAGACCAGCACATCTCAACGGCCCTCATGATCAGGGTGCAATCGCTCAACAGATCAGCACCAGTGCAGACGCTCAACAGTCCAGCACATCGTGCAGTCGCTCAATAGACCAGCACGTTTGACATCACCCAAGGTACAATCGCTCAACAGATCAGTACCCAGTGTAGATGCTCAACAGTCCAGCACTCGTGCAATCGCTCAACAGATCAGCACGGGGTTGTGCATTTTCAGGGTACAGACGCTCAACAGTTCAGTACCAGTGCAGACACTCAACAGTCCAGCACTTATATACCAAAGTACAATCGCTCAACAGATCAAAACTTAGTGCAGACGCTCAACAGTCCAGCACTCGTGCAATCGCTCAATAGATCAGCAATCATGAATTAACAGTGAATTAATCATTCACACTTTGAAATGTTTTCCCAACCTCTCAAAAATTCAGACACAGAATTAAAACTAGGATTTTTCTAAGATTTACGAATCTGTATTCGAATACAGCTCTTCTGTATTCGAATACAGAAGCCAAAAACAGTGCAGATTCACACTCTGTATTCGAATACAGCCCTCTGGTATTCGAATACAGAGGCAGATTTCAGTGCAGAAATCAACCTCTTTCATTACATTAGTAAAGTTTTTAAAACTTCATCACCACTACTTCAAAATCTCATCAAAAGTTCCACTTTAACTCACCACACATTCCCAGTATTCCCCAGACACTCAGGGTTTTCAAAACACTCTTAAAACTGGAAATTTTCTGAAAACACGAATCTGTATTCGAATATAGACTCCCTGTATTCGAATACAGAAGCAGGAAACTGAAATTTAACCTTCTGTATTCGAATACAGCATGGCTGTAGTCGAATACAGGAGTTCAACCTTGAAAAATTCAGCCTTTTCTTCCATGTCACTTAAAGATTTTCATACATCTTTCTCTCCTCTTTAAAACCATTTCACAGACTTCTTTTCAAATCATTTAAAACTTCTCATGGTTTCTCAACACTTCAAAACTCACATGACAGTGATTAAAACTTGTTTTTCTAGAAAACACGAATCTGTATTCGAATACAGCTTCCTTGTATTCGAATACAGAAGCTAAAAACTGAGTTTCTGGAAAAACTCGAATGTGTATTCGACTACAGCATGTCTGTAGTCGACTACAGATGCGAACACAGTGTTAAAATTTCACTTCTGTATTCGAATACGATATGGTCGTACTCGAATACAGATGCGAATACAGAAGCAAAACTCTTTCCTCTGTATTCGAATACAGGGGCTCGTATTCGAATACAGGTTTGAAAACTTTAAATAAAATAGAATCCTGGAAGGTTGTATTCGAATACACACCTGTTGTAGTCGAATACACCTTCGAAAACCAGTGAAAATTCAACCCTTTTCAAAACTGATTCTTTTAAAATAACAGCCAACATCAAACAGATTCTGCACTAGTTCAAGAAAAACCTTTCCTCATTTAAAATCCATTTTTCTTTAAAAACCATCAACACCACCAGAATCACACAAAACAACCAGAATCATAATCAACAATATCATCAAGATCACCCAGAACAACCAGAAGCAGAATCATCATTATCATCAGAGTCACACAAGACATCTAGAAGCAGAATCATTCATATCATCAGAATTATCCAGAACAAAACAGAATCAGAATTGTCCAGCTTTTTAAACCATCAACACATCATGTAACACTTCAGTTTTCTCACTCATCAGAACAACATGCAGCATTTCAGTGTTCACACTCAACAGAAACAAACATGCAACATCTCAGAGTTCTCAAACACCAGAGCAAACATGCATGCATTAAGTTCTCCCAAAACACCAGAGCAAACATGCATGTTTTTAGTTTTTTCAAAACACAACAGAATGAAAAACAAACATCACAGAACACCAAACACCAACAGAATGCATTTTGCATTTTAATGCTATTTTCAAAACAGTTTTAAGACATGCATTTTAATCATCATTAAAATAACATGCACACATTTTCTAGCTTGCACCCATAAGTAAAACAACAATGTTTATCAGAAAACAGCCAGCAACAACCATCAGGATAATCACATATCAACAAAAATGCATTTTCTTTCAAAATGTCATTTTTCAAAAATAGTTTTTCTTTTAAAAACAGAACTGAAACAGCACACTTTATGGCCCTAATGCAGCTAAAAGATGGAAGGTGCCCTTACCCTTGTAGCGTGCTATGCTATTTCCTCTGGTTCCTGCTGCGTTCCCTTTTCTGCGTCATAAAACGGTGAAGCTGTTCCCTGAGTTTGCTGCTGCAAAACTGGGTTCTTTCTCTTCGTATTGAGGTGGGGATTAACTTTACTACTGGGGGTTTTCTGGTTTGAGGCTTGGATTCTCAGTTAATGGTGTTGGGAAGAATTTCCCTCTCTAAAATTTCAGTTCGGGAATGGCAGAAAATAGAGACAGAAATGGGAGAGGAGATGGAGTTGGTACATGCAATATGGGCAGTATGGAGGAAGGAATGGTGTTCTTAAATTACCATCCTTCTCACTCCTATATATAGGCTCTCAAGGTGCCACTTCACTTGCAACTTGTCTGATTTTCCAGCTTTTAATTATCTTGCAATTAGTCACTTAATCCTTACTTAATTGTCCAATTAATTTAATTACTTGAAATTAAATTAATTTAATTCTTCACCCAATAATTTTTAATTCATCTTCCAAATAAATATTTATATATATATATATTCACTTCAATCATACATATATTAAATATTTACAAAAATTCCCAAAATGCTCTTGACAATAATTCCAAAATTAATATTTAAAATTAAGGGTCTTACAATACTACCCCCCTTAAATTAGTTTCGTCCTCGAAACTACATGTCCGTAAATAATTGAGGGTATTGTTACTTCATTTTACTTTCCAATTCCCAGGTTGCATCTCCAGTAGTCGGATTCCAAATCACCTTGACTAGTGGGACTTCCTTGTTTCTCAACTGCTTGATCTTCCTGTCCTCGATCCTCACCGGAAATACTTCAAACGACAGGTTGTCCCTTAGCTGAATTGTATCAGGCTCGATTACGTGTGTCGGGTCTGCAATGTACTTTCTTAGCTGCGACACATGAAATACGTCGTGAATGTTGGACAGTATTGGAGGTAACGCAATCCGGTAGGCCAATGGTCCAATACGTGCAGTAATCTGCCCAATAAATTTAGGAGTCAACTTCCTTGACTTAATAGCTCTGCCAACACCAGTTGTAGGTGTAACCCTCAAAAATACATGATCGCCTTGCTCGAATTCCAAGGGTCTGCGGCACTTGTCCGCATAACTCTTCTGACGATCTTGTGAAGCCTTCATTTTCTCTTGTATTATCTTGATTTTCTGTGGTCTGTTCCACCATCTCTGGTCCGACAATCATACTTTCTTCGTCCTTATACCAGCATAAGGGCGTTTGACACTTGCGTCCGTATAATGCTTCATAGGGCGCCATTCCAATGCTAGCGTGGAAACTGTTGTTGTAGGTGAACTCAATCAATGGCAGAACGTCATCCCAACTCCCTCTGTCATCCAACACGCATGCTCTTAAGAGATCCTCCAAGGACTGATTTGTCCTCTCTGTTTGTCTGTCTGTCTGTTTGTGGATGGTAGGCTGAACTCAATTTCAGTTTTGTGCCCAGAGCTTCATGTAGTGCTCCCCAAAAATGAGACGTGAATTTTGGGTCGCGGTCAGATACTATACTTGATGGAACGTCGTGTAACCTCACTATCTCAGCGATGTAGATTTCCGTCAGGTTATCTACCTTATAAGTGGTCCTTACCGGTAAGAAATGTGCGGACTTTGTCAAACGGTCTATTATTACCCAAATTGAATCATTCTTTTTCCTTGTCTTGGGCAGTCCTGTTATGAAATCCATGGAAATGCTGTCCCACTTCCATTCCGGTATGTCAATATTCCGGTATGATCATAGCACATCACATGAAAGACTCAATATATAAAAGATATATTACAATGGAGTTATATGGTTTACTTGATAGTGACAATTATATGAAACTCCCTGAATGATTTACTTTTTGTGAGTCATAGAATTTATACTATCTAAGAGATTCTTTAATTAAATTGTATAAGTCTATTTATGTACTTAAACAATATAGATAAATATTGTGTACTAACAATCATGGTGAATATTTCTAAACGAGGGATATGAAAAATGACATTATTTCTTCATATCTTTTTTAAGAAAAGAGTTGGAAATGAATTTGTTACAATTGATGGTTATGTTGATGATATAAATATTATTAGAGCTCTTAAATAACTTCAGATATCGGATTAAATGAAGAAAAAAAATTTCGTCATAAACATAGAAAGGATAAAGATTTGTTGAGATTAAAAATTTAGTATTTGAAGAATCAATATTTGTTTAAGAATCATAAAATTTATATTGAAAAAGTTCCAAAATGCTTTTATTTGGACATATCACATCTATTTTGCACTTTGAAAGTTGTAACATTGTCACTTATGAACAAGGATATATTACAGCTCGAAAAAATGATGAATAACTAATTGGTCCTAAAATGTCATGTATTAGTACAATCAGACACTAACATTCCATGATAATTATCGGTTGTGAAATATCATTTGTTTTTAAACTATTAGAATAGTGTAGTTCTTTGCATATACAAAGACATTAGAACAAGGTCAAATATATACTTGGTCATCTTAGAGATGTAAACTTTTCAAAGCTACATGAGACAAGTTGAGAAGGTGTTTTGGTTAAGGCGTAGGATTCAACACATGCAAGAGACATATGGTTTGTGTTTCATAAATATGATTACAATAGTTCATTATGAAAACAGTATTGCATGCATTGCTTAGTTGAAACAATGACACAATAAAGAAGATAAACAAGAAAAATTCAACAAAATGTGTAATCACTCTTGATCTTCAACCAAGTGGCGATAAAGTCATCAACAAAGTCATTTATGTGATAATATCTGATACATCTTTGCAAAGTCACTGCAAGTAAATTTTTCAACAACTATAACAAAAGATTGATTTTGAACTTTTCACAAATCATTGTTTTCATGAGAGGGAGAAATAAAAATATTATGCACACTTTTTTCCTTCGCTATGGTTTTGTCCCATTGAGTTTTCTTGGTAAGGTTTTTAATGAGACAGTTCCCACATAAAGGATATTGTACTCTTTTTCTTTTAGCATGGCTTTTCGCACTGAGTTTTTCTTAGTAAGGTTTTAATGAGACACATCATCACAAGTTTTACTCATGTCATGTGTTGTGAGCATCCATTGTCTTGGTACCACGATTGGAATTTCAACTTTGTTGCCAAGGATATTTGCTAGATATATTATTTTGTTCTTAGATACCCGCATTTGGTATGGTTTTTGGTTTGCTTGTTCTGAGTTTTTCTTAGTAAGGTTTTAATGAGACACATCATCACAAGTTTTACTCATGTCATGTGTTGTGAGCATCCATTGTCTTGGTACCACGATTGGAATTTCAACTTTGTTGCCAAGGATATTTGCTAGATATATTATTTTGTTCTTAGATACCCGCATTTGGTATGGTTTTTGGTTTGCTTGTTCTGAAAGGTGTCTTGTATTTCCATATTTTCAACATAAGACAAGTTCTTTTATAATGACCTTTATTTAAGCAATAGGAACAAGCAGATTTAGGTATGTTAAATTTATGATTTTCTTCTAGTACTTGAAAACCAATACCTCTTCTATCGTTTCTGCTAACACCATATATCATAGAAACTTGTTTGCATCTATCCATGTCATTTGCAAGAAACTCTTGAAAGGATTGTTCATACTTAACATAGTAACAAACATTTTCCTCTGAGGTTTTTGAAAAATTTTCCTTTAGAGTTCCCTTTTTAAGTTTTCAAAATCTTTTGATAGGGAGTCATACTTATCTAGTAAGATGGAATGAGTTTTTATGAGATTTTTTAGATTTGAAGAAACATTGTGATTTTTGTTTAGAAACTCTTTGATCAAAAGTTCATTACGACATATATTAGATAATATCTCAGTTTCCCGATCAACAGATTCATTGTTAGAGTTAGAGTGAATGCCTACCATCAGAGCCATGTTTGTTTGCTATTTATCTTCATTAGATGATTAAACAGAGTCATCCTAGGTAGCCATCATACTTTTATTTTCTCCTCTATAGTCATTCCTCATAGTGTTTCCTTTTTCAAGCTTAGGAAATTATGATTTGAAATGTCCTGGCTACATGCATTCACAGATGATTTAGTTTTTTTTTCTTCTTCTGATTTTTCTTTTCTTTCTCTACTATCTTTTGATCGTATGAAATCTTTTATGGGAAACGATTTCTTCCAATTTTTCCATATTATATCATTAAAAATATATTATATTTGAGAAATTTGCTTTATCTTCTTTGGCTCATCTTCAACTAGTTCAATCTCATGGGATTTGATTAACTCATCAGCTCTTCCAAAGGCAATTTGTTAAGGCCTTTAGCCTATTGAATTGTTGTTACTTTTGGTCTCCACTTGCTAGGAAAACTTGTGAGGATCTTGTTGACATGACCAGTTGTAGTGTAACTTTTTTTGATAATCATTAATCAAGAGATCAAAGTTTGGAATCTGGAGAAAAGTTTCTCAATGTCTTCATCCTTTTCCATCTGGAAAAATTCATACTAACTAACATGCAAATTTGCCTTAGTTTCCTACACTTATTTACTTCCTTCATAGTTGAAGAACAAAATCGCAAAAATGATTTTTGTTGTTTCTTTAATGATGCACTTGTCGAACTTTTGGAAGGTTATTGCATTCATTATAAAGGTTCAGGCTTTATGATGCATCTTGTATTGTTTCTTTTTATCAATGTTGAGTTTTTTATAGGCATTTCAACTCCAACAACATCTTTGGGAGCCTCATAGTCATCTTCGACTATGTCCCAAAGTTTTGGATCAAGTGAGATGTAGAAACTTCTCAACCTATTTTTCCATTATCCAAATCTCTCCCCGTCAAATAGAGGAGGCATGTTAACATTTCGAGTTGTAGGTTCATTACTAGATTTAGTCATAATAGTAATAAAAATAATATCTTTACTCAAACACGATTAAGTTCTCAGCTTTGAGACCGAACATTGATGCCAATTGAAGAGTGAAAAACATAAGAATGGGGGGTTGAATAACGTTTTTTAGGTTTTAAAAACTTTCGATGAAACAAATGATGATATAAAAATGTGGTAAAGCAAAAGTAACTAAAGAGATAAATAGAGGAAACACAAGCAAATTTATCCTGGTTCACCACCAACATAGTAGCTACGTCTAGTCCCTTCACTTTGAAGGATTCAATCAACTAATCACCAAAAGTATCACACATCCACTAAACAACTAATAATCAATTAATTGTGTTCAACTCTTCTCAACCTTCTAGCTTAGTACACTCAAGTTGTTGAGGGTAGCAACAACTATTGGGCTACAAAGAATTTTTAAGGTTGCTTTTTAAATAACTCTCACAAGAGAATGTTTACAAGGTATTCTCTCATAATGTATTTGAAGTTTTCTAGCACTTAGAGATAATACAAATTTTTCACAAGTTGTTGTTCATGACAGTAGTAAGTTTCTCGTATATGTTATGTTTTGCAGTGAAGATGACAAGTCCTTTTATAGAGAAACATCAAAGCAATTAGGGTTTGTCATTGTTGTTGTGATTGCATGAAATTAACATGTAAAATAATGAATCCTATAGAATCTTCATAGATCTTGAATCAACATTAAAAACTTGTCCAAATACATCCTCATAATTGATTCAACATATCTTGATAGAAGCAGCATGAACCTAGAGCATGACAATATCATAGAATGTCATCTCCTTCTTGACTTAGAGGATAAGTCCAACTTTGATGAGGAGATGATGTTGAGATATTGATTTGTTAGAGTGTTGACTTGATGTGTTGATTAGACGATCAACTGGTTTGACCGAATTATCAAATTTATCAGATATTTACTTACTTCTCACAAAATAATCTTTTTATCATTAAAATAATTAAAAATTATTTTTCTTTAAACTAATTTGATTCTAACAACGATGAGTATGCGCATCTTAAAGAGTTGTGAACTCGTGGTTGCTAATGACATCATACATGGTACAATGTGATGGAAAACACATTTGATTTGCGAAGAGTTAAACTAATACAGAGTTTAAGTTATCATTTCTTTATAAATTGAATATTCAAATTCATCTTTATAAAGTTGAATATATCTTCAACCATGAGTTTTATAAAACTATATGCCCGTTGATGGTCAATTCTACAAATTTTATGTCTAAAATACTCTTTTGAACATAATCTTTTATAAAATGATGTTTAATCTATATATTTTTTTTAAGGTATAAAATAGAATTACGTAGGTGTTTCCAATAGACGTATAAAGACTACCCCCATAAAGAAAAATGGAGTTAAACGAAGATCTCGTATTGCACTAAGTCTGGCATGATTTTTTTTTTAAACAAGATGCTGCCAAGGTTTAAGCATTATTAAAATGGGAAAGACCACCTACAATTGGAGAAGTCCAATGTTTTTTTGTGCTAGTAGGATACTACATAAGGTTTATAGAAGGATTCTAAAAAATGTATGCCCGTGAAAAGGGATAGTGTTTGAATTGAAAAAATGTTGGGGAAATCAAGAAATAAACTTTTAAAAACTTTTTTAAAATTATTCACAAGAGTGGAATTGAAATATACGAATTGAATATAAGAAAAAGAAGATGGAATTGATAATCGCGAAAATGGGAATTTGTATATGAATATCCCTATTTTTTTTTTCTTTTCCCTAATTGCCACACTTTGTAAAAAAATTCCCAGGTTGCCCTACTTTTTGAGCCCAGTTGCTCGTCGCAACCTGGGCCTGCGATGAAGTGAAGGAAAAATTTTTTAAGCCCGTTGATCTTCGCACCCCCAAGGGGCGATGATCTGAAGGCGTTTTTTTTTTTTGCTCATCGCACCTCCAGGGTGCGATGATCTACACCTCCCCCCCTTTTTTTTTAATTTTAAAAATTTAAAATAATTATAATAAATTATAAATATTTAAAATAATTAATAAACCCCAAACCCTAAATTTTTTTTTAATTTAATATTTAAAAATAATTATAATAAATTATAAATATTTAAAATAATTCATAAACCCTAAACCCTAACCCATAAACCCCAAACCCTAAACCCTAATTTTTTTTATTAATTGAATAAGTAAAAATAATTATAATAAATTATAAATATTTAAAAAACCCTAAACCCTAAAATGAAATAAAAAAAATAAAAAACTTTCATAAATAATAATAATAATATTAATAATTTTTATAATAATAATAATTACATATTAAATAATAATAATAATAATAAATAAAAAAGAAAATTATTATAATAATAAACATAAGAACAAAATTAAAATAAATTAATATTTATTTAGGATAAAAAAATTTGTAATAATAATAAAATAACAACAAAATAAAATTATAAATATAATTAATTATTTCCATCTAAATTATAATAATAATTTATATTAATGAATTTAAAAAAAATACATTAAATTGAAATGAAAAAAATACATCAAATTGAAAGAAAAAACTACATGAATTTAAAAACATCATGTAGTTTTTTCTTTCAATTTGATGTATTTAAATACATATTTATAATTTATTATAATTATTTTTAAATACATATTTATAGATAACTTTTGTTCAGTGATTTTTTGAGTTCTCTCCATTTAGTCCAGTGAAAAAAAATAATATCTCATACAAAATGTGAAACTTGTCACTCTTCCCATTCGATTTACTTATTCCTTTAATCTCAAAGCTCTCATTTTACTTTTCCTTTTCAAACTTCTAAAAAGAAATAAGAAATGAAAGTTTGGTTTGTACAGGTTAGAAAGGTTGAAAGAGACTCATTCTTATTTGCATGTTCTTGTATTCTGCAAGCGAGAGAAAAATAAAATTACAATCGAACTGGCATAGACTTTTGAAAACTTCGATTTATTATTTTAAACATTTTGTTTTATAGGCTTCATGCTGCTGGAGAGGTTGTAGATTGTACATGAATTTAAATACATATTTATAATTTATTATAATTATTTTTACTTATTCAATTAATAAAAAAAAAATTAGGGTTTAGGGTTTAGGGTTTATGAATTATTTTAAATATTTATAATTTATTATAATTATTTTTAATTATTAAATTAAAAAAAAAATTTAGGGTTTAGGGTTTGGGGATTGGGGTTTATTAATTATTTTAAATATTTATAATTTATTATAATTATTTTAAATTTTTAAAATTAAAAAAAAAGGGGGGGTGCGATGAGCAAAAAAAATAAACGCCTTCAGATCATCGCCCCCTGGGGGTGCGAAGATCAACGGGCTTAAAAAATTTTTCCTTCACTTTATCGCAAGCCCAGGTTGCGACGAGTAACTGGACCCAAAAAGTAGGACAACCTAGGAATTTTTTTTCAAAGTGTGGCAATTAGGGAAAGGAAAAAAAAAAGGAATATTCATATACAAATTCCGCGAAAATGAGGAAGAGAGAGAAGTTATAGCATACCGGAAGAGAAGAGGAGTGTCTTCGGCAAGACGTGCATGAGGCCGCGAGTTTCTTCGATTACAGGGTTATAGTTGAGAAGGAACAAGATTCACTCTGCTTCTCCTTCCCATGGCGGCAGCAAAACCGAGTAACAACCTCTGCCTCCCTCGGGCAGAGAGATAGTGAGTTGAGTGAGTGAAAGACGAAACAATGCGTTGGCCATTTTCTCTTATATCTTCATCAACTCGCCTCCTTCGATTTTGCTTCATACCCTTCCAACCCCATTATTCCTCTCATCACAACAATTTTTCCACACATAACCCAATTCCCGTTCCAATTACAAACTTCATTCTCAACCACACAACCGTTCGTGAAACCCTAACCTCCTTCAACAACAACTGGAAACGCGCACTCGAATTCTTCAACTGGATACAAACCGAATTCAACTAAAATATGGACTTAACTATTACATGGACGTCGGTGTCATTATAATAAAAGTCTATGTTGCAAGAACTTACTTGAATATTTATATCTAGAGACTCGAAAGAAAATAGAAGAAATTATTTTTAAAATGTATATAATAGATGTACCAAACGTTGGAGAATTTTCATACTAAACTTAGATATTACATAATTTGTAAGGTCCAAATATTTATTTAATCAATGATTTAATTAGTTGTGTTTCTTACATAATTTTAATGTTTATTATTTTTAGATGCTCGTATCGTAAGTTCGATCGCGAATACATATTTGGAATCTTGCAAGAACAAATAGTATATGTTTACATGTAACGATCAATAATTCAGAGGTTATTGACTTGAAAAATTGTGTTTTTGTTGTTGTAATCACGCATTTTAAATAAATAACTTGTATCAAATATCTCGCTATCATGAAACCATTTCATTCGTAATTTACCGTGAGGTTAATCATTGCTCAAACATGCTATCCATCCTTGTGCCATTGTGGAGTGTTTAGCTTATTCGAGCTACCTCATCCTTCATTTTTTGAAGTCTTTTTTAGATATCGGTGATTGTACAGATTTACAATCCCTTGTTTTGTTCCATAATGTAAATTGTAGTTTCCTCATTTAACAAATAATAGGATGTCTTTATTGTTTAACCCAAGTATATTTTTGTACTCATTTCCTCTATTTATTTGAAATTTTCATAATTAGGGGATTGAGTATACCAACATAACATGTAACTATTTTATTTTATTGGCTGAAAATGTTATGAACTATTTCTTTTTTATGTTTTGTATCAAACATGTAAAAAGTTTAAAATTTTGAATTTGTAATTGTAACAAAAAGTAAAAAAATTATTTCTCAATTGATCATACTATGAATATAATAACTTTTCTCTCAATCTAGAAAATTGAGTTTATTTAAAATATAAAATACGAGGATCTCTAATTCTATTTTAATTATTCATAACACTGATCTTATAATTCTTTTTCTTTGTATTTGTATCAAAGAAATTATATTTCATTTATGAGAATTACTATTACCGGTAACATAGTTAATTGCATCATGGTCAGATAATGCTTGCTAAATTAGCTTTAGATATAATATTCCATAGTATTTATTATTTTTAATTAATATACTTTAAGTACAATATTTTTATGATTATAAAGTTACGAGATAATTGCAAGATAAATATTGAAAAACTTATAAAAATTATTTTATATAGAATTTTTTAACTTGGGATAAAAGTTCATGATTATAAAACTTCATCTGTACATATATATAGAATTTTTTAACTTGGGATAAATTAATTACGAATTTTTTAAATGACATATGTTCAAGATAAAAGTAATTAGAATATAACCTATAAATCAACTTTTGAGTTCATTTTTTTAGCGAAGGAATATTTCATAGTGTTGTAAATTTGTAAGCAAAACAATCATTCAAAAACACATGCTAGTTCTCCAACAGGGACAGAAATTGCATGCATAATAATTTGGTAAGGACTAAAATATGTGATTTATTTACATGGACAAAAAACAAAATTTCAAATTTTGATAGAAACAAAAAAAATTATTTAACCCAAATTATTATTTACTAAATTGACAGTATTTACTATTGTTACAACTAATCTCGATGAGATTTGAAGTCCCACCAAGTTACAAGGTCAAACTATTTGTCTTGAACCGACAATTAAAGGACTTCATCATTATCATTTATTTCAATGAAAATATAAAGTATAAATAGAGATTAATTGGATGGAAATTTGAACAAATACAGGGGACATTTGAAATTTTCCATATTTAGGAAAATGTTACATTATAAGTGTGACACTCTAAACCCCAAAATAACATATATAGTAATTTATATTAGATTTTCCTGAACAAAATTCGCAGCGGATAAAGAAAATATGTTTCCAAGAAAATAAGAATTTTTATAACTAATTTGGGATATCAGGTTCCTCTAAATACACGTAAAAATTCAACTTTATTCCTTAATTAAAACAATGCAATTTCAATGAACTTGACTTAACTATAATTTGTTGATTTAATTCCAAAAATATACTAGTACTTATAAGGTTTTCAAACAAAAAGTCTTTTCTAATTAAATAAGTGAATGTAAAATACAAATTACAACTCTTAATTCTCGGTATCACCTATCTAGGGGTTTTTCCCAAATTTGAACATCAATAATGATTAACATGTAATAACTACGATTTCACATACGCAGGGCCAAGCCAGTCAATCAAAAACAACGAAGGAGATGAGTTTCAAAATCATGTTGATAGTATAATATAAGTAAGAAGAACGCGTAATTAATCATAATAAACCGTATCATTATACAAACATTCTTCAAGAAAAAACATCACATTATAAAGTCAAAATCACTCAAGAGAAATCAATACATTTCACTATAACATCAAATCATCTAAGAGAAGTTATTATTGCACACGATTCATATTAATCACGACAAAACAATCACAAGAAGATGCAATGCTATGCATGAGCTTAGAATCTACTTCACAATGTGATATGATTCTAACTCTAAAGTACTTGGTTAGGAGGCTTGAGACTATGCCACCAACAAGGTGGACGAACAATTCAAATTGGTCATGTCCTTATAGATCCCATCAACTCAACCCGAGACACATTTACGCGACAGTCGAGGTAAACATGTGTTGCATGGTAGCTCCCGACATTTGGAGTGCTACCTCCAAGTCACCTAGGAATTCTCCACCCGAATACCTCCAAGGTCTAACAATTTTTCCCTAAGGCTCAACAGTAGACCTCCACGATCAAGCTCATTCAGTTGTACTTCCCTGGAATCACTAGGCTTGTCAGTCCATACCTATATGATGACAAAATAATCTCCACTTCAAAAATTCACATCAACTTCAAATATTCCAAACATCTATTTTCTCCCCTCGTTAGCCTAGACTACTCCATTAGGAGCATCATGTTTAGCACAAGTTGGAATCTGTTGGAACCAAGTTGGTTCTAAATACTTAGGATTTTGATGCTCACAAATGTACTCAATGTAAACTTATTTTGAACTTTGAATTATTAAGTTAAATGCCCCAGAACCTGAAGGAAACAGAAGCAGAGATCAAAGGATTCCAGAAAAATGAATTCTGGAATGACCAGAAGATATTCCAGAAATGTCAAAATCTTGACCAGAAGATATCTTTGCTGGCTTATATCAGAAGGAAGAAAAATCAGAATGAAACATGGATCATAGCATTGGAAATTCTGCCAGAAGGAAAGTTGTTCAAGAAAAACAGGAATCAAATATCGATTTTATTCCAGAAGTTATTCAGATCAGAAGATGGCCTGGCAGTGAAAAATTGAACTGCCTAGACTTGTTCCAGACTTGACCAGAAGGTATGTTTATGAGTCCAGAACAAGAGGATCAATCCAGATTTGGCCCAGACCATAATATAGCATGATTAAGGGCATGGAACTAAGTCCAGATCAAAAGAAATGAATTCTAGAATCGACCCAGAACTGATCCAAAATCAAAGGTAAAATGTCCAGACTGAAATATTTTTTGTTCAAGTTAATTTCAGTTTGTTCCATACCAAATTCCAGAATCCGTCCAGATCAGAGTAAAGACTTCCAGATCATTGGTTCAGAAATAATTTTTTGAGTCCAGTGATGGTCCAAATCAGAAAATCAGACCATGGCCCAGAAATGGCCGAAATCAGAGGGACAGGCTGTGCAGTCCAGAAATGGCCGAATCCAGAAGTTCATAGCTGATCAGGCGCACATCCAAGAAGGCCGAAATCAGAAGATCAGAGGGCTATGAAGTGTGGTCCAGGAATGGCCGAGTTCGGAGGATAATAGCTTAGCAATCAGGCTGGTCCAGCTGTGGAATATCGCATGGTGCAGATTTGATCATGGGAATCAATGGTGAGGATCTGAGATATTTTTATCAAATAATTGTTAAAGATTCGTTTTAAATTAAAGTGGAGTAGCATGGAAGTCAGGAGCTGTGGCGGGAAGCAATGCACAGATTTGATTGGCCAGTTAAGATATGAAACAAATCTAAGGCCTAAAAAGATATGATTTTTATTTTAATGAAGCCCAATTGGTCAAGATATTTTTGCCAGAAAATCCAGCAAGATACAGCTCGAATTTAAGCATTGGAAGAGGCTTAATCTGCATCTATAAAAGGAGGCTCAAGGCAGATTATTTATCATCGAAAATCACAAAAGGGTCATACACTTCAAAAGCAAACACTCCCAAATTTTCATATAAGTCAATTGTTGAGTCTCAGTTTTTAAAGCAAGTACTCTTGTTGTTTTCGTTCCACTGTGTCAAATCTAAGTTGTTGAAGTAGAGTCTACAAGCTGTGGGAGTCAGTAGAGGTAGCAGGTTACTTGGCAATTAGATTCATAGTGTTGTGATTTCTTCTACAATCTGGGGTGTCAGATTGGCTGAAGAACAGAAGTTTTTTTTCCTCAAAGAAGTATAGGATTGTTAGACTATTTGAGAAGACTGACTTGGAGGGTCAGTAGCAAGGTTGTAATTCAAGATTGAATTAGTGAAATCCTTCAAGGCGAAGGGACTGGACGTAGCCTCGTTAACGGTGAACCAGTATAAAATCTGTGAGTTTTTATTTTTATTTTTATCCGCTGCTAACTCTGTTTTAATTATACATCAAGTTTTGTTTTGAAAGTATTAAAACAGGAAAAGTTTCAAGTTAAGTCAAACACAATTCAACCCCCCTTCTCGTGTTTGCACCTTCAATTGGCATCAGAGCTCGGTCTCAAGGCTGAGCACTTAACAGTGTTTGAGGAAAGGTCCAAGGGGTTCAATATGTCAGAAGAATTGGGAAACAACATCAACAGACCACCACTGTTTGATGGAGAAAGGTTTGAGTATTGGAAGGACAGAATGAGAAGCTTTGTCATATCTCAAGATCCTGAACTTTGGAAGATGATAGTTAGAGGATACACTGCTCCTACTGATCCAGAAGATCCAACTAAGAAACTGGACATGTTTGATATGAAACCAGATCAGGTCAGATTACATAGACTTCATCACAAGTCCAGAACCATGATGGTCAGTGCAATCACATTCAAGGAATTTGATAGATGCACAAATAAAGAAACAACAAAGAGTATATTTGATAGTTTGGTTCTGACCTATGAAGGAACCAAGCAGGTTCAACAAATAAAGGCTAACATATTGGTCAGAAAGTATGAGCTGTTCAAGATGGAAGAGGATGAAGACATTGACACAATGTTCTGCAGATTCCAGACTTTGGTATCAGGACTGAAAGTATTAAACAAAAGCTATACCCATGAAGATCATGTCTCAAAAATTCTGAGAAGTCTTCCAAAAAGTTGGAGACCAAAGGTTACTGCAATTCAGGAAGCTAAGGATCTAAGTACCTTGAGGCTGGAAGATCTAATCAGCACACTCAGGTCTCATGAAATAGAACTGGAAGAAGATCAACCTAAGAAGAAGAAGAATCTGGCTCTGAAATCGAAATAGAAGAAAGCTGCAAAGGCAGAATCAGAATTAGAGGATAGTGAAAGTGACTGTGATGATATGACTTACTTAACCAAAAGGATGGTTAGGATCTGGGAAAACAGAAAGAAAAGAAACTCCCAGAAGAAACATAACAGCAAGGAAGATTCTGACAAGAAGAACATCATCTGTTATGGATGCAATGAACCCGGACATATCAAGTCAGAATGTCCAAATCTGGAAAAAGGAAAACAGAACAAGAAGAGTTCCAGATACAGAAAGAAAGGTTTGATTGCTGCTTGGGATGTATCAGAATCAGAGGAAGAATCTTCTGATGAAGAAGAGGCAGAAACAGCAAAGATGGCTCACATCAAGTTTGCTTCTGGACCTCATAAAGGCAAACAAACCAAGGAAAATTCCAGATTCAGAAAGAAGGGTCTGATGACTATCTGGGATGTATCAGAATCAGAAGAAGAATCTTCTGATGAAGAAGAGGCAGAAACAGCTATGAAGGCACACATCAGGTCTGCTTCTGGACCTCATAAAAGAATGATTTCAGGAAGGAAAGCAGGCAGAAGGAAGAATGATCAAAGCAATCATTCTGGCAAATCTGGAAGCACATCAGAGGAAACAATTCTGTCTCTGATGGCTCATAAAAATTCAGGTTCTGAATACTTCTCTAAAACAGAATCAGAAGATGAAGACAATGAGGTATTTTCTGATCTTTCTAAACCTGAATTAATAGAAACTTTAAAGGACTTGTTAAATGCAAACAATAAAAGGTCTTTAAAACTGAAAACTCTTAGGGAAGATAAGAAAAATCTAACCAAAGAGGTCTAAGTTTCAAAGAATCAAATTTCTGAGTATGCAACTGAAATCAAAGATCTTAAAACTGAAGTTGCAAGACTCAAGTCTGAAAACCAAACTCTGAAAAGTAATAATTATTCTAATTCTGAGACTGTTTGTAAATCTGATATGCATGAGCAATTTTTTCAAAACTTTATATCAAATGGAATGGAAAGAAGTAAGTATGCATCTATGATTTATGGAAACAGTAATTCTGGAAAAAGAGGTCTTGGTTTTACAGACACAATAACTAAAAATAAAGTTGTTCATTCTGATGTTTTATGCATTGTCTGTGCTAAGAAAGGTCACTCTGAATTATCTTGTCCAATGGTAAAATCTGAACAAGATCAGAGAGCTATTAAAACTAACAAACCTGGACCCAATCAGTTCTGGGTACCAAATGATCAAATTGTCTATGTTGCAGATATTCTGAGCAACCAGAAGGAGACACCAACAATGGTGCCAGGACAATGGATGTTGGCAACGCACAAGCAGAAGAAGGTTTATGTTCCAACATCTACCAAACAGAAGCCAAGTAACTCTGGTAGAAGAAGAACTGGTCAGCACAATACCTATCAGAACCAGAACCAGAATTACAGGAGGAACAGGAAATATCAAAGATATCAGACTAATCAGAATTGGAGGCACAGAAACTGGAACCAGAATCAACACTGGAACCAGAATCAGAATCAGAACCAGTACCAGAACCAGAACAGGTATCAAAGGTTCAGGTATGATCATCAGAATTACTCTAATTATCAGAATCAGTATAAATACAGGAATTATCAGAATCACCAGAACCATCAAGGTTATCAAAATCACCAGATTCATCAAAGTTACCAGAACCATAAGTTCCAGAATCACCAGAGGAACATGGTGTATGAGCCAAAACAGAAATTAAAGAATCAGAATCAAGAGAGTTCTTCAAACTCTCCAGTGAGATTCATCAAAACTACAAACCTGGAAGGGAATTCAAATTCCCTCATCCAAACCATGTAATCTCAGAACATATGGATTAGAAATCTGAAAATCAGAAGCAAAAGGATTTTCAGAATAAAACTTAGGCTACATCTTGCTGTAAATACTATTATTTAATATTTATGTTTACTGTGATAATATGAAGCTTGATCTTAACAAATCAATGCTAGATAAGTATTTTGCAGGTTCTCAAACAGTCAGAGGAACCAGGTGATTCACACGAATTGAACAACTCAGCAGAAACAGCATTCCAGTGATTTCAAAAACAAGCAGAAATCACCAGAAGCAGAATTAATGGTTTGGCTGTACTAAGTTCATTTTTAAATTAATTGATTTATACTATGGTATATGACAAACTGCTTGATAAATCAAAGAAAGATAAAGATAGTACAGGTTCATCAGAACCAATGGGAGCAGAAGCAGAAGCACAAGAAACAGAAGTACCTGGAAAGGTAATGGATACGAGCAAGTCAGCAACATATCTTCAAAAGATAAATCTGATCAAGTCAGAAACAGCCAAGATAAGTCAGAAGAGAAATCTGAATCTGAAACTGTTATAGATTCACCAGAATCAGAAGCCGATTTATCAGAATTAGAAGCTATTATAGATTCACCAGAACCAGAAGCTGATTTATCAGAATCAGAAGCTATTATAGATTCACTAGAACCAGAAGCTGATTTATCAGAATCAGAAGCTGTTGTAGTTTCACCAGAATCAGAAGCTGATTCATCAGAATCAGAACTGGTTACAGAATCAGAAGCTGATACGAATCAAGCAATGTTGATGAGGCTTTGGCAGAGGAAGGATGATGCAAGAAGAGCTGAATGAATTCCAAAGGAATGATGTTTGGGATCTGATATCCAGACCAAACAAAAACATTATTGGAACCAAGTAGGTATTCATAAACAAATGTAATAAAAAGGGAACTTAAGCTCTGCCTAGGAATTCAGAATCATCAAGGTAAATCGACCTAACATCTTCACCAAGGCATTACAAGAAGATAGGTTCGAGTTCATCAAGAAGCATCTCAGCATTACCTCCATTAGTCATCTTAGGAGTTTTTTTTAAATTTCTGCAATTTTATTTTATGTCTTTTAAATTTCAGTTTTTACTTTTTGTACCTTGTAAAAAAAATCAAAAAATACAAAAACAGTAGAAAAACAAAAAATACAAAAATAGTAGGACCACTTTTTGGCTGATGACAAAAAAGGGGAGAAAGAGAGAGAGAAAAAGGAGAATAAGTAGAAAAGGAGAGGAAACAGGAAGAGAGAAAAACAAAGAAAGAAAAAGAAAGAGTGATAACAGAAGGAGTTGAAAAGGAGAGAAAATATGAAGAGAGAAAAAAAAGAAGGAGTTGAAAATGAGAGGAGAAGAGAAGAAAAGAAAGAGAGAACAAAGAAGGAGTTGAAAAGGAGAGTATCAGACTTAGGGGGAGAGATTGGTCCGAGGGGGAGTAATTCAAAGTCTTCAAGTCATAAGTTAGCAAAATAAGTTAAGGTTTTGTCATCATCAAAAAGGGGGAGATTGTTGGAACTAAGTTGGTTCTAAATACTTAGGATTTTGATGCTTACAAATGTACTCAATGTAAACTTATTTTGAACTTTGAATTATTAAGTTAAATGCCCCAGAACCTGAAGGAAACAGAAGCAGAGATCAAAGGATTCCAGAAAAATGAATTCTGGAATGACCAGAAGATATTCCAGAAATGTCAAAATCTTGACCAGAAGATATCTTTGCTGGCTTATATCAGAAGGAAGAAAAATCAGAATGAAACATGGATCATAGCATTGGAAATCCTGCCAGAAGGAGAGTTGTTCAAGACAAACAGGAATCAAATCTCGATTTTATTCCAGAAGTTATTCAGATCAGAAGATGGCCTGGCAGTGAAAAATTGAACTGCCCAGACTTGTTCCAGACTTGACCAGAAGGTATGTTTATGAGTCTAGAACAAGAGGATCAATCCAGATTTGGCCCAGACCATAATATAGCATGATTAAGGGCATGGAACTAAGTCCAGATCAAAAGAAATGAATTCCAGAATCGACCCAGAACTGATCCAAAATCAAAGGTAAAATGTCCAGACTAAAATATTTTTTGTTCAAGTTAATTTCAGTTTGTTCCAGACCAAATTCCAGAATCCGTCCAGATCAGAGTAAAGACTTCCAGATCATTGGTTCAGAAATAATTTTTTGAGTCCAGTGATGGTCCAGATCAGAAAATCAGACCATGGCCCAAAAATGGCCGAAATTAGAGGGACAGGCTGTGCAGTCCAGAAATGGCCGAATCCAGAAGTTCATAGCTGATCAGGCGCGCATCTAGGAAGGCCGAAATCAGAAGATCAGAGGGCTATGAAGTGTGGTCCAGGAATGGCCGAATTCGGAGGATAATAGCTTAGCAATCAGGCTGGTCCAGCTGTGGAATATCGCATGGTGCAGATTTGATCATGGGAATCAATGGTGAGGATCTGAAGATATTTTTATCAAATTATTGTTAAAGATTCGTTTTAAATTAAAGTGGTGTAGCATGGAAGTCAGGAGCTGTGGCGGGAAGCAATGCACAGATTTGATTGGCCAGTTAAGATATGAAACAAATCTAAGGCTTAAAAAGATATGATTTTTATTTTAATGAAGCCCAATTGGTCAAGATATTTTTGCCAGAAAATCCAGCAAGATACAGCTCGAATTTAAGCATTGGAAGAGGCTTAATCTGCATCTATAAAAGGAGGCTCAAGGCAGATTATTTATCATCGAAAATCACAAAAGGGTCATACACTTCAAAAGCAAACACTCTCAAATTTTCATATAAGTCAATTGTTGAGTCTCAGTTTTTAAAGCAAGTACTTTTGTTGTTTTCGTTCCACTGTGTCAAATCTAAGTTGTTGAAGTAGAGTCTACAAGCTGTGGGAGTCAGTAGAGGTAGCAGGTTACTTGGCAATTAGATTCATAGTGTTGTGATTTCTTCTACAATCTGGGGTGTCAGATTGGCTGAAGAACAGAAGTTTTTTTTCCTCAAAGAAGTATAGGATTGTTAGACTATTTGAGAAGACTGACTTGGAGGGTCAGTAGCAAGGTTGTAATTCAAGATTGAATTAGTGAAATCCTTCAAGGCGAAGGGACTGGACGTAGCCTCGTTAACGGTGAACCAGTATAAAATCTGTGAGTTTTTATTTTTATTTTTATCCGCTGCTAACTCTGTTTTAATTATACATCAAGTTTTGTTTTGAAAGTATTAAAACAGGAAAAGTTTCAAGTTAAGTCAAACAGAATTCAACCCCCCTTCTCGTGTTTGCACCTTCAGAATCATCACTATTTCATCAATTATAGGGTACTTCAATTTCCTTATCACAAATTTATAACGTCACTATGATTAATTAATGTATCCCTCAAAAGGCTACTGCCTTACATAGCGAGCCCCAAATGAATTGTTGGGAACTACGGTTTTCCATTCATCTCACAATATATTATACTCATGAATTCAAATGCTCTCTCACCCCTTACCTTATTTCGACGCTTTCACACACAAATACGATTCCACAAGCAACTAGCTTTTGTCCTCTGACTCTTTGTCCTTCAACCGATCTAAACTCGATAGTTTATGGGTAGATGTCAAAAATAATTATGAGAAGACACTCTAATAACTAAATTTCGAATTTCGATCAAGAAAACTTACCATAAATCAGAAAACCAATCATTGGATAATATAGCAACTTTTCACACGATTGTTTTGACGTTGGTTTCACTCAAATAGGACTTACGGTGAAGAAGAACGGTGCAAAATAATGAATTCCAAAAACAGAGAAGTCGGATATTTGAGAGAAAAATTAAAATGGTTAAAAAACTGAGAAAGTGTGTTTTATTGACTAACTAAATGAGTTAATCAACATACTAAAATTTGGACTAAAAACTGAGAAAGTTTTTTGGAATCGCCAGTCTCGATTTTCTTCCTTTTCCCCAAGTGCACATTTTCTTCTTTCTCTTTTCAATTAATTTTTCTTTTAATTATTTAATTAGGATTTAATCTTGCATATGGGTCTAATCCATAAAATACACTTTAATTACTCCTTTCTTTTATTATTATTTTTTTAAAATAAAACCAACAATTATTAAAACTAATTTTTATTAATATTTTTTTTAAACACAATTTAATTTATAAAATATTACTACTATTTTAAAACTAATAATATATAAAATAAAATAAATAAAGTAATTAATTTTTAAAAATACATGAATAACTAAAACTCTCATATTTAAATTAACCACTGTAATTATACTTATTTTTTCAAATACTTACATTAAATTACTATCATTGTTAAAAATATTTGAAATTATAAAATAAATAAATAAATATAATACCAACACTTTATATTAATTAATAAATCAAAATAAATATATATAAAATCACAATGTCATAACAAGAATATAAACATCAAGAAAATCAAATACAATATTACCACTATCTCAAGATAATTATTTATAAAATAAATAACTGAAAATAGAAAATAGTTATAAATAATTGGAATATAACTACTTGCACACTTAACATAAGTCAAACGCATTGTAAAATATCACAACACCAAACTAATTATTTAAAATCATATTTCATTAATAAAACAGTTTATTATAAAATTTGAGATGTTACAATAATAGATAATGTTAAGAATATAATAGCTAAAAAATCAAGATCTCTAATATATTTAACACATTCCTATAATTAATAAAAACATATTCAAATTATATTTAACACATTCCCAAACATATTTAAATTAATAAAAACATATTCAACAAACATATTTCCTTTTTTTTTTTTATGATTTTAAAGCATTTATCCCGATCATTAGTGCCACTTTGATTAATAAAAAAATTTATTTTCCACTGTGTTTTTAAAAAACCCATTACTTTGACAATTTAAAATATTTAAGCACAGTTATACAAATAGACTCGCCTCATAGATATTTGATGACATATTTTTCCAAAAATTAATATAAAAAGTGACATAATAGAAAAATATGAAATTTGAAACACTGTATAAAAAGAAATACTAAACTTTACGAGCCTAATTATTTAATTTTTAGACTGCCATTGCATAATTCTTAAATTGTTGGGTTAATCCTTATTTTATAAGAGTTTAGTTTATATACTTATATTAAAAACATACGTCCAATCATGATTTTAAAATAGATTTTTTGTAGGTAACTTAGGAAATAATATTATGAAATATCAAGTGGTGAAATACAATTAAATCTTTGTGTCAAAAATATTTTTATAATAAGTACATCCAAGATAATTTGTTTAATCTTAATTTCTTAATTAATATAAACTACGTTATATTCTAGAAGAAGAGACAATTATTAATTGTATTTCTAATATTTTGCTTTAACAAAATAAGAGATTGAATGTGACACAACTTATGAGTCTCATGTACAATTTTGTTATGATGTGAAAATTCAGGTCAAATTTATTTTTCTATGCTTATAAATGGAGTTTTTTTTTTCAACTTATATTGTCCAATCAAATTTAACATTACTTGGAGAAAATCAATTTTTACATAGAAAAGAGAATCATGGAAAAGAGTGAGATAAAAAATATTGTCATGATTGTAGTCATGATTATGACAATGGTTGTGTTTGCTTTTGCAAAAGCTGATAATTCTCCGATAGCTAAGCAAATAGATAGTACAATTGGTGAAATCATTTGCATTGGGAAATGTGATGTAAAATGTAGAAAAGTCTTTGAAATTTGTCTAGTTTATATAGCTTGTGTTGCTACTTGTGGATTACTGAATTGCCATAAAACATTATCCAAAGATGCATATGATTGTACTACTAGTTGTGCTTCTTCCAAGTCCAATAAGTCCAATGTAGCTAATATTGGTAAGATCAAATTTTATATCTTTTATTATATTTTTTATAAAATGCATCTTATAAGCTAGTAGTATTGATTCAAGAGTTAAATATATTTTAAGTTTCTATAGATATATTTCAACTAGTTTTGTCCTTAAATTTTTTCCAATAGATTAGACATCCATCGATTCGATATTTCCTGATATGGGGTGTACTATTGCTTCTGCTGACTAAACGTTTGACGATCAAACTTTGTACTTGCAACATAGACATTTTAAACGGTGTGGTGCTTATGTGGCGGTTGAGATTTTTATTTTTAGTTAAAATGGTATATCGGTCATGACGTAGTCGGAAATCGCAAAGGGTTAGCAAGCGCTAATCCTAAAAAAAGAACAAGTTCTGGAATCCATCAGAGAAGAGAAAAACTCTCAAAATTAATTATTTTATTAAAAGATGCCTTTTGTTACAGCATAGAAAGTCTTTAAATAGATAATAGAAACTCTAGTACGAAAATTAGGTAAAACAGAAAAGCCTTAAATTAAAGGAAAAACTAAAACGGCTGTAAAACAGAAAAGCCCGAAATTACGGGAAAAACTAAAACGATTGTTTTGAGGCTCAAGATGAGCTCAAAACGGTTCTGGAGCCCATACTTCATGGCAAAGCTATTAGTTGTGTTCGTGGCGCGATTCCCTTTTCAAAAAGGTATAATAATAGACAATCTGGCACCGGACGATCGTTTTCCGCATTTTCTGCTGCTTTCTCCGCAAAGCCGTTTCTTCCTCGATTCTGGCTGTGAACCCTCCTACATCAGTCTCCTCCACTTCTAAAGAACTCGACCCGAGTTCATACTAGAATAAAGGTCAGCATCTTCATGGAACTCATAAAGTCCTATACTTGCGAAGCTGAAGCTTCTTGTAAGTGTCAACTGGGAACCTCTCCTACGCTGGAACACCATCACATCATCTCCCACAGCAAAGACTCTGACTCTTCTGCGCTTGTCAGTAGTGACTTTGTTATTCTGCCCAGTAGCCTCTAACTTCGCCTTGACAGCTTCCTTAACGGCTTGCACATTCTTGGCCACCACTGGGAAAAACCACTCAGTTACCTTGAAGGTCTCAGTCAGGTCATGCTCATCCTGCGTCATAACAAGAAAACTAAACTTCTCCTTCCCTGTTTTTCTATTAAAATCAGAAACTGGGGCCATAGCTATCTTGTGCCTTTCCCAGGTGAACATCATCACATTATCTCTGCCTCTATACATGATATCATTGTCGTACTGCCAAGGTCACCCCAGTAGGACATGACACACATCCATATTCAGAACATCACACACTACCTCTTCCTTGTAATGCCTTCCGATGGAAATAGGCACCTTGCAAGTCTTCGTCACCATGACCTGCAAACCCTTACTCACCCAGCCCAAAGCATAAGGCTTGGCATGCGGTTTTGTCGGTAAATCTATGTATTCCACTAGCTTCTGGGATACCAAGTTCTCTGTACTCCCGTTATCCACAATCAGATTACACACCGTATTCTTAATAGAACAGTGTGGTTCTAAAAAGATTCTTCCTTTGCCCCTCCTCCTTTGAATACAACATAACTCTCTGTAGCACAAAATTCACCGCTTCTTTAGCGAACTCAACACCGTCATACTCGTTGCCTGCTTCCTCTTCCTCAGACTCCTCATTCAAGACTGCAGTCATTCTCCTGGAAGGGCAAACATTTGACTTGTGACCCTGCCCACCACAACGGAAACACTTATCTCCCGTCGGTTTTGCGTATGGGTTGGCTGACTTCTGGTTCGCCCTGTTGTTGGGCGTAGCACTACTGGTTCCTTTTGCCGAGGAGTTAGAATCCTTAGCAGCAACACTCTTATCTTCATCAACAGCAACTTCAGAATTACCCTACAGAGTGAATCTGCGAAAAGATGAGAAATTTCTGGGGGATTTCTCCATGAGTTCCGCTTTCAAGGCTAGCGTAGAGGTCTCCGTCACGGTCCAGACAGTCTGTAGACCCATCTTCTCCTGTATCGACCCCTTCAAGCCATTAATATAGCGAGTCACCTTCTGACCCTCAGTTTCCCCTAGTTCATTGCATTTTGAGAAACGTGGGAACTCTACTGTATACTCGGTCACGCTCCTTCTACCCTGAACGCAATCGATATACATCTTGTACAGAATCTGCTCATAATCTTGAGGCAAGAAACGCTCCAGCATCAACTATTTCATTCGCCTCCACGTTCTGATTGGTGTTTTCCTCTGGTGCTGCCTCTGAACAACAAGCTTATCCTACCACACAGCAACGGTTCTCTTCAATCGAATTGCCACCATCTTCACCTGCTTGTTTTCTGGCACACCCATCACGTCGAAGAACCGATCAACGTCAATCTGCCAATCCAGAAACTCCTCAACCCCTATAGTTCCATAGAACAACGGGATGTCAGCCTTGACTCTGTAGTCGTTGCGATTCTGTTGATTATCGAAACCCTGATTCTCCTCCTGAACCTCTTCTTTGGAACTAGAGTCCGATTCAACACGAGCCTACAAGCCTCCATGTGGATGCCTGGGCGGTTCGTCTCTCCTGCCTTTGTCCCTCCTATTATTGATGGCGTTCACTTGAACCGTCAAAGCCGCCACCTGAGTCGTCATCTGCGTAGTCAAAGCAGTAAAGGCCACGGTAAAAGCCGCAGTGATACCCTCGATGTCTACTCTTGTGACTGGTTGATCTTCCATGGTTGTTCAAGCTACAAAAAGAAACAGGAGAAAGCCTGCTCTGATGCCACCTGACGCAGTCGGAAATCGCAAAGGGTTAGCAAGCGCTAATCCTAAAAAAGGAACAAGTTCTGGAATCCACTAGAGAAGAGAAAAACTCTCAAAATTAATTATTTTATTAAAAGATGCCTTTTGTTACAGCATAGAAAGTCTTTAAATAGATAATAGAAACCCTAGTACGAAAATTAGGTAAAACAGAAAAGCCCTAAATTAAAGGAAAAACTAAAACGGTTGTAAAACAGAAAAGCCCGAAATTACGGGAAAAACTAAAACGACTGTTTTGAGGCCCAAGACGAGCTCAAAACAGGTCTGGAGCCCATACTTCATGGCAAAACCAAGAGTTGTGTTCGTGGCGCGATTCCCTTTTCGGAAAAGGTATAATAATAGACAATCTGAGACCGGACAATCGTTTTCCGCATTTTCTGCTGCTTTCTCCGCAAAGCCGTTTCTTCCTCGATTCTGGCCGTAAACCCTCCTACATCAGGTCAAATACTAATTATATAAAATTAAAATATGGACTTAACTATTACATGGACATGGTGTCATTATAATAAAAGTCCACGTTGCAAGAACTTACTTGAATATTTATATCTTGAGACTAGAAAAGAAATAGAATAAATCATTTTTAAAATGTACAATAATTGATGTTACCAAACGTTGGAGAGTTTTCATACTAAACTTGGATATTATATAATTTGTAAGGTCCAAACATTTATTTAATTAGTTGTGTTTCTTACATGATTTTAATGTTTTTTATTTTCAGATGCTCGTGCTGTAAGTTCGATTGTGAATACATGCTTGGAATCTTGCAAGAATAAATAGTATATGTTTACATGTATAACAATCAATAATTCAGAGGTTATTGACTTGAAAATTTGTGTTTTTTTGTTGTTGTAATCACGCATTTTAAATAAATAACTTGTATCAGAAATCTCGCTATCATGAAGCCTTTCCATTGTTGGATTGCGTTGAGGGTTAGATGTGGGCAAAAACAAATTTACCTTGAGGCTAAGCATTGCTCAAACATGCTATTCGTCCTTTGGCCATTGTGGAGTGTTTAGCGTATTCGAGCTACCTCATCCTTCTTCATATTTTGAAGCCTTTTTTTTTTATATTGGTGATTGTACAAGATTTACAATCCCTTGTTTTGTTCCATAATTTCAGTTGTAGTTTCCTTATTTAACAAATAATAAAATGTCTTCGTTGTTTAACCCAAATATATTTTTGTACTGATTTCCTCTATTTATTTGTTTTTCCAATTGTAATTTATTTTTGTTGATATGTTTAGTAAAAGTAATTAACATTAAATATGTACTACTGCTAAATATTTATGATAATCTTAAAAAATAAAATAAAATAATTTTATATAAGAAAAAAATCTAAAAAATAATAATTAAACAAATAAAAAAAAATTGGATATTTTTATTTCTTCAAAAATATAAGGGTTCTAATGACTAATGTTTTTTGTATATTTTAACTTTTAAAATTTATAAATGAAAACTCTTGAGGTCCTTGCAACATGGAAAAGTTATGTGGTTGTAACCCTCAAATTTACCATAAGTCATAGGCCATGGAGGTAAAAAAAGGTATTTGTTGTTCGAAAGAGAAACCAAATCCCTAATATAATTGAAACCAAAGGGAAAAGTAGACAACTGCACCACGGTAAACAATCACGTCTAATTATCACATGATTGCCCTATCTTCGTTTCGGAATTCACGTTCTATAATTGGAAGTATACTTTGAAGTTTTTATAATCTGGGGATTGAGTATACGAACATAACCTGTAACTTTTATTTTTATTGGCTGAAAATTTTATGAACTATCTCTTTTTTATGTTTTGTATCAATCATATAAAAAGTTTAAAAATTTGAATTTGTAATTTTAACAAAATGTAAGAAAATTATTTCTCAATTTATCATACTATGAATATTGATACCTTTTGTATCAGTCTAAAAAATTGAGTTTATTTAAAATATGAAATACGAGGATCTCTAATTCTATTTTAATTATTCATAACACTGATTTTATAATTTTTTTTTTTTGTATTTGTACAAAAGAAATTATATTTCTTTTATGAGCATTACCGGTAACATAGTTAATTGCATTATGGTCATATAATGCTTGCTAAGTTAGCTTTAGATATAGTATTCCATAATATTTATTATTTTTAATTAATATACTTTAAGTATAATATTTTTATGACTAAAAAGTTACGAGATAATTGCAAGACAAACATTGAAAAACTTATAAAAGTTATTTTCAATGATATCATCACAATTATTTTTTTTTATATTTTAGCAAAGAGTAAAATGATCAGGGTAAAATAAGTTTTTAGTCTGTAGAAAATTTTAATATTTTTCGTTTTTAGTTCTTGTAAAAAATCATATGTTTTACTCCATACAAAATTATTCTATAAGTTGTTTTAGTACTTTCAGAAATGAAACATACTTCAACTCTTAAATTTTTGAATAATTTTTTGCAAGCATATTTAGAACATTAGTAAAATTTCATCAGTACATATGTATAGAATTTTTTAACTTGGGATGAATTAAAAATACGAATTTTTTAAATGGCATATGTTCAAGATAAAATTAATTAGAATATAACATATAAATCTACTTTTGAGCTCATTTTTTTACAAAGGAACATCTCATAGTGTTGTAGATTTTTAAACAAAACAATCATTCAAAAACACATGTTCGTTATTCACCCGGAAAAGAAACTGCATACATAATAGTTTTGTAAGGATTAAATATGTGATTAATTTAAAGGGACAACAAACAAAATTTCAAATTTTGATAGGAACAAAAACCTTGTTTAACCCAAATTATTATTTACTAATTCGACACTACTTACCATTGTACAACTAATCTTGAAGAGATTTGAAGTCCCACCAAGTAACAAGGTCAAACTATTTGCTTTGAACGGACAATTAAAGGACTTCATCATTATCATTTATTTCAATTTAAATATAAAGTATAAATAGAGATGAATTGGATGGAAATTTGAACAACTCCAGGGGAGATTTGAAATTTTCCATATTTAAGAAAATGTTACATTATAATAAATAATGTTAATGAATATAATAGCTAGAAAATAAATATCTCCAATTTATTTAACACATTCCAATAATTAATAAAAACATATTCAAATTATATTTAACAGATTCTCAAACATATTCAGAATAAATATTTCCTTTTGTTTTATTTATGATTTTAAAGCATTTATCCCAACAATTAATGCAACTTTGATTAATAAAAAATTTTCTTTGCCACTGTATTTTTAAGAAACTAATTTCTTTGACAATTTAAAATATTTAAGCACAGTTATACAATTAGACTCACCTCATAGATATTTGACGACATGTTTTACCAATAATTAATATAAAAAGTGACATAATAAAAAAATATGAAATTTGAAAACTATGTATACTTAACTTAAATTTGGTTTTATGCATACGTTCAATCATGATTTTAAAATAAAGATTTTTTGTAGGTATCTTAGGAAATAATATTATGACATATCAAGTATATATACAATTAAACATTTGTGTCAAAAATAGTTTTACAATAAGTACATGCAACTTAATTTGTTTAATCTTAATTTCTTAATTACTATGAACCACGTTATATTCTAGAAGAAGAGACAATTATTAATTGTATTTCTAATATTTTGCTTTAACAAAATAAGAGATTGAATGTGACACAACTTATGAGCCTGATGTTCAGTTTTGTTATGATGTGAAAATTCAGGTCAAATTTATTTTTCTATGCTTATAAATGGAGGTTTTTTTTTCAACTTATTTTTTCCAATCAAATTTAACATTACTTGGAGAAAATCACACTACAACATTTTTCATTTCAGACCACACTATACTTAGCAATGGGTTAAAAAGTGTGGTTGGAAACAGAAATAGGCAACAGTTTTTCGGGTGTTGCCTATAATTTACTTATAGAGTACAATTTTTTAACTTTGAATGAAAAACCGTTTCATATTTGGTATTGTCACCGATTAAGCCACAATTTTAAAAGCGTTGCTGTTTTACCACGAAGAAAAACCGTTGCCTAATTAAGTTTAATAACTACACATTTTAAGTGTGGTCTAAAGCAATAAAAAATGTGGCCTCAAGTTAGTTTAAATAATAATTAATTAATTATTGTATTTTTTTTAATTTTTTTTTTGTTGAAAAATTTCCTAATAGCTTCTTCTTTATTTTTCATTATTGTTGCAAAATCATAGAAACAAAGCAAGCTGCTCGCGAAATCAGTACGTGCCCTAACCAAATTTGGACCTTCAACCTTCAATCGGAACCAAGAAACAAAAGAAACAGAACCTTCAACCTTCAATCGGAACTATTTCCTCTTCATTCTCTATTTCCCCTTTTGCGCATTGCTCCGTCTTCTCCGTCTCGCTCTGTCTTCTCCGTATTCGCTCGAGGTATTCATCTTGTCCCTCTTTGCTTATTATTAATGATGTAGGTCTTGTTGTCTATGAATAAAAAGGTATAGATAGTCTATTTATGTTTGGTTTCTAAGTTGAGTCTGCCAGGATAGTTTTCTTTAGTTGATAATGAAAATGAGTCTCAGCCTTATTTAGGTAAAACCAATTCATAATCTGCAGAATGCAGAGGAAGTCATTGCCGAGCCTAAAACCAGTTCATTGCTGGCAGGGAGTATGATTGGTTCAAGTTGTTTTTCTGTGGTCCATCAATACCACTTGATTCTACCTTAACAAGATTAGAGAACCTATCTATCCTTATTCTTGATGGGAACCATTTTTCTTCCCCTGTTCCAGAAACATTTGCCAATTTTAAAAACCTAACCACCATTAAACACCATTGATTTAAGCAGCAATGATATATTAGGATCTTTTCCAATACTACAAAGACTTGTGGACTTGATCTATCACAATATTTTCCTGCTTTGTAGATCTTTAATTGAGGAAATTGCTACTTTGTAAGGTGTTTATGCTTTGTACCTGAATTTTGCTGCTTTGTAGTACCTGAATAAGTTGCTGCTTTGTAGATCTTTAATTGGTTAGGTGTTTATGCTTTTCAATTTCTTCATTAACCAAAAAATTCTTGTTGTTTGTTTTAGTTCATTGGTAACTACTTGTACATTTATGTAGTTATGCTTTTCAATTTTTGTAGTTACCTCTGGTGCAGGTTGATATATCAATTCTATCCAACTCCATGTTCAATAAAAGTTTGCATGAATAAATACTGGTTCTGCTAGTAAACTAGATAGATAGTTGAACCAATTTACAATATATGAAAAATACAAGGAGAAGTTGAATAATTCTGTACTAGCTTTAAATGCATGATTATAATTTGATTATTGAAATTGAAAATCATTGATCACATTAGTCCCTTCAAAATAATTGCAAGGATTAAATGGCTAACCCAACACACAGATTAAATGGTTCTTGTTTCATTTACCAAGCTTTAGAGCTAAGTTATAACAAGCCCTGTATCTAGTTTAATTATCCAAATAAAGCAATCAATTATTATTATACAGGTTGAGTTCTGGATCTGTTTGGTGCTCACTCTTTTTGGCTATATCCCTGGAATTATCTACGCCATCTATGCTATTACTAAGTGATCCATCTTCTATACCTACCTTTTGTAAGTACCTTTTTCTTTCTACTTCTTCAAATTACATTCATTCTTTTTATGTACTACACCTTTTTACTATATATTTGATTTATATCTTTTTGTTAACTCTTATAAATTGTCTCTTATACAAAACATTCAAATCAGTTTTTTTATATCAATTTTACTCTATATATTTGTGGAAGCTATTTTTTATTTAAAAGATGGAATTGGGATATTTGAAAGTGTTTTAAACCAATACCACTTGATTCTACCTTAACAGATTAGAGAACCTATTTGTCCTTATTCTTGATGGGAACCATTTTTCTTCCCCTGTTTCAGAAACATTTGCCAATTTTAAAAACCTAACCACCCTTAAACACCATTGATTTAAGCAGCAATGATATATTAGGATCTTTTCCAATACTACAAAGACTTGTGGACTTGATCTATCATAATATTTTGCTGCTTTTTAGATCTTTAATTGCTGCTTTGTAGATCTTTAACTGAGGAAGTTGCTGCTTTGTAAGGTGTTTATGCTTTGTACCTGAATTTTGCTGCTTTGTAGTACCTGAATAAGTTGCTGCTTTGTAGATCTTTAATTGGTTAGGTGTTTATGCTTTTCAATTTCTTCATTAACCAAAAAAATTCTTGTTGTTTGTTTTAGTTCATTGGTAACTACTTGACAATTTCTGTAGTTATGCTTTTCAATTTCTGTAGTTACCTCTGCTGAAGGTTGATATATCAATTCTATCCAACTCCATGTTCAAAAAAAATTTGCATGAATAAATATTGGTTCTGCTAGTAAACTAGATAGATAGTTGAACCAATTTACAATATATGAAAAATACAAGGAGAAGTTGAATAATTCTGTACTAGCTTTAAATGAATGATTAGAATTTGATTCTTGAAATTGAAAATCATTGATCACATTAGTCCCTTCAAAATAATTGCAAGGATTAAATGGCTAACCCAACACACAGATTAAATGGTTCTTGTTTGATTTACCAAGCTTTAGAGCTATGTTATAACAAGCCTTGTATCTAGTTTAATTATCCAAATAAAGCAATCAATTATAATTATATAGGTTGAGTTCTGGATCTGGTTGGTGCTCACTCTTTTTGGCTATATCCCTGGAATTATCTACGCCATCTATGCTATTACTAAGTGATCCATCTTCTATACCTACCTTTTGTAAGTACCTTTTTCTTTCTACTTCTTCCAATTACATTCATTCTTTTTATGCACTACACTTTTTCACTATATATTTGATTTATATTTTTGTAGTTAACTCTTATAAATTGCCTCTTATACAAAACATTCAAATCAGTATTTTTATATCAATTTTACTCTATATGTTTGTGGAAGGTATTTTTTATTTAAAAGATGGAATTGGGATATTTGAAAGTGTTTTAAACCAAAACACTTGATTCTACCTGAACAAGATTAGAGAGCCTATCTGTCCTTATTCTTGATGGGAACCATTTTTCTTGCCATGTTCTAGAAACATTTGCCAATTTTAAAAACCTAACCACCCTTAAACACCATTGATTTAAGCAGCAATTATATGTTAGGATCTTTTCCAATACTACAAAGACTTGTGGACTTGATCTATCACAATATTTTGCTGCTTTTTAGATGTTTAATTGCTGCTTTGTAGATCTTTAATTGAGGAAGTTGCTGCTTTGTAAGCTGTTTATGCTTTGTACCTGAATTTTGCTGCTTTGTAGTACCTGAATAAGTTGCTGCTTTGTAGATCTTTAATTGGTTAGGTGTTTATGCTTTTCAATTTCTTCATTAACCAAAAAATTCTTGTTGTTTGTTTTAGTTCATTGGTAACTACTTGTACATTTATGTAGTTATGCTTTTCAATTTTTGTAGTTACCTCTGGTGCAGGTTGATATATCAATTCTATCCAACTCCATGTTCAATAAAAGTTTGCATGAATAAATACTGGTTCTGCTAGTAAACTAGATAGATAGTTGAACCAATTTACAATATATGAAAAATACAAGGAGAAGTTGAATAATTCTGTACTAGCTTTAAATGAATGATTA